>GG745344.1:542011-581102 GCA_000151295.1 Allomyces macrogynus ATCC 38327 | reverse complement strand
TATCAGCCAATTTTGATGCAGAGCAATCACGAGATGCCAATGCGTCGCGCACCGCCTGCTCGAGATCGGCGACGGGCCGCCTGTTGCTGCGCGATTTGCGTGCGCATGTGCGAGAGTTGTGCGAGGTCGTCGTCAGCGGCCGCGAGCTGGTCCTGTGCGGCCGTGAGTCGCGCCGTGGTTTCGCCGAGCTGGTCGTTCAACAGCGCGACGTGTGCGCGCAACGGGCCGACTTCCTGCGATTCTTCGGCGAGCGCGCGCATCTGGGTTTCCATGATGCGTAGCCGCTCGCCGTTTTCCTCGTCCTTGCTGCGGTACTGCCGCAGCTGCATGCGCAGTTCGCTGAGCGCCTGTGGGGTGGTATCGGTCCCATGAGCAACCCGCCTTGGTCAAACAAATGAGAACAACGTGACCAACGAACCTGTGCATGTGCCGCTTCCATCGCATGTACCGCTTCGGCCTGCTCGACGCGCACGCGCTCCATATCGGCCCGCGCGCGATCCGCCTGCTCCTGCCGCGCCTGGCTCACGCGGCGGTCCGCGTCGGCCGTCAGGTCGACCACGTGCCGCTGGTACTCGGCGGCCACGATTTCGCGCATCCGCTGGCCCTCGGCAGCAAGTGCTGCTTCATGATCGGCACGCAAGTTGGCGAGCAAGGCCTCGTGCTCGTGCATCAGCATCTCGCGCTCAGCGTGCCATGCGGCCTGCGCCACGTCGAGGTCGCCGTCGGCCTGGTCGAGCGCGGCGGCTAGCGTCGCCTTGTGCTCGTCCTGCAGGTCAGTGAGGGCGCGCGCGTGGTCGGCGCGGACGCGGTCGAGTTCGGCAGCGTGTGCGGCGCGCAGGTCGACGATGGTCGACTCGTGCTGGGTGGTCAAGTCGTGAACGGTAGTGTCGTGCTCGGTCTTGGCCGCTGCGAGTGCTTCGGCGTGAGCAGCCTTCAGCGCGTCCACCTCTGCGACATGCGCACTCGTGAGCTGATCGAGGTCTGAGGCATGCACAGCCTTGAGTGCATCGACCTTCTTCGCATCCTCCTCCCTGGCCGCCGCCAACTCGGCCTCGTGTGCGGCCTTGACCGTGCCCAACTCCTCCTTGACCGCGTCCAGCTCCTCGGCCAGCTCCGCCAACCGCACATCGTCCTCCGCTCCACCATTCGAATTCACATGCACGTTCTCGAGCGACTCGCGTGCCGACGCGAGTTCGGCCTCGACCGCGGCCAATGCCGCCGCATGCGACTCCTTGATCTCCGCCACCTTCTTCGCGTGGTTTCGCTTGAGGTTCTTGACGTTGGGCTTCTGCGCGGCCTCGAGCTCGGCCGCGTGCCGGTCCTTGACGCGCGCGAGCTCGGCGCGCAGCGCCTCGACGTCGTCGGACGCGGGTGGTGCCGCAGAGTGTGCGTTGGCGAGTTGCGTTTGGAGAAAGGCGATTTCGGCACGGAGCGAGTCGACGGTGTCGGTGTGCGCTGTCGCCTGAGATTGCGCGTCGGCAAGCTGCCCCTGCAGGGTAGTGACGGTATCTACGTGTGCGGATTGCGTGTCGGCGAGCTGCGCTTCCAGGGACGCGACGCGGTCGGCGTGCGTGGACTGTGCGGTGGAGAGGTCAGCGCGGAGCGTGGCGAGTTGTGCGTCGTAGTCAGAAACAAGCTAGCGGGTCGACAATTAGTTACCATGGGCAACTCGGGTCAGAGGCAGTGGAAGCGTACCGCCGCCTTTTCCGCAGTCGCCGCGTCGACCTGGACCTCGAGAGCCGAGATATGGTCCTGGAAAGGGTCACTCTTTAGTCTTCGTGCGTGCTCGATCAAGCAATCAAAACGAGGAGGATCACGCACGTGCTGCTCTGCCGCCTTTTGAGCGTCGGCAGCCGCTTGATCAGCGTGCTCCTGGCGCACCGCCGCAAGCTCCGCTTCCAAGCGCGAAATGGTCTCCTGGTCAACGTTCGCGGCGCACACATCGGTCAGCAAACGCGCTCAGATCGGCCTTGGCCGGACCATCCCAACATCACGATGACAAACACGAACCTGTGCTGCTTCCAGCTGCACCTGCGCATCTACTCCTGCGCCCGCATCCGCATCGCCATTCGCTGTCGCATCCCCCGCGAGACTCAGCACCTCGCCGACGTGCGGGACCAGCACGGGCGCGAGCGCCGGCGACGTCTGGCACTCGACCGCGGCCGTCGGCACCTGCAGCGGTGCCGGTGGTGGCGCCGCGCCGCCACTGCGCTTGAGCCGTGACTTGAGCAGCAGGTCGATCTTTTGCTGCAACGCCTGGTTCTGGCTGGTCAGGTCGGCGACGCGCGCATTCGACTTGGCCTGCGCGTCCTGCGCACGCTCCATGAGTTTCTGCAGCCGCTCGGCAAGCTGGTCGTTGAGCGCCTCGAGGTCGCGCACGCGCGCGGCCGCGTCGGTCGCACTTGCCATGGTGGTGGGTGCGGGTTGTAGGTTGGTTGGTTGGCGCGGAAGGAGGGAAGGGATGGATCGGTGTCGTGGCGAGCTTGTGGGCTGGAGCCGGATGGAATGCCGCGAGCCTGGCGCGTCGTGGGCGGCTGGTGCGCGTGCGAGACTCGGTATGCGGGTGCTGTTCAGGCCGGTTTGTCGAGAGATGGTTGCCGTTGAGGAGAATGGTTGTGCTCGGCGGTGGCTGTTGGCGTTGCGGCGCTGCTGCGGCTAAGTCGTTCATGCGAGCGATCAGGATGCGGTGGATGTGCGGCGAGTCGCGACCGTGTGAGATATCCATGCGTTCTTGGTTGTGTGAAGCCTGCAAGTGGGGCCTCACCGCACTCGCATGCTTTTTTCTCGTGACTGCCCCTCTTCACGGAAGTTCCCTGGCTTCGCCCAACTCTGGACTGCCGGCAACCGCTTTCTCGGCCTTTCTCTCAAGCGGCGTCGACCTTGCGAGCACCTGCTGCAATCCATTGCTTCATCATAACCGCTCGCTGCAAATTAAGCGCCGCTGCAATATACGACGCTCAACCGCGCTTGCTTCGGGCTCATTGTGCAGCAAGCCCAGCCCAGCGTTCACCTCGCCAGTACCAGAACTCGTCGGGCACGCGTCTGTCAGCGTCGAGCAGCTCGCCACCATGGTCCCGCCGCCGAACCGCATCGAGCTCAAGTCCAAGGTCGTGGGCGTCTGGCCCACGGCGTTCCGCATCCGCGGGTCGGTCCTCAAGCGCGTCTGGCTGCCCATGGTATGCATCGGCGCGACGACGAGGCGGCATTTGTTGCTCAACACCAAGCTCTGTCCATTCCAGCGTCATGTATTGATGCATTGGCGGTCGGCTATAGCTCATCTTCTCGCTCTGGGCCACGTTCATCACCGTCATCAACGCCTACGTGTGCGCGTTTAAGGTGCGGTAAAGTGGTTTCGACGGAGTGCTGCGGGTGTACACCCTTCTCACGGTCGGCACCTCGTAGTTCCCGCCAGGAATCGTGTTTATCACGGTCACGTCGTTTGTCATTTCGCTCTTGCTCGGTTTCCGGTGCGCCTCTACCTTGTCCACCTGTTTTCCGATCGCCAGGTCGCGAAATGTGCGCATGACTGACCACTGTCCGCGATCGCCGGCATCCAGCACCTCGTCGGGCTACGACCGGTTCAACGAAGGCCGCAAAGTGTGGGCCAGCCTGACCGTCTGCGTGCGCAACCTCGTGCGCGTCATTTGGATCGGTATCGATGAGCCAAAGGGCAACGACAACAGCTCGGAAAAGATTGCCGCGCTCAAGCTGATTCTGGCCTTTGTGTACGCACATCTCTCCTCCTTGATTACGCGCACCCCGCCCTCGCTTCTTCTCATTCTCATCATTTCAAAATTCCAGCATCTCGGTCCGCAACCACGCGCGCGGCGAAGACGGCCTGCTCGACGCGCTTGGCGACGTCAAGCCCGAATACGCCAACCTGCTGCCACACTACAAGCAGTCGCGGTTCGAGACAGACGGCGCGCTCTTGACCACGCCGAACCACCTGTCGATGGACCTGCTGCACATTTTGACGGCCTACACCGACTCGCACATTCGCGCGGGCAACATTGACCTGCCGCAGTTTTCGCAAATCATTGCCTCGCTCAACGGCATGGCCGATGCTTACACGTCGGTCGAGCGCATTGTCTCGACGTGCGTATTTCCCGGCGTGATTCTCGGGCTGGAGAGACTGTGGTCGCTGACTTGATGTGCGTTAACCGCCGTGTAGACCCATTCCGCGCGCCTACGCCGTGCACTTGCAGCAAATCGTGTATATTTACCTGGTCATGCTGCCGCTGCAAATCTATGGCGACTTCAAGGCCTGGTGCATCATGGTCACGGCGCTCGTCACGTTTGCGTTTGTCGGCGTCGAAATGATTGGCACTGAGAGTGCGTACCTTGGTCCTGCCTCACAGCACGCACCGACGCGCACTGACCACTCTCTACCCCAATTCGTCGGATCTAGTCGAGAACCCCTTCGGCACCGACGCCAACGACCTCGAGCTCGACGAATTCATTGCCGAGCTCGACGCGGAACTGCTCGACCTCGTCTCCAACAAGCGGTCCGAGCTGATTGCCGACTGGGACTTGACCGAGGAGGAGCTTGCCGTCGATGCGTTGACGCAGGGTCGGTTCACACAGACGCTGTCGCGGTCGGGCACGCCCGTCGGGTCGGTCCACAACATGGGCTACTCCAAGGGCAAGTACAAGGACGCGAGCGATGCCGTCGAGGCCGGCGCTGCCGGTGGAGCGTCGGGCGGCGGTGTTGGGATGGCCGGTGGGGACGAATAGTCGGTCGTTTGGGTGTGTGCTGGGGATTGTAACCCCGGCGATTGATTTTTTTGGCGTATCTGCTTCGTTCACTTTGCATCCGTCCGCAATCTTTCCAATACATTTGCTCTTGTCGGAGCCGGACTATCGCGCATGACGTTCCAGTCGAAATCCAAAAAGTAACAATTGTCCACGAGCACCGTGCCGAAAAAAAAAATATTATGTACAAACCGCACCACACCGCCCAACTCTCACATCTCCATCGCACCCCCCTCCTCCGCCTCCTCATCCTCCTCGGCACTGAACATGACGTTCTGCCCCATGTGCGCCTCCATGGCATCGACGTACTTCACGACCGTCTGCGCCAAGACCTCGTACTTGGCCTCGATCACCGCGGACTCGGCGAGGTACTTGTCGCGCATCGCCTGCGTCGCCGCCTTGACCTGCTCGATATTGCGCTCTTCCTCGGCGGCGGCATCGTCAGCAATCATTTGCTGATTCCGCGCCACGTCGAGCGCCTTCAACGCCTCCTCGCACTCGATCTTGCGCACCTCGAGCTCCTTGGCCAGCTGCCTGCGTTGCTCGGCGATCAGTGCCTTCAATTCCTTGACTTTACGGTCTTCGTTCTAGAAACGCGGAGCCCGAAGGGGGGGGGGGGGGGTCGTGAGTGACAACGGCGGCCCGCGCACGGAGCACGGAGTCGCGAGGGTGGAGACGAAGGGGAGCCGTACGTTCACCTTGATCTCCTTGTCCTTGGCCTCGAGCCCGATGCTCGTGAGCTCGGTCTTGGCGTCCATCAGTTTGCGACGCAGGTTGCCGAGGTCCTTGCGTAGGTCCTGCACCTCAATGAGTTTCCTCGTAAAGTCGCTGACGTCCTGGGAAACCAACACGAATGAGTCTCGGTTTGAAGCACACGGTGGGAAAAGGAACGCGAAACGGACCGGATTCGCGGCGGCGATTTCCTGCAGCATCGCCTGGCAGGTACTGACCCCCACATGGTGCGCGGCAATCGCGTCGGCCAATTCGCCTGCCGTCTTCTTGAGCGTCTTGATCGACTACACAATCCTCCCAAACCGCCCGTTAGCCACCGCACACACACTCGACCGCACTCGACCGCGACCAACGTACGGCAAACCACGCTTCCGGGTCATCAATCACCCACTTTTCGAGCTGCCTCACCTCGGCCTCGAGACTATGCAGTTCCGTCGTGCGCTTTGCAATCTCGTCCTTGATCGCCTTGGTATCCTCCTCGGCCTGCTTGATCGACTTGACTTTGGCCTCGTAGTCGCGTCTTGCCACTGCGGCCTGGCGGTCGAGGTCAATGTTGTGCTTGCCCACGGTTTTTGCCTGCTCCTTGTCGCGCCGCTCCTTCTCGATCAGCTGCTGCTTTTGAGCGGTCAGATGGTCGTGCTCGTCAAACACTTCGAGACGGCACAGCTCGATCTTGTTCTGGAGTGGTGAGGGAGTGAGTGGGTGCTGGTGGAAAAAATGGCAAGCGACAACAACGGACCAGCTGCGCCTGGTGCTCTTGGTGCCGCAGCATCCACATATCCCCCTGCCGCTTGAACGCAATCAGGTAACTGAACACCTTGCGCAACCGGTCGGGCGTGGGCCGCTGCACGTCACGCAGCGAAAAGTCGGAGAACCCCATGTCGCGCAGAATATGGCGACTAAACCGCCAGCGTCAGTCATGGCACGCCAAAACGGTCCGGCCGGAGACGGGGGGCCGTACATGTGCTTGACGACCGTGACCTGCACGCGCAGGTCCGGGTACAGGTCCGGGTGTCTGGTCACGGCCTCCATGATCTTGTGCCCGGCCTCCTCGAGGTCCTGGTAGGCGACGCCGCGTAAAATCTCGACAAATTGCTGCAACGCCGGTAAGAGCGTGTTGGTCCCACGCAGCAGGGCGTCCTCCGACAGGTGCCCGAGACCGAGGTCGCGCAGCGCATTGTTGAGCTCGGCGCCGCGCAGAATCGGGACGACGGGCGAGCGGCGGTTCATTGGGTTCGGCGGGTGAAGGTGGGTGCGGCGGTCGGTGGGTGCGGCGGTCTGTGGGTGGCGAAATCCGGCCGGGCGAGTTGGTGCGGACAGAGATGGCGGGGTTGCCCGTCGAGTGCAGCAAGTCGTGAGCGGATTGAGATGGATGAGGTTGTGGAATTGGTGGTCGAAAAATGCAGCGACTAATTGTCGTCCGAAGGGCGATCCTCCCCGTGGTTGACGTGAGCAAAGCCCAGGCCCAATTTGTCGGAGGATGAAACAGCCTGGTCAAGGAGCCATCGCTCGGCTGGCCCTTGCTGGCACCGCTCTGGAGTCAGGAGCTCATCAAGGCGGCAGAGGGGTGGAGAAGCTCGAGGACGGTGCCGCTGACCTAAATCTCTGTTGTCGGGCTCGAGGAAAAGACACAGGAAAAAGAGGAAGGAATGCGCCATGATCGACCACCAACGCGCCGCCACCAACGCGCGCAGGTCGTTGATGGCGACGCACCGAGCCCGGATTCTGACTGGAGGAGAGGAGACAATCTCCTCGACTGAACCTTGGAGCACAAAGTTGCATTGTATTACTGCTGCAAAACGGACCCCCACACCCCCAGCAAACTCAACCCGAGTCCGACCCATCATCCTTGACGCGCTTTGACCTGCACCGGGACCGATCACCCGCATTGTCCGAGTCCGACCCGGACCCTGACGAAGACGAGCTCGACGAATCCGAGTCGGACGATGAAGACCTGGGCACGCGCGGCGTCGCGTCGAGGCACATCATCATCTGCACGAGGTAGGCAAACTTGTCCACCTCGTACCCAGGCTCGCCCGGCAACGGGATCGCGAGTGCCGGCGCGTCGCGCAGCGCGTCAAGGTCAATCCCGAGCTCGCGCGCCTTGGCCTCGATGGTCGCGCGCCACCTTAATGTCATTTTCGGCCGCCCGGCCCGCGCTTGCAGGTAGACCTGGTCAAAGTTTGCGACCGAGCAGTAATTTTGCGTGATCGCGACCGTGAGCGAGAGGTTAATAACTACATGGTGCCAGCCGCCCGGCACATAAACCTAATTTTAGCGCGATCAGTGACATGTTATCGAGGTGCCAGTTGACGAGCGGTGACCGCACAGTTTCGCCCGGTTTTTGCACGATCTCGACCATTTCCAGCTGGTCGCGGTAAGGCGCAAGGTTCGGGTAAACCTCGTTGAACCACGTCGCGGCCTCGTAGTCGTGCACGGTGTGCGCGACGCGCTTGATCCCGTACCGCATGTCGCGCGGGTCGTAGTAGACGCTGTTCTTGCGCGGCGAGACGACTTGCTTGGAAATGTGCGGCGGGAACAGGCACCACCGCTTGTACCCGACAACGAGCGTGTTCCACGCCGACGTGCCGAGCGGGTCGAGGTGGATGCTGTAGAGAACAAGTGCCCCAGTTAGCTGGTGGACACGAAAGGCAGGTGGGGGAGTGAGAAGGAGAGCAGACAGACGCACCCCGTTCCGCTGCGATCGGGGCCAATCACAATCCACCGGTGCGGCGGGCGCCGCGAGTAGCTGATCATATCGAACAGGTCGTCGGAAAAGTATTTCGGCACCTCGTAGTCGTCGAGGATCGGGCGCATCGGGCGTGGTAGGTCGCCATTCTTGCCGACTTTGCGATCAGCAAAACTGAACAGTCCATGACAAGCACGAGGGTGAGCTCGTCGTCCATTCACAAGAAACCAATTGAATTGTGGCAATGCACCTTGAATCAAAAATGTACAGGGGAGAGTCGTCTTCGAGTCCAACCGAGTTGCAATATCGCGCAAAGTGCTTGTAGCGCAAGTAGACCGTGTTGCCGTCGTCGTCCTCACCCACCTTGAACTTGTACTTCTTGTACTTGTTGTAGAAGACCTGGCGTCACGGGTACGTCTCGTGGTCAGCTACCTCGTGTCGCGTCGCGCCGCGTCAAATCACGGCACCGCATCACAACAACGCAAGCGTCGTCATACCCACCTCGGGCTGCCAATTCGCATTCGCGCTCCAATCCTTGGTCACGCCCGTCAAGACGACGGGCTTGCTCGGAACCTCGTACTGCGCGACAAAGTCGCGCACCGACAGGTCCTCGACATCGACGCGTGGGACCGTGTCGATGATGCGGTGCCACAGCGACCGATGCTGGTACCGGCGCGACGACCACCCGACCGACGGGTCAAGCTCGGACCGCGCCCGCACCTTGGTCTTGGCTATCCGCTTCAAAAACTTGCGGTCGCTGGGCTGGGCCGGTTTGCTGCCGTCCTCGGGTGCAGGCGACGGGGATGGACGCTTTTGGCCGGCAACCGGCGCGAGAGTGTCGCCAGCAGCTTGCGGGCGCGGGGTTGATCCATCGGCCGAGTCGACAGCAGCGCCGGTGGAGCCCGACGGGGGCATAGCGATGGCGGGGTGACGCTTTCTGTTGGTGAACGTGCAGCAGCAGCTCGTCGTCAAACGTTGGATATCAAAGCGAGCGGTCTCGATCGCGTGCCGACGAGCGTCGTCTGGTCATTCGTGGTGGTTGGTGTCGAGGCAGCCGACGTGGGCGTGGCATCGAACAGCGCATGTCTGGCGCCACCGTGCAGCGTTCGGGATTGGGAGACAGAAATGCGTGGGGGACACTTTTCTGTCAGGTGCACTGTTACCACCTCCATGTCCACAGCAGGCATGAGCTGGTGCAAAGGCCAAGATGTGTATGACAGGGATTCACCGCATTCTCCACCGCATCCTTGCCAGCATGCAGAACCACACCACCGCGTCGTCAACGTCCCGCGGATAATCCAACAAGAGCGCAAGAACCAACGTCGATACCAACAACTTGCAGCTCTCAAAGCGCCGATTACTGATTTCCAGCTGTCGTCACCAAGTACCGCCCGCCACCATGCCCATGCACGAGTTTACCTTGCGCGGATGGGCCTTCACGTCCGAAAAGAACCCGATTTCGAATGCGCAAGAGCTCGACGAGTACGGCGAACAACTTGAATGGCCCTCACCGACGCGACGTTGTCCACCCGTCTGACGCGTTCCGTCGCGCAGAGCACTCGCGTGGCTCGAGGACCGCGCGCGCACCACGCCCATCCCGCCGCTGCACGCGCTTCCCGAAATGTACTTTGGCAGCAACCACTTGACCGTGCGTGGTCCCGGCGGCGTGACCATTTCGTTTGATCCGCGCGAGGCGCTGGCGCGCGTCGAGGTCGGCCCGCAGGGCTTGCGCTGGCGGCAGATCAAGGTCAAGGCCGCCGATGCCTGGCAGCGACGCATGGACCAGCAGCGGGAGATGCGGAGAGCCGATAGCGCCGTGGACGAGCCCACGCCGACCGCGAGTGCGAGCACATGTCCGTTTGATATCCGGCCCGAGGAGATTCAGGAGACACCCAAGCCGTTTGATTGGACCTACTCGACGGATTTCCGTGGGTCAGTGAGCAACGCGGTACGGATATCCTGGTCATGGTCGGGTTGTCGGACCAAATTGACTCTGGTTGGTATGCATCGCAGGACGTTTCCACGACCGTCGAGGAGATTCCGCTTGCCAAACTCGCCGTGCGCGAGCCGATTCTCTACTTTGACGAGAATGTCATGTTCGAGGACGAGCTCGGCGACAATGGCGTCTCCAAGTACTCAGTCAAGATCGTGCGTTGTCGTTATTTATGCAACCTGGTCATTGTCACTATTGCGGGTCGCTCACCTCACATGCAATCAATAGCGCGTCATGCCGAGCGGCTTCTTCATCCTCGCGCGCCAATTCCTGCGCGTCGACCACGTCCAGTACGCGTTCTACGACACGCGCATCTACCACGCGTTCGGATCCGACCACGTCCTGCGCGAGTACCTGGCGCAGTCAATCGACTACGACACGGTCCTGGTACGCGCAACAAGGGAGGCCGGGCCACCCGTCAGCGTGACAGCCGCACCAGTACGGCCGATGGCCACCATTCCGACGGCACGCATGCCGATGCGGCCGACGATGCTTGCTGCCGTGACTGCTGTCGCACCTGCGACGGCCGCTGCTCCCTCCGGCCCTTTGAATGCCACCACGGGCGATTGGCCCGCACTCGACCCGGCCGTGACCGCGCGCCTCGTCGACGAAATGTGGGTCGCGCAGGTCGTCAAGGACCAGGGCACGACGACGGCGCACATTCGCGAAAGCATTGCAGTCCTTGCGGGTGCCGCCGCTGCGGCCGCAGCGTCAAGGTCGCCAGCCAGCGGTACCTCATCCACGACGGCCATCGCCGCCGCGACCGCGACTGTGCCCGCTGTGCGCAGGAGCGCGTAGATGAAATACGACTCATTCCTGCCCATCATTTCCCGGCGATTTGAGCAGGCGTGGTCTCGGGGCCACGATGCGCGCAACGCCGCAGCCGGAGGACCGGCCGCGCGCCGCGCGGGGAAGAGGGTGTCCATCGCCTGCCCGGGGCTGCATGCGTGCGGCGCGCTTGTTGCCCGCCACCGATGCGGCGACGGGACTCCATCCAGGCGCGTCGAGAGCCACGGGGGAAGAGCTCAAGCGTCCAACCGCAAAATGAAATTTCACTGGCGAATGGAGCGGTTTGCCGTCACCGTGGACGCACGTCCTCGGCGTACGGACAAGCGCCGGACGCCCCCTCGCGCGCTGAAAAGTTATCCCTCGCCTGAGAAAGGTGTGGGGGCTCGTATATCACCATTTTCCTCGACCCTTTTTCGCGCGACAACAGCGCAAAAGGCGTGGACGGGGACTTTTGCTCTAGTTCCTTGCGCGCTGTTGTTCGCGCACGGACGCGCGCGTGCTCGCCAATCGTTGCGCACTGGCTGCGTCAAACCCAAAGCCAAACGCCACCACGAGCTGACCGACCACGGCCGACGATGGCGACCTGTCGGGCCCACACCATCCCATCCATTCCGCGAACGACCGGACGCCGCGCTGGCTGCTTGGGCGCGAGCCAGCGGGGCCTTCAAGACCGCACATGCCTTTGGGGTCGTGCCCGCGCTCCCGCTTTGGATCCACGCCGCCTCTTGCCAGCATCTGCAGCAGCACCAGCGCCAGCACCAGCGACCACCAGCACCGGCACCAACGACCGACACTGGCCGCGGACGCGACCACCAACTGCCAACCCCAGCAAGCGTCGAGTACCGCGACGCGTTTGCCCATAGACGACGCTGTCCACGCATTGACCGCGGCCGACCACGTTGCCGCGCCAGGATCGCACGCGCGTTCAACCCGTCGACCGATCCATCGCACGCTCAACCAAGTACTTCCCGCCGCTCTGTCACGCCCCATCGCCTCTATGAGCGACCCAAGCACGTCGGCCGGCCCCGCCGCGCCGCCCGGCACGTCCGCGGCGCCCGGCACGCCGCCGATGCCATCCATTATGGCGCCTGTGGCCGCCCCCACGACGCCCGTCCGCGGCCCGTCGCCATTGGGTCCGCCGCGAACGCCCAACGCGCAGTACGCGTCGTCGCCGCACCTGATGCGCGCGCGCCGTGGCGGGTCCGGGTCCCCGTCGCGCCCCGCACGCATGTACCCCGGGTCGCCGCGCGGCCGGCCGATGCAGGGCACCGGTGCGTACGACCGGTTCGCGTCGGACCGGTCGGCAGCGGCGCATTACGGGTATGCGCCCGCGACTACCGCGTGGGGCCAGACGTACGGGCAGGACACCGAGGCTAGCGATGGCGGGCGCACGGGGGGTGAGCCCCTCGGTCGCCGCACGGGTCGCGTCAAGTTTTTCAACTCGCAAAAGGGATACGGGTTCATTATCCCGGATGAGCCGCTCGAGGACTTGGTCGAGCAGGAGGGTATGTGTCGTCGCTCTTTGAGCGTTCTGGACTGGACGGGTGGAGAAGCGGGATGGCGATGCGGGGCGCGGGGCGTTTGAGTTGGGCGTTGTGTAATGAAATGAGGCGAGGCGGGTCTCGGGGGTGGACTGTCGCCGCCAGCAGCGTCGCCACCCGCCGCGCGCTCATTTCTTCGGCAACGATGGGGCCGCACTCGCGCCCAGTGTGCAGATGGCGTTGGCGTGCTGGATGTGTCTGTGAGCGTGGGCGGCCGACGGGAGCACGCCCAAGCCGTGACGCGTCTCGCCCTGCCGGTAGCATTTGTTTGTTGGATGCACGACTGACTCGCACCTTTCTCCACCTGCTCGGCTCGTTTGTGCTCGTCTCTCGTAGTTTTCGTGCACCATACGGCCATTGCCAACCACACAACGAGTTTCCGGTCGTTGGCCGAGGACGAGGGCGTCGAGTTTGACCTGATTCGCGGCACCAAGGGCTACTATTCGCAAAACGTCACGGGCCCGGCCGGCTCGCCCGTCATTGGCGACGTCAAGCCGAGCTACCACCACCATCACCACCACCATCACCATGGCGGGCACCATCATCGCAAGGGGAGCCACGGGTCGCCGCTGCGGCGGAATATTGCGAGTCCGGCACGCGCACAAACACAACACGGTACTTAAGCAGTTTCCGCCGCGCTGTTCTCGCTCACAATACGCATTCTGACGCACTTCACTCTGGGTGGACAGCAGACGGGATACCAGTCGCGACGCTCTCCGTCACTTTGCCTGTCGTCTCGCAACCCGGTTCCGGCGCACCAGTAACCGCCGCCGTCATGCCATCCCCGATGGCACCCGGCGCGATCCCAACATATCCGGCCATGCCCGGCGCGCCGATCCCACCTGGCGTCCCGTTCCTCGTCATGCACAACGGCCAATGGTTCCTGGTCCCACCCAACGCCTACGCGCCGTACCCCGCACCCCCACCACCCCCACCGATCCCGGCACCTGGCAGCGACGCATCCCCGTCGCTCCCGCCCACCGACGCCTCCGCGGCGGGCTCGCCCATGATCGGCGCGAACCTCATGTACCCGCACCCGCACGGATCCCCGGCGGCCGTCGCCGCCGCCCCGGCACCCTACTTCCTGCCGTACGGGTACCCCGCGGCGGCGATGGCGATCCCGCCGCCCGACGCGTCCGACGCGGGCATGTCCCCGATGCTCGCGCCGTACGGGATGCCACGCCCCGCAACGCCGCCGTTCCCGCCCGGGATCCGGTCGCCCGGAATGGACGCGCTTGACGCGCAGTTCCACCACATGCACCTCGTGGACCGCCGTTCGAGTGCGGGTTCGTTGCCCGGGTCGCCGGTCGTCGCGCCGGTTCCGCCGCCGGGAATGGTCCCGTTCCCAATGGCCGCGGCGCCCGCGTGGTTCCCGCCGCCGCCACCGCCGCCGATGGTCGCCCCGGCAGGGATCCCGCCGCATGCTGGGGTGCCGGTGGTGCAGCCACAGCCGCAGCAGGCGGTACCGGTGCCGGCACAGGTGGTGGTGGCCGGGTCGGACGCGGCGGCGGCGGCAGCGCCCGCGGCAGAGGGTGGTGCGGTGGTGGTACCGCCGCGGGTCGAGGAGGAGGAGTCGGGCGACGCGTCGTTGGCCGACGATTATCTTTGAGTTGAATGTGGAAGTTCGTTTCGTTTGGCGTTGTTCATTTGCATTTGACGCGTCCTTGCGCGTCCTCTATTGCTCTCGTTTCCGCTCCCCCCAATCTCAATTTTGCTCCTGTCGCGATTTTGGTTGCTCGTGTTTGGTTCGATGCCCCCGCTTGTCTTTGATATAACTTTGATGCATTTCCACGAGCTAGGTATGGAGAATGGAAAGCAGACTTGGCCGCTCTTTCCGAAAGCCTGTCTGGCGATGTCGACGGCTGCCGCCTTGATCAGGAACAGACTGCAGTCGTGCTTGAACACAGCGGACGAGTTACTGATACATTGATCAGGAGCTCGCCTCCTCACTGTGCGCTTCGCATGCCAGAAGGCACGCGAGAAGAGGGGAACACCAGAAATCCAGCAAAAGCAGAGTGTCTTTGCAGCTGTCCGAGAAGCAGGTGGTCGCGGTCACCACGGAGATGATTTTCAAGGTTCCGGATCCAATAATTCACGGCGCTCGCTCTGGGCCCGGCTATTGAATGCAGGTTGACGGAAGAGCACCGCCCGCAATCATGAAATCGGACCGGTGGAGTTTAGAGAAACTCGACCGCCCAATGTGTGCGCTGTTTTTCTCGACCGGTGCTCGCACGTCACGTGCTTGGTTGCTGGGCGACAATACTCACACAGGCAGACCACCGCGCACATTCAAACGGGCTTCAAGTCGCCTTCTTGTTGATCAAACAGACAAGTACATAAGGTGGAGAGGAAGGGAAGAGGGAGTAGCCGAAAGCGCGAGCAGGCGGAAGCAAAGAGGCGCGGCGGAGCGACCGCTTGCAACCGCGCTGGAGACAAAAAGGAAGTGATGACCAAGGAAAGACGAGCGTGTGGAGCGTGTGGAGCGGATAGAGGGAAGCAGAGGGGCGGGCAGAGGAGGCATGGACGGGTTTCAAGGCTACGGACACCAATCTTCGTGGATCCCGTCAATGACGGGCACGGCGCTCTCCCATCGCGTCTGCAGGTCTATTGGAACGGAAAAGGTGTGAGCGATCGCGTCGGCGCGTGATGAGTGAGGAAGAACGCGGAAGACGAACACTCGAAACGCCAAGGTCGCATCGTCGTCTTGGCTGGCTTGGTCGGGGTCGAGCTACTCGCCGGTGCCACGACAGCGCGTGGCCCGGCCCGCGCCGCGCCGCTCGCGCTCTCGGCCGGCATCCAACCAGGGTGATCGGAATCAGGTGGCCAAGGAAACGCGCCCACCGATGCGGCGCGAGGCCGACCGTCCGCGGCCGCAGTCTTGATCGCGCCCACAGCTCCGTGGCGCGCGGGCGTGCGCGCCAATGGGCGCGGAGTCGTGGCTCCAGGCTCGTTGTCCTCGCCGTACTCAGCGTGGGCGGTCTGAGCACCGAGCGGCACGTCGGGCAAGTACCGTGTAGTCGCGGGTGCAGTCACAGCACGAGTGTTCTTGGCCGCGGCCACGAGCGCGCGCAGCGACACGCAGCGGCCGTGCTGGAGCTCCCAGTCGTCATCGACGCGGATGCGGATCGCAACGGTCGGCGCGCTAATGTGGACGACTGTAACGCACGAGTCAGCGAAACATGCATCAAGTCGACCGACGACGTGCAAGAACCTAGCGTACCGTTACTGTGCTCCTGCACGGCCGCGTAGAGCCGCCACGTGCCCGTCGCGAGCAGTCCCTCGCGGCCGACGTTCCACTCGCCCTCCATCCAATCAAGATCGCGGCCGCCGCGCGACTGCAGCCGCGCCACGAGCAGCACGGGCTCTTCGATGTGGATCAGGACCGTGTTGTGCCGGTAGGCGAGCGTCGTGATGCGCGAGAGCCAGCCCTGCAGCCGGTACTTGCGCCCGTCAATGCTAGTGGATGCAATCGCCGTGTCAGCGCTTGTGCAATAATAACACGGACGTCGCGCACCCGCTCACGCAAAAAGAGCAGTCGGCGCGCGTACATGACAATTCCGACGGCGTAGACGGAAATGGTCGCGGTGCGCGACGTCGGGAACGGCAGCCGCAGCCAGAGCGCGGTATTCGACCGGTGGAACGTGGCCATGTCCGAGAAGACGATCATCGGGCCCGAGTGCACGCTCGGGACCACGGCCGCGGGCGCTGGTGCCGGGCTCGCCACGTGTAATGCCATGCTGCGGTGCAGCAAAGCTAAAGAGAGGCGGCGCGTGAATCATCGCACTGATACGAGAATTCGGACCGAGTAAGACATACTCGCAAGACACATGCGCGGCGCACCCGTGTGCGGCGGCGGCGCGGCCCCGGTGGACACAAGCGGCGTCGGCGTCGGCGTCGCGAGCGCAGACGATGGCGCGGGCGACGTGGTAAACGCGTGCACGGCAGGCGCCGGCGTGAGGGCTGGCGCCGTGACCTTCACGGGGGCAGGGCGCGCGTCGCTGGGCGTCAGTTGCGACGTGGACGCGGACGAAGGCGCGTTCGCGCCCATGGCCGCGATGAGCCCGGCATGATGCGCGCCCGGCGCGCTGGCGCGCGTCATTGGTCGGTCGTGCGTCACAGTCGCAGTGGAGGGGTCGCAGTCGTCGCGGGTGGGTTCGCGTCGCGTTGCAGCGGGCACGCACGTCGGCGTGGCAGGAAAGAGGAGCGACGGGGGGGCACGCGGTGTGATGCCGGCGGCGGGGCAGGAGCGCAAACGCGATCGAGGGTCGCGGCTGCACAACCGAGCGAGCGGCGGGAGTCGGGACGCGACGCGGTGGGAGAGAGAACAGCGAGCACGGCAGCGCGCCGCTTCGTGGCCCCAGAGCGCACTGCGCGCGCGCGGACCGGCGCATCGCCGCGTCGGCCGCGGCATCGGCATCACGGCACCGGACCGCACCTGAAACCAAAGTGATCGCGCAGTGATACATGACCGCCAAGACCTCCGGCCGAGACCATGGCTGAAACAGGTGCCTTGCCGCGACAACGACGACGGCGACGATGATGCACGGCATGAAGCGTCGTTGCTGCCGCAGCAGCGCGACATGACGGCCAGTCGCATCGGTGGGACTAGCGGGCCGATCACGATCGGAAATTGCAGACAACACTCTGGACCGCGATGGCGCTTGTCCACAATGCAACGGCGGAAGACACGCATGCGCTACTGTTGCAACGGTCTCGGCGGGCGTGGGTTACGGCCGACGAGCAGTGTTGAGAGCAAATGGGGGTCAATGACGCAAGAATGGCATGGATTTCGGCGGCGCCAAAAAGAGAATAAAAGGCAGAGCGAAGCATTGTGGGCGACGACAGAGTGGACGGCCGCGTCGTGGACGAGCATGTCAGAAGTGAAGGTGATGGTCGGCGTCGTTGCCGCGTTGGGCCGACTACAGGACCAGATCGTCGACGATCTTCGCGTCGTTGCCGACCCAGTGCGCAAAGACGGGATGCTGCTGTCGCAAATCACGCTTGGCCGCTCAATACGCCGCACTTTGTTCCTTGGCATCGAGGTACCGACTAAATTAGCGCGCATTCAGGAGAGCGTACGATGCCGCATCTGGAGCGATGTTCCTCGTCCACAAACCGAAAACACGCACCGAGACAAGTCGTCGACACCCGCAGTCGCCGCTGTGCTGCGAAACAGCTCAAACATGCGCGGCTTGCTGATGCGACTCCAGGTCTTGGGCCCGAACGTGCCGTCCTTGCCCATGGCCGCGCCTTGCCGCCGGCCATTGGCCAGGTACTCGGGGGTGTCGCATCCTCGCCACCACGACATGGCTACGCTCACAGTCCACCAGTCAGTCCTCATCAACAGTCAAAAGTATGGCGTGCGAAACGAACCATGCGGCGCCGACACGACCGGCACATTTGGCGTCACCACTTCGGCCAGGACCCGTGCGCTGTACTCGAACGCGGACGGCGCGGGAGCCACGTGCGGGCGTCAACAGCGCCGGCTGGCACCGCTGCACGAGTGCGCGTTCCAGTCAACCGGGTCAAACAGGTCGCCGACAATGATCGACGCAAACATGATGGGGTCCGGGATCATGTGCGAGAGCAGCGCGCCCTGGAGGCTAAGGCACTGCCACTGAGCAATCTTGTCGCTGCAGCTCATGGACCGCGTCTGGGTCGAGTCGTGTCGGCCAGGTAGCACGGGTCAGCGAGCATGAATGGCGAGCGTGCGGGAATCGTTGACCACGCACCGGGTTTGGTGTGCAGCACGCCGAGTCGGTCAAACAAGTTGCGGCCGCGCAACGCGCCTGTCTCGTGGCCGGACTGGTCGCGTTTGTGCTTGGTGCGTTGCGCGTGCCCCTCGGCGTCGTTAGACTGCTGCTCGGCGAGCGCATCCAAGCTCGCGTCACCGCCTAGCATTACGAAAGCACGTGAGTGAGAACTGTGATGGTGGAGAAGGTAGAGGAAGTAGCACCGATACGAACACGGCGACTGCGAATGTACAAATGCACACGGATGTGTGGCCCAAGTCGGAAAGTCGGCGAGCTGTCAACGCGTTGAACACACTTAGACGCCCCGCTGCATGTCCTCGAAATCTCCTGGTACAAGAAGCTGGCAGAGAAAACGATCGATGAGCATGGACACGGCTCTCCCGCATCACCCCACGTCCAACACGCACCGGCAAAACGAACGCCGGCAAATCACCTTGGCATGCGAGTCATTGACGGTCGACGCCGAGGCACTGCTCTCGTTGAGGCACTTCAGTTCGGTTCTAGCTTCTGCTTTCGTCAATCCACCATCGCTCTCCTCTCATTTGCAATGAAACGTTGACTGGGATCGATCTGCACCCAATCGCAACACAATCAAACGTCTGGTCTATTCCGTCCAAAGGCCAGATCAGATCACCTTGTATTGGCCATGCTCATCGCTCAAGTTGCACACACGGTCGCGGTCCTCCAGCACGATGCCGGCCATACAAGTCCAATCGCGTCGTTTGCCGCCGGGCGGATGGGCTGGGCCATTTTAGCTTGGCAAATTGGTCCAACACGGCCTCAACAACATTGTGCTCCAAGTCTAGGTTCATTCTGAATATTATCGCGGCCTGACGCCTGGTTCGACCATGATCTGGCGCTCTTTCCGCTCGCTGGTCCACGTCGAAGCGAAGCGAACGTGCGCAAATTCGTTGTGGCTTTGCACACAGCACGTGCGGGTATACCGCAGGCCTACCGCAAGTTTTCCGCTCCTCGCGTCTCCGAGAGCGGGTTGTTGTCAACAGAGCTGGAGCTCCACTCGAGAGCCATTCATGGTTTTGTCGCTTCAATCTGTCACGATGGTCCAATCCCTCAACACTGCCGGCATTACCACGTTCTTCCGCGTCCTCATCTCTCCGCGGCTTGCGCGCCCGGCCATCTCTGTGCCAGGTGCCATCGATGCACTTTGCTCCCGCGCAGAACCCAGCAAACCGAAACCAACCGCGACCACCGCTGTGTGTGCTCAAGTAGATGTTGCCGCCATCAATTACGCTCAGCTCAAGAACGCGGGCCATGCTGCGATTGTGTTTGACAAGGATAACTGCCTGACAGCGCCCTACGAAACGTCTATTCATCCACCTTTTCAAAAATGTGCGCACGGGGCGGCGGCCGTTGCAATCCGAGTGAGCGCAATGGATCTGACCAAGGACATGAATCCGTGGTCAAGAAATGTCATAGCGTTCGACGAGTGTTTGCGCGTGTTTGGTCGCGACAAGGTTGCCGTGTACTCGAACTCGGCCGGAACTCCAGACGACCCAGACTGCCAAATGGTATGCACTCCTTTTTCGAGAACAGAGTGGCCCTTTCTGCGATTCATTCTTCCTTGTCCACCCTATTCAGGCCACAAAAATTGAGCAGTCTCTTGGTACGTCGCGATGGCGGTCGGACCAAGGGCGAACGTCCACCTGCTCACGCAACATATCCATGACCAGGGGTGCCCGTGCTTCGACACCAGCAAAAGAAGCCCGCGGGCGGCGAGTCGATCCCCAAACACTTTGCCGTGCCGCCGAATCAGGTCGTGTTTGTCGGCGATCGCGTCTTGACCGACGTGGTCTTTGCCAACCGCAACGGGTTCACGTCGATCCACACGTACCGCATCGTGACGGAGAAGGGCGATAACCCCATGGCGCTGTGGGTGTGTTTCTCATGCGGAGGTCACAGTGAGAGGACAGAAACTCACGATCCCCGGTTGGCGATGATAGATTCGGCGCATGGAGAATTGGTGGCTGTATGGGAACGGCAAACCGGGCGCGTCGACGGATAGCTAGCGCGGCTTGGCCCATGTCGGGCATCTGCAGCAAGCAGTGGGTGTCCAGATCGGCCTTGTCCGGCCGTCAATACTTCTAATTGTGATAACTTGCAACAAGATCTTTCTTCTCCACCCGCTCGTGCTTGCTTCACGTCGCATAATCGATCAGTTCAGCTGTTGTCTGTTGTGGCTCGCCTCCTCGATAAATCAACATTGTTCACCTCGTGCTCCTCGTGGCGGGTCTTAGCCGGCGTGTCTTTCCAGGCCTTTTCCTTTGTCTTTGTTCGTGGATCAAGGAGGTCGGGATGCAATGCGCCCAAGCTTAGACCCAAAAAGGGCAACCAGCGTGTGTGCCTGAGTCAAGTGCGGTAATTCGCCAAGCCACTCCGAGGTGCAGCCGGCTGGTCGCCGCAGCACGCCGAAGTCATCTCGTCCTCGACCAAGACTGCGTAGCACCAACCAACTTAACTAGTCCACGGCGATTTCGACCCAATCTGCAACAGCACCGACCACGTCGCACGACAGCTTGCAACCCGCTGCACTCGTCCCGTCCACGACGCTCCGACCAACGACGCTCCGACCAACGACCGCGGCTGCAATTTCTGCTCGCCACGGCCCCAAGTCCTACCTCTCCCCTCAACCACCTTCAGCAACCATGCGCCTCCTTCGCTCGTCCCCCTCAACGGAGAGCCTGTCGATTTCGGCCGCGTCGTCGACACTGAAGCGATTCGTAACCAAGGCACCGTCGGCCATTTCGCGTCGGGTCCGTGATTTCCTTGTTTGATTCGGTAATTTACCCTTTTGGATCCAAGGCTGACCAGCTTCGCGTGCTCACCTCATCAGTTGTCATGGCACTCTTCGCCGTCGCAGCGCACCGTCTCGGCCAAGGCCACGGTCCCGACGGCTGCACCCGGTCAGTCGGCCATGCCGCCGGCGTCGCACCCGGTCTGGCAGCAAGGACGGCTGCAGCACGTTGCGATTGCCGTGGCGGACCTCGACCAGTCGATTCATTTCTACACGATCATTCTCAAGGCCAAGGAGCTGACCGAGAAGCAGGTCCGTCACTTCCCTCCACTCTTTCCGCTTGTCCGCTCTTTCATGCACCGTTCTCACCGCTCGACACAAATCCCGCTTTACAGCTTGACCCGACGCTCGACGTGACGACCATCACGCTCACGCTCGGGTCGAGTCCGATCCTGCTCATGGCGCCCAACTCGCCCAAGTCGCCGCTCGCCAAGTTCCTCGACCGCAACAAGAAGGGCGGGATCCACCACGTGTGCATTGCCGTCGCCGACCTGGCCAGCGCTCTCGCGGCGCTCGCCGAGCAGGGAATTCACGCGCTCGACATGAAGCCGGCGGTCGGCATGAATGGTCGTGAAGCCGTGTTCCTGAACCCCAAGGACTGCGGCGACGTGCTGATTCAGCTCGAGGAGCGGCCGGCGCCGGTGGGGACGATTGTCGAGGAGGCCGAGGAGCAGCAGCTGTAAGCGTGCCCCGTGGATGAATGCCGCGGGTCTGTCTGCTGCGTGGCGGTGGCGGGCGTCGGGCGTACGTGGGCCGCGGGCGGCTCTGCGGCCCGGCTCGGCGCGGGCCATGCGTTGGCGCCCGCGCTTCGCCAATGCGCGCTCGTGCAGCAGGCCTGACCGTTTCTCTCTCTCGCTTTCTCCCTCCTTTTTCGTCAAGTGCTCGTGCTATTTGTGATCTCTATCGCGCCCCGTCCAGAAGACCCGCCAGGTCCGATGACGGTTTCTGTATCTGCCCTCACGCCCCCCTTGTCGCCTGTATGCGTCCCGCCAGCTCCTTGTCCTCTTCTTATCCGTTGTTCACGTCAGTGTAACACGTTAGCGATTGTTCAAATGTTATTGGCCTGACCGCGACATCGGCGTCGCTCAAGCGGCCCAATCAAAACGAGAGCTGCATGTTTGATGAATGGGGAGACAGGTTTGGCAGGCCAGTCATGCTGAAATCTACCGCAACCGCCACACGCGTCGGTCGTCAGTCGGACCAAAAGTTCAGCCCTGTTGTGGACAGTCCCATCGTCGACCCTGGTCGATCTCCCCGCTCACGACAACGACAAACCCATCGCATTGCACTCGATCTCTCTGGCCGGCCGCTCTGGCTGCCCGCAATCTCCATTCCCGTTTCTCCGCTCTCCCCCCGCTACTCGCCCGACGGAACCATCCCCAGTCGCCCCTCACTCCGGCCGCATCGACTCACCTCCGCCGCTCGCGACCATGACGTTTGGCAACGACGGGTGGGCGCACCCGTACGGCTGGATCGCACCGCCGCCGCCACCACCACCGCCATTGGTCGAGGACTTGCAGCCGAAAAAGCGGCGCGACCGCGAGTGGGACCAACCCGCTTCTGACGCGGTCCAGCAGAGGTCGTGGTCGGGCGTGCCCCTGCCACCCGTCGCACCCGCTCTCGACGCGGTACAGGAACGCCGCAGCATCAAGCGCGCGCGGATGGCCACTTCCGGGCTCGCCGCGGCCGCACCCGAGCCTGTCAAGTACGTTCCGTGATCTCGTTTTGTTTCGGTCGGTCAATGAGCAGCGGTGTGACTCGATCATGTCCCTCCATAGTCCCACGTCTCCGTCTTCCTCACCAAGCGCGCCGCCGACGCACGCCGACCCGACGCTGCAGTCGATGAACGCGCTCTTGCGGCACCTGCACGAGCAGCGGCAGGCCGAGCGCGACCGGCAGGCGCAGCACGAGTCGCAGCAGGCCATGTCGGCCTACGCGCCCATTAACTCGCTCTTGCGACAGCTGCACCACGCCAAGTGCTCGCAGCACGGGAAACCCGTTCCCGAGGCCGAGGACGACGAGGACTTGTAGAGGAGAAACGCATGGTTCCGTTTCTGCGCGCTCACTCGTTGTTTGTGTCTGTCGCTGTCGTCGATGATGCCGCCAGTCGGTCGTATTGGCCGTGTCGGTCGTTTGTTTCGCATTACAACCCGTCTTCTTCTTTCTAGATTTCATTCATTTGCGCGCCGTTTCCGGTCAATGAAGTTGTGTGATACCTTCTTGCTCATAGTTGCTCGACGTTTCTGCTCGTTGTCATTCTTTACACGCCGGCTTGTCGTTTATCCGGCTTGACAATCCCAGACATTGGGTCGTTGCAATCGTCGGGCAGCGCAAGCATTGAAATGCAATCGATTTTGGCTTCGCACAGGAGGGCGTCCATGTATATTTTGCAAGGCAAGATTCCTCACAGTTTCCGTTGACACCCTGACAGGTGACCTATTTATCACGCTCTTGAGCGCGAGCGCCCTCGCGCGGCCCGCTGATACTTTTGTGACGCTTCCGCCCGGGACACGATTTTTAACCTTGTTTCGCGGACGATTCGCGGCGGAGCGAGGCACGATGGTTGCGAACAGGCTTGCACTCTCCAAAAATCAATCAAGCATGTTGCAACCAAAGCGCAAGAGGGCTGCACGTGGAGGAGGCGGGCGACGTCGAACCGCTCATGTTTCCTGATATCCGGTTGTTATTTTCTTCAATGATAGTCGCTTCCTTGGATGAGGAATACTGCGTCAAAGGAGGAGAAAGCATGACTGTGTCTCTAAACACATCTCTTTCTCAGCCCGCCTCGACGCGTCGCGTCACGTCCGCCCGTCGACCAGCACCACTTCATTTCCGGCAACAATATCATGATATCAAGCAATCCCAACTGGCCGCACTCGTCAGCAAGAATCGATCCTACTCGGCCGCCGTGATCGAGCTCGCCTCCACGGCAGCACTTCCGAGTATAAATACTGCGCTCCCACGCCGTCTTCCGAATCTCCATCGAGTTCCACTCGCTCCTCCTCGTCCACCTTCCCAACCAAGTCAACCAAGCCAAGATGGGTCGCACTCAGAACGCGCAGGCCAAGACCGCCGCCGCGCCGGCGCTCCAGCAGCAGGCCTCGGTGAAGAACCAGCAGGTGCAGGCCAAGAACCAACAGCAATTGTCGCAGCAGCAGCAGCGCACGGCGTCGCCCCCGAACAAGAACCAGCAGAACCAGCAGCAGTCGCAGCAGCGCCCATCGTCGCCCTCGAATAAGACGCAGCAGAACCAGCAGCAGTCGCAGCAGCGCCCATCGTCGCCCTCGAACAAGCAGCAGCAGTCGCTGAACCAGCAGCAGCGGCCGGCCCCGCCGTCGAACAAGCAGCAGCAGCAGAACTCGCAGCAGCAGCAGCAGCAGCAGCAGCAGCAGCAGGCCAAGTCGCAGACCGCGCAGCAGCAAGCGCAGGCGCAGGCCAAGTCGCAGCAGCAGAACCAGCAGCACCAATCGACCATGCGCCCGCAGTCGGCGCAGCAGAAGACGGCCAACCCGGTCCAGCAGCAGCAACAGCAGCAGGCCAAGAACCAGCCGCAGAACTCGGCGGCGCGCCCGCAGTCGGCGCAACAGCAGATGCAGGCCAAGTCGCAGCAACAGCACTCGCAGCAGCAGTCGCAGGCTTCCCGCCTGCAGCAGAACACGGCTCAGAAGCAGGCCGTGCCGACGGGCCAGCCGATCCCGGCCGGTGCGATCCGCGCGCGCAACGCGCACCCGGACGACGCATTCGAGTCGGGCGCGTGGCTCTTTGACGACTCGGTTGCGCCCATGTGGCTCAAGTCGCAGCTGCCGGCGCCCAAGCATCAGCAGCAGCAGCAGCAGCAGCAGCAGCAGCAGCAGCAGGCCTCGACGACGCGTCCGCAGTCGGCGCAGGTCAAGCAGTCGCAGCAGCAGAACGCGCAACAGAACGTGCAGCAGCAGCAGCAGCAGAAGTCGACCAACCAGAACCAGAACCAGCAGCAAGCCAAGCAGCAGCAGCAGCAGCAGCAGCAGTCACAGAACCAGCAGCGTCCGGCCTCGCCCACCAACAAGCAGGCCGCCGCCGCTCAGCCGGCCCAGAAGCAGATGCAGCAGCAGCAGTCTCAGCAGCGTCCGGTCACGGCGCAGGCCAAGCCCACGACGCAGTCGCAACAGCAGCAACCGCGCCCCGCGTCGCCCAACAACAAGCAGGCGCAGTCGCAGCAGTTGCAGCAGCAGCAACAGCAGCGCCCGTCGTCACCGTCGAACAAGCAGCAGCAACAGCAGCAGGCCAAGGCGCCACAGCAGCAGCAGCAGCAGGCCAAGAACTCGCCGGTGCAGCAGCAGCAGCAGCAGCAGCAGCAGCAGCAGCAGCAGCAGCAGAAGCAGAAGCAGAATGCGCCGGCCAGCAAGCAACAACAGAGCCAGCAGCAACAGCAGCGTCCGGCGTCGCCCACGGGCAAGCGCGCGCCGTCGGCTTCGCGAAAGTAAGCCAAGGGGTGGACGCGTCGTTCGTCCCTGGTGTATTGATACCCTAATCCCGTGGAAGGCGGGGAAGTTCTGGTTGGATGAGCGAAATGAAATCGTTTCTGTGTTTCCTCATTTTCCATGTTTGATCAGGCACTCTATCGCTGCTCACGTCTTGCTAATGTTCTCAAATGGACTCGGCATCTGGCAAAACAGGTTAAGTCCGTTTCAACCCGCGATGATGATCTGGAGCATGAATCCACGACGCATAATCCGCGACACGCCATCCGCTGCACGTCCTCCGCTGCCCGTCCTCCGCTGCCCTGTGCAGCCAAGCGACAATCGTCTGAAAAAAGGGCGATGTATGTACTGCAATGCAAACAAGAGTGTCGGGAATTCGAACAAAGTGGATGGCGAGCCGCTGTGGGGGCGGGCAAACGAAAAACAACAACAGCGAAACAACAGCAGCAACATCAAACGATTAATCATGGGGATCGCAACAACACAAGTCGACATGGGCGGCCACCGACGACGCCGCCGCTCCGGCCAGTTCGTGCTGGCCGACAACTCGCAGGCACACGCCTGCCTCGCATCTATGTCCGGCGCCGCCAGGGCGCCGACCCTTTCACCGAACCTTAGTTCATGAGCGTGACGCTCGCGTGCGCCGTGCGCAGCGTCGGCGCCGACGTCCAAGCTACATTCCTGGCGCCTACCGATACCGATACCGAGCTCGATACCGAGCCCGATACTCGCGGTGCGATCGGGCGCGGCTGCGTGCCGCGTGCGGCAATCGGCCGCGGCTGGATCGGCTTGGGTAGGAGCACGGGCACGGGCTTGGTGGCCGGTAGCGAGCCCGTTAGGGTCGACGTCGCCGGCGCGACCGTCGTGTAAACGACGAGTCGTCGTGGTTGGGGCGGCGGGGGCCACAGCACCGGGCGCCGTGGACCCCGCCGAAATAATTCGTCCAGTGCCGTGCGGCGGCGAAATGGCCACGGGCACGGGGTACGCCGGGAATGCCGCGGTGGTCGGCGCGCCGGTGGTGATAAAAGACGACGACGTCGGTGGGGGTGCCGGCGTGCTCGCAATGATATAGGGAGCCGACGAGAGGGCCGGCTGCGCGGGCGTCGGCGCGGGGGTCGGGCCCGCGGGCCACCCGTACGACGAGTAGGACGGCGGGCTCGTGGCCAAAGTGACGGCCGTGGCGACCGTGGACGTCGGGCCCGGCCCCGGTGGGGGAGCCGTGTGGTGCGCGACCTGCTGCGGCGGCAGCTGCTGGACCATGAACGGCGCGACAGACTGGCTGGCGGCCGCGCGCTGCACGCACTGCGGGCACCCGGAGCAGTCGAACGATGTGTTGGCGACCGAGTCGGTCATGGTTGGCGCAACGGCCACCGAGGCGGGAGTCGGCGCAACAACGACGGTCGCGACGGCACTCGACGTGTGCGTCGGGTAGTGCGCCGCCGGGATCATGGTCATCGACGGGAATGACGGCATCGTGTCCATGGTGACTTTGGAGTACGCAGCGGCGTGCGGCATTGGCGAATCGGCCCCAGGTCCTGCTGCGCCAATCACCGACGCCATGGCAGCACCCGACAGTGCAAACGAGGCCGGCGGCGAGCCGGCATGGTACCCCACCGGAACGGCGGGGCCCAGCGAGTCTGGGTCGGGCTTGATGGCCACGTTCAATCCCGGACTGCTGGCCGGCGACGGACCCGCCGTCTGCGCGGCCGCGCGCTGGTGCGCAATGGCCACTTCGACCGTCTTCCAGTCGACACCTCGCTCGAGGAGCAGGTTGCGCATCACGTTGCGCTCGAGAATCAATTCCTCGCTCTGCGCCGTCAGGTGCCGAACGAGCTCGACGGTGAGCCGCAGGACCGTGGCCTTGTTGAGCGCGGCGCCCTTGTGCAGGCCGAGCGGGAGCAGGTCCGACAGGTCGAGAATGCTCTGGTTGATTTGATCTGTCATTGATGGGTGGGTGAGGGGGGTAAAAATGATCAGATATGTGGTCAAAGCGGCATGCATGAGGGCTGGTCAGCCGACCCAACCATTCGACCGACCACCCCTAAAAAGTGTTCGAGAACAGTGGCGGACCGAAAATATAAAAAAGAATACGCACCACGGCGGCGGCGCTCAATGATGTTGTGGTTCTCGCGACGCATGCGGCGGTGCTCCTGCTGCTCCTCCTCGGTGGCGACGGGCTGGCTAGACGCACGCAAGATGTGAAAAAATAGATCAGGACACGATGGCTCCAATGCAAAAATATGTCGGGTGCAGCCGCAGGTCGCGGTCACGCCGTTCATCCACCCCACGCGTCGTGACTCGTGTTCGGGCATGGCCAGAATCACACCAAACGTACTTGAGAATGTTGACGCCGCTGACCGTGTAGACGACCTTGCGCGGGCGGCCGCGCTTGCGCTTGAGCGGCGGCTCCTCGTCGTCGATCATGTCGTCGTCGACGTAGATTTCGGTCGGGCCCGTGTAGATCGCGGCGCCGGCGCCCGCGTGGCCCGGATCGTCGGGTGCGTGGTGAGGGTGGTGCGAATGCATTGGATTCGAGTCGGGTCTGGCGGCCGCGGGCGCTCCGGGCGGCACGCCAGCCGGTGGAGCATGTTGCTGGCGCTGGTGCTGCTGGCCAGGGCCGGCCAGCGTCGATGGGTCGGGGTGCGGCGCCGGGGCCAGTTGGACCGTGGCGGCTGCGAGATGCTGCGTTGTCGTGGCCATTTGGGCGTTGCGGCAGGTTTGGAGCGGGCGTGGGGGCGGGCGGGAGCCGGTGGACAAGGGCGTTGCGGCGGGTGCGGACGCGGGCGGGCGCGTGTTGTTGGCGGCGGGGCGGGCAATGTCGTCGAGGAGAGACGAGCGGGTCGAGGTCGAGAACGCACGGCGGGGCACACTAGAGAGGTGGAAGCGCTTGCAGAGCCAAGCTGTTGTCGTTAACGGCAACACGGACAGCAGAGGCCCCGAATCCAATCGGAAAGCGCATGGGATTTCGGCGCAAAATCCCTTCCCAGCCCGATCGCGCCACGGCGCGCCACGGCCGTGGTCGAAACGGGCAGGCGGCCGCCGTGGCGGGGACGTGGCGTGCTTGACGCATCATCGCAAGCTTGCCCACGTGTCGCGGACCGCGCGCGTGAGCCGTCCCGCCGTTTCGCCTGTCACGCGCTCATTTTCGACCTTCGAGCCCGATGGCCGATGGCCAGCGACCGGCAACCACAGTCAACACGGACCACGTTGGTCGAAACACCCGTCTCACAATCCCCTATCACATCGTCGCCGTTGAGCGTGTTGGCCACGAAACCGCCTTGGCCGCGCTGAGAGACGGGTGAGACGCGCGCGTGCGCACGAGGACTGCGCGCAAGTCCTGCTCGCGCTCCTATCTCTTATTCACAAAAAGAGCAAGAGCACAAGGGAGACGACGATACCAAAACCGATCATGCATTTCGACCACGATGCAGCGCGCCGTGGATCGCCGGCGACTGCGTTCCTATCCTATCGCGCATGCCGACAATCTACGCCGTGCATCCCGCCTGCCGCTCACCGCAAGCGCAGCAGGCTCTTGAACACGGTCGACTTGTCGTCGCCTTCGTAGATGAGCCGCTCGCCCGTCTTGTCAATGTCGACCGCCAGCGACTTGTAGACATAGTGCCCGCGCACGCGCCGCGACACGTCCATCGATACGACCGCGTTCCCGTGCGTGCCCTGCACGCCAAACACGAGCTGCAGCCGCTTTGGGCCCGCGTAGGTCGGGTAATACACGCCGCGCCAGCCCTGCGCAAACTGGATCCCGCCCTGCACCGACGCCGCCTAAAATCGATCGTTGGGGGGTCAGGGTGGAGAAGGTGCGCAATGTGGACGGGAGCACGACGTACCTGGTAGGGCGCAACCTTGAACGCGCCAATGCGCTGCAACAGCGTCGCGTCCTTTTCCAGCCGCTTGACCGTCTCCACCACCGCGTGCGCCGGACTGCGCACGCCAAACCGCTGCAGGCCCAGCGTCATGCCCGTCAGCACGCCCGTCGCGAGCATGCCGCCGACAAAGAAGCCAATCTCGCCCATGTCCCACAGCGAGAAACCTGGCGTCAGGAAGCAAGCAGCAGTCAGTTTGCCTGCCCCGCAACTCGTTCGCGTCGAGAAAACATGAACGCACCGATCCAGAAGTCGGAAATCGCCGACGTGAACCAGTAGAAGACATACAGGCCGGCACCCACTATCGTTCATCGAAAGGCGACGATCAGATCCAGACCCGCTACCGCGTTGCCACTCCGACCACTCGCACGACCAAACAAAACGAACCCATGGCGTAGCGCGTCACTCGCCTGCCCAGGCCGCGCAGCTTGTCGAGCCGCGACTGCATCGTAGGCGGGCCCTCGAGCGGAGCCTTGACAATTGTCTGCACCCCCGTTGGTGGCGCAGCGCCCTTCTCCGCCGATGTGGGATCAATTTCTTGCAACAACTGCCGGCTCGTCATGAGCGACCGTGCAAGCGAGGCATTCTTGGACCATGGCCGATTCCTTGTAATCGTGGAAATGGGTCGCAGCGCGAAGGGCTGAATACGGATGCTAGCGAGGTCGGTGATCAAGGCCGTTCGTGCCGCCGGTTGCGCTCCACAGGCGCGAACCGCGACGAGGAAGCTGGTGCTGCCGTGCGCAGCAAGTCGCGGTAACAGTCGAGTGCTGGAGATCATGTTTGTTGGATGACTGTTGAATGGCCGATCGAAGAAAGAGACATGTTTGTCGTTTGCCTGTTGGTGTGCGAGGTTGGTCCGCACATGACCGCGTTTCACCTCACCGATTCCCCTGGCACGCATCCGCGCCAACGATCCTCCACGTTTCTGTTCATGGCAACAACTGATTCCAACATTTTGATTCGATCAAGCGCTTTGGACCATCAATCCTCTCTTGACAACGCCGGAAACTACCGGCAATCTGTGCAAGACCGGCAACCGCACGCGCCGAGCCGACCGGCACCACCGCGGAAGGCGACAGCTGCGACTGTACCGACATTAGCACACTACCCCAGCCAACTGCAGCGAATCTGCTTGCCCACGACCCTCGAGCGACGGCAGCACTCGGAGCGATAGCCGTTATTGTTTTCAAGCTCGTCGGACCTGCTTTGACCACGCACCGACACCATGGAGCCCCTGCCTGCCGGATCGATGAGCGGGCCGAGCCTCGCCATGCAGCAGCAGCAGCAGCCGCAGGTATGGACGCGCTCGCGTGCAGAATCTGTTTATTCACGGAGCGAGGACCTCCTCCACCGTTTTTCTGCGGAAATTTGCACGGTGACGTTGAGGGGAGACGGTTTTTTGCGCACGTCGAGCCGAGGCAATAAATTCGGTCACTGACGTTCTGGTGTCGTTCTTTTCTTCCCCTGCACCCTTTGCACTATGATCAGGCGACGCTGCACCATTTCCATTCCCATTCGGGCGGGCATGCTGGCCATGACCACGCCCACCATCACCATGACCATGACGACCATGCGCATACCCATGGCCCAGCGTGCAGCCGCGGCCATGATCACGAGCATGCGCACGCGCATTCGCACGGCCATTCGCACGATCATGGCCATTCGCACGATCACGGTCATTCGCATTCGCACGACCACCACGGGCACAGCCATCATCACCACCACGATCATGTCCACGGATCGTGCGGGCACGACGACGGCCATGGCCACGACCATCATCATCATCACCACCACGCGGCCATCGCGACACAGTCGGGTATCCGTGTCACGTCCTGGGCGCACGTCGTGCAGTTCGCGCTCTCGACTAATTCGACGGACACGCTGTGGGGTGCCGTCTTGGCCGTCGCGACCGTGACCCTGTTCTACATTGGTCACTCGCATGGGTCGCTCGGTACGCGAATCCTGATACATTTGTTTCGTGGGCGTGCCTCCAAACGAGAAGACTGACGCTCCATCGCCGTACATAGCATTACAATCCTATGCGTTCCTGTTTCTGTTTGATCTTGGCGGACTCGGCAACGTGCTCTTCTCGTCATGCCTGTCGAACGGACTTATCGTCGCCAAGGACCCGGGGCATTACAGCTTTGGGTGCGCGATGCGCGATGTTCTCCACTTTGTTCAGCGCAGTGCTGACCAAGTTCGTGGCCCACTTGTAGAGTCCAGCGGCTCGAGGTCGTCTACGCGTTCTGCAACGCCCTCTCGCTCCTGTTTGGCGGCATGTACGCGCTCAAGGAGTCGCTCGAGCACATCTTGCAGCCCGAGGAGCACGCCGATCATGTCGGGTACGGGTGAACTGATTGCCTGGGGTGCAAACACTCGCTTCGCTCACGCTCGGCCCATCGCTGTAGGAGCGTCTCGGTCCTGATCCCGATTGTCTTTGCTGCACTCGGGATTGCTGGCACAGTCCACGCCAAGATCCACCACCAGTACCACAACCGTACGTTCACCCACGTCCACCCTCGACCTCTAGTCCCCCGCACTCACGAGATCTGTCCCCCCCCTCCCGTCTCTCCAGTCACCGTGCGCACCCACCCCACCGACTGGCCACACCACCCGTCGATCCAAGCGCACATCCTCGCATCTCTGATCCTCATCGCGCGCGTATGGGTGCAAGCCATGTACGCGACGGCCCCCGCACGTACCGTCGTGCACGTCGTCCCCGTGATCGACGCCGCCGCTGCCGCAGCCATCGGCCTATTCGTTCTGATGCGCCGCGCCGCTCCGCTCGCGGCCGCCACAGGCCACCTGCTCCTGCAAGCGACCGACGACGCCGAGACGGTCGCGCGCGTCTGTGCACACATCGCGGCCGACCCGGACGTCGCGCAGATTTTGGGCGTGCAGTGCTGGCGCGCGGCGTGGCGGCACCGCGTCGGCAGTCTGCACGTGCAGGTGCGCGCGGGCGCGGATCCGGCGGCGGTGCGCAGTCGCGCGCACGCGGTGTTGGCGGGGTCGCCGGTGGCTGGCGAGTGGTGGGTGCAGACGGAGAAGGGCGGGCACCAATGGATTTGAGTGTGTTGAAGAGCAAATTGGGTTTGATAGACTTGTTTCTTGGGCGGGTTTGCGGGTGAGATGTCGAAACAGATGATGGGTCCAGAAAGGGTTTCATTCCAACGCGCCAGCAACCGATCAATCAAGAGGAATCAAGCAGGACAACGTTCAAGCAGCAACATCATGGGGAAAATGAACAAGTGAAGATGCGCGGTCGGGCACAGGCGGTGCAACCGGCCCTACTGCAAGGGACAAGAATGATCAAGGGGGAGAAATCAACGAGGCAAAGAAGGGAAATGAATGGAGCTCTGTAAGGTATCCCGCGTCAAGTGTGTGGAACGAGCAACTCGAAAACAAAATTAACCAGACAAACGAAATCAAAAGGATATCAACGGTCCTCGGCCGCGCCCGAGGTTCACTCACACCGACTCGATCATCTCCTGTGCGACCGCGCCGTCGATGCTCTCCTCCTCGCCCTCCACGTCGTACGCGGTCTCCGCCGCCGCCGCCATGGCCTTCGGGTTCGTGCGCCGGTCGCGCTGCACCGTGACTGCGCGCCCGTGCAACAACTTGCCGTGCAGCTTGGCAATCGCGAGTGCCGCCACCTCCTCCGGGTCCATGTCGGCAGCATCAACAACCCCCGCCGCATCCGCATGCTCCGGGTCGATCCCGCCAATCGCGACCAGCGCGTACATGGCATTCGGCTTGTGGAAGACGTTGCGCAACACGATCCGACCCACGGGTAGGAACCCGTGCGTGCGCACCCAGTTGCGCACCTCGTACCACTTGGTCTTGCTGCTGAGCCCGCCGCAGTAGATCGAGATCGTCGGCTTGGATTCACCGGCACTCGCGTCCATCTTTTCCATCACCTTATCCCCGGCCTTGGCGTCGCTGGCGTCGCTGGGGAGCACGAGCGTCGCCGACGACGACGCGGCCGATGCCGGTGCCGCCGTCTGCGCGAGCGACGACGACATCGGCTTGGGCTCGTATCCGGGCGGGTACGTCAGGTCGCGCGCCGGTACCGCGCCATTGGTCGTGCCCACGACCTTGCTGTCGAACCCGAATCCGGGCGGCGGGGTCACGGTCCGAGCCGGGGTCGTCGCCTCCGAAGCCTCAGCGGCCTCGCCCAGCTTCTGCTCCTGCTCCGCGTGCTGCCGTTGCGTTTGCACCGGCGCCGGCACCTGGCCGTCTGGCCGCCGCTTCCCGCGCATGTCCGGCGAGAACCGCGACACATCGAGCTTGCGTCCACCGAGGACGAGCCCATTCATTTCGGCCAACGCGCGCTCCACGTCCTCGACCGAACTCAGCACGACCGTGCCGTACCCGCGGTGCAAGATCGGCGTCGACTCGCGCACGGCGCCCTCTCCTCCCTGCTCGTCGCCGCTACTCCCGCGGCGTGCGCCAGCCCGCACCAAATGCCCCGGAATTTGATCATAGAAACTATGCGGCGCCGGGATCAAATTGACCGATTTCACGTGGAACCCGTGGTCTTCGAAGACCGCGCGCACGCGCGCGCGCTTGGTCGTCATTGGGATCCCCGACACCCACAGCGTTTCGTGCACGGTGCCATGCATGTAGTGCGGGCGCACTTTCACGACACGACCGGGCACGCCTAGATCCATCCCGTGCAGCGCCTGCGCAACGTCGCGCGCGTCTTGCACGGAAAGGAGCGTGACCGCCGCTTGGCCCAGCGGTTTCCCGGACTCGCGGTCGGTCGCGAGATCGACGTGCGAGACGGCCACGTTCGTCTCGGATTCGATCAGGTGCTTGATGTCGCGCCACGCCAGGTCGTACGGGAGATTGCCGAGCCACAGGACATGTGATTGGATTGCGGCTACGTCGAGCGGCTCGTTGGCCGATGGACGCGTGCGGTGCGACGAAGACGACAAGGGCACGGTGGTGCCGGCGTTGGTGGACACGGACGGCGCACCGGTGCGTGACGCGGCGGCGGGTTTCCGCTTCTTAGCGTGCGCGGGACGCGTCGTCGTCGACGCGTTTCCTGCTGCTGAGGTAGGCTCGGTGGCAGCCGACGCGTTGGCCATCGGTGCCGGGGCATCCATCACGCCATCACCCTCACTCGTGATCGAGACGCGCGTTGCCGGCGTCGTCGTCGTTGTGGGTGCGGCAGGCGCCGTGTGCGGCCGTTTCCCGGCCTTTTGCCCGAGCGTGCGGTCGAAGACGACGCGAATTTGCTGGCCCTGGAAGTCGGACTGGTTGAACCGCTCTGCACCAGGATCAAGTCAGCCCGGGATCAACCGTGAATGCATGAGCGGAGGTACGCACTCAGTGCCTCGTGCGCGCCGTCCTCGTCGCGAAACGCGACAAACGCGGTCCCGAGCTGGTTGCCGTCGGCGTCGACCTGCACGTCGACGCGGTCGATCGCGCCGGCAGAGCCAAGGTGCTCGCCGAGGTCCTTGGGCTGCGTCGGGATGGGCAGCTAGTGAAATAAGGGGATTGATCGTGAGCACTGGCTTGCCGTTCAAGGGATTGATCACAAATGAACGTCCACACACCTTGCTCACAAAGACAAAGCGCGACGGCGTCGTGTTCTGCCGCAGGGCGCGGAACGGGCGCGGCGCCTTGGTGGTGGTGGATGGCTTGCTGGTAGCGGCGGCCGCGGATACGGCGGGTGGCGGCACGGGTGCGGATGCGGTTGCAGATGCGGGGGGAGCGTCGGCGGCAGACATGGTGGCGCGTCCGTCCAGGGATCCGGGGAATATGCGGGGGACGGAAGCGCGAATTGGAATTGGGTGGTCGGACAGGACAGACAAGCAGACGGGCGGGGCGACAAGCGGGCGGCGCGTCGTGATGGGCGTCACGTTGGTGAAGTGAGATGAGGGTTGGGTGTTGATCAAGGCAGCCTGCGCTTCGACGCGCGGTGGGACTGGATAGCGTGCCGCGGCAAGCGCGCGTGGCAGGCAGCGGGCAGGCGGGTGGAGCGAGCGGACAGGGAGCACAGAAGATAAATTGGGGCGCTTGCCGTCGTCGTCTTCGCGTCGTCGTCGCGGCGGGCGAGGTGCCGGTGGTGGTGGGAGCGACGCGATGTCGCAGTGCGAGTGTGGGCTGCCAGGCGACCTACGCCTGCGTTCGACTCGAACGGCGATCGCACGCGTGTCTCACGTGCGGGTCGCTCACTCAGATATGTCTCGCGGCGAGGCAACCACCTCCACCAGCGTCACAACCTTACCGTGCCCGCGCGATCGGCCTGCACGACGCGCGCATGGTGAGCCCTGGACCGATTCACGCCCAACCTGCTGCAACGATCCATCATGCTCTCCCAGATCTTTTCGCGGCCAGCTGCCGCGCGCTCATGGACCAGCCTTGCCGCAAGGGCTCCAACCGGCTACACTTGTGCTCCCTCCAGGCGCCACCAGTCCAGCACGAACGCAGACCCAACCGCACAAGCCCCGGCCGGTCATCCAAAGCCAGAACCCGTCCCCGTCGCCTTCCCTCCGGACCTCCCCTCGCACTACCGCGCGCAAATCGGCCATTTCCGCAATGTCATCACGCCCGCCGAACACGACTTTCTCGTGGACCTGTGCCGCCGCAAGCTCAAGCGTGCGCCCTTTCTGAACGCGCACTTTGACAAGGTCATTTCCGGGTACCGTGAGCAGTCGGTCTCGCACTGGCGCGTCGGCGTTGGCGAAATCGCGGAGGAGAACGACAAGCGTGCACGAGCGATTCTCGACCGGTGCCGCGCGATCCTGGCCGAGGCAGTGGGGAGCAAGGATCGTGCCGATCACGTTGGCGGGATCCAGTGGTTACCCGAGCATATCTTGGAGCTCAACGCCGACGGCACGATTGGCGCGCATGTCGATCATTTGACGGTAACCATGATCGTTCGACGAGTGTGGACGATTTTGATGCGAAACTGACCAGCGTTGTGGTGTCCAGGCATCCGGATCGATTGTCGCCGCGCTGAGTCTCGTCTCGCCAACACCGATCGTCTTCCAGCACACCAAGCGGCCCGGCTGGACCATCGAGCTGACCGCCGAGCCGTCCTCGCTCTATTTCCAATGGTATGCGCCCGCTTCGCCACCGGTTGGGCTTCCGTTTGGCTGACCATCGCGACTCCGTTCGCGCTCTTTCCAGCGACGACCTGCGATATGACTTCACTCACGCCGTGCCCAAACCATCGGGCCAAGGCCGTATTTCGGTCATGTTTCGCGACAAGCACCTTGGGCCCACAAAGGGCGAGTGTGCATCGGGCGGCATGAGCGACAGCGCGTCGATGGGATCGTCCCTGTCCTGATCCGCCACGAACAAACCAGATTGTACGAGAAGAAAAGCGGCTGTCATAGTAATAATTGATAGAGAAAGCCGCCGTGGACTACTACAACAAGTACAAGACGAAACGAAAGGCACAAGATAAAATAGAGAGCACCGAACCCACGATAAAAACACAGAACGCGAAATCAACAAGAGGGGCGACGATGGGGTAGTGCGAGGAGCTGCAGATGACAAACGACGCGCACAAACGAACCCAACCAAATGGCCAACACCGACCTTAGAGCTTGAGCCCGCCCGCCTTGGTGGCAATGCGCTGCACGTGCTCGTCTGTGACGCCCTTGGCCGTGCGCAGCTCCGTGACGAAAGCGACAAAGAGCTTGTCGAGTTGTGGAATGTCCATCTTCATGTCCTCGTAGTACTCCATAAAGTCGTTGTCGGCGAGCGCCGCCACCATGTCGTCGGCCGTGACGATACCTTCGTTGATGGTCATAGCGAGCGCCTTGCCAAACAACGTGGCCTCCGCCTCCTTCTTCTCCGTGACGAGCTCGAGCGACCGCATGATCAGGCCCGGTAAGTACTTGGTGATCTTCTTGACGTCGTCAACAAACTCGGACGCCTCCTTGCTCGAGAGCATGTTCTTGACAATCGCCTCGGCCTTAGACGAGACCTCGTCCTCGGTCATCTCCGGCTGGTCCTCGACGGGCACGGCGCCGTTGGCCGGCTTGGCCGGTGCGGCCTCGGCCTCGGGCTCCGGCACGGTCTCGGCCGGCTGCGCGTCCGACGGCGAGACCTCGGCCGACGACGGCTCCTCGTCCTGGTTTTGTTGCTCCTCCATGTGGTGGAACATGTCGAACAGGTTGGCCGTCGTCTTCTTGACGGGCTCCTGCTGCTGCCGCGCACCGCCACGGCGGCCGCCCGTGCCGGACGCCTGCCGGTCGTTGCGGCCGCCCTGGTCGCCACCGCGGCCGAACCGTGACGCCTTGGCCGGGTCGCGCCGGCGGCCCTGCGACGACGCCGACGGCGACGCAATCCAGCCGTCGGCATTGGCCTCGTTGCGGCGCGGCTGGCCGCGCGTAGAGCCGCCGGTGGTGTTGTTGTTGGTGGAGTTCTGGCGCTGCGTGCCTGCCGATGACCCGACCGGCGTCGGCACGACCGACCCATCCTTGCGCCACCCGGCGGCGCGCAGGTCAATCAAGTCGGCGATCGCGAACCGCAGACGCGACAGGATGGCCTCGTTGTCTTTGGCCTGTGCGAGCAGGGCAAACCACTGCGCGACGAGCTGCGGGTCGAGCGAGGCGTCGACGCCGCGGCCGATCGTGGCGAGCAGCGTGAGCGCGCACTCGATATCCTCCTGCTTGGGCTCCGACTGGATACTCGACACGAGCTGCGTGACGATCATGGAAATGACCTTTTTCGAGACGACGCCCGAGTTGTAGAGTTCGGCCACGAACCGCATGTTGCCGAGCGCCTTGGTCTTGATCTTGACGACGGCCTCGTACTCCTCCTCAGTCATTTGCGGCTTCTCCGTCCACGACGGCCGCGTCTCAAACTGGCGCTGGCACGCCATGATGATCAGCTTGCGCACGTGCGCGCCCATCGCGCGCTTCGACGCCTCATCCTCCTCGACCTCTTCGGGCAGCGGCGCGCTCTGGCAGTAGTGCAGCGTCAACTTGGCGTAGAGCGACGCGTACTTGGGCTCTTCAAACGACTTGCGGACCAGCAAACCGCACACGGCCGTGACCGCCTCCATAAACTTGGGCTTGAACAAAAACTTGTCCTTGAGCCGGTCGTAGTTCTCGGGCGAGAGCTTGTTCAACAACCCGCGCGTTTTCTTCTCCATGAGCGCAATGTACTCGGCCTCGTCCTCGGGCACCTCGTCGAGCGCCTTGCGGTCGAGGTTCGGCACCCACCGCGACTCGGACTTCTCGAGCGGCTTGAGGTCCTCGGGCAACAACTCCACGCCACGCGCGCCCGGCTGCCCGCCGTTCCGGTCACCGCCACGGTCACCGCGGTCCCCACCACGGCGCCCACCGCCGCGGCTACTCTCGCCGTCGCGCTCGCCGCGCTGGCGCGGCCCCACCGCGGTTCGAAACCGCCGGGGACCACGGCGCGCGTCGTTGCGGTCGCCGCCCGCGGGATCGCGCAGGTCCCTCGGGCCCACGGCGCGGGCTACCGGGCTCGGAGCGTTCGGCACCGCCGTCGCCGCCACGTTCGCCGCCGCGCTGGGCTCACTGGCTAAGCCCTGCCGGAGTACCCCGCGGCGAAAGACCCTTCCTCCGCGCCCGGACCGCGGGTGAAAAATATCGCGACATTCCACGACGATTGTTGTCGGGGTATGGCCGTGGTAACGCGGATACGGTTCATGAAGGAAGATGTACTTTTGATGGACCGAAACAGAAACGAACCCATAG
>GG745344.1:439314-541911 GCA_000151295.1 Allomyces macrogynus ATCC 38327 | reverse complement strand
GGGGAGCGCCGGGGACGCGGCACGGAGCGCGAGGAGAGTGTCCTTGGTGTACCGGAACAGATCGCCCGTGGTGGTCGGCACGGGCGCGGGGGACTCGGTCGAGGCCGACTTGGGGGTCACCTCCTATGGTCGTCCCGCCCAAAGGGTCAGCTGAAGGGTCGGTCAAGTGTCGGACAAAGCAGAGGAAGAGGGTGACGTACAGCCTCCGCAACAGCCGCGGGAGCGGCAGGAGTCGCGGCCTTGGGCGCCTGGATCGCAATCGACTTGTTCTCCTTGGACGCGGCAATCGCGCGGCGCGCCGTCTCCTTTGGGTCCTCGTCGCCTGCGGGCAGGTCGACGACCACGTGCGTCGTCGGGTCGCGCAAGACCACCTTGACGGGCGACTTGGACCGCGAACGAGAGCGTGCGGTGGGCGAGGCTACGTGATGCGTTTTTTAGTCATCCGCGTCAGCATATCTTGCGCTCGCTGATCCTCAGCATCCACGCAATGACGAAGTGCGACGTCAGCGTACCCGTCGCGGAAGCGGGGGCGGGAGCGGGCGACGCGGCGGGCGTCACCTCGGCCGCGACCTCGGGCTCGGGCTGGACCTGAGCGGGCTCGGCGACGGGCGCCTCCGCGGGCGTCACCTCGGCAGCGGCACCAGCGCCATTGTCGAGCTCAACCGCCTCCTCGACGGTCTCGGGCACCTTGGGCACGGGCGGCGCGTCGACGGGCGTCGTCGCAGCCGCGGAAGCGGCAGCCGGCGACTTGTCACGCGTGTTCTTGGACGCGCGGCGGCGCGAGACCGACCGCGGGCGCGAGTGGTGCTTCTTGGTCATGATTGAGTGGAGCGGAGAGGAGGGGATCGCAGCTGTATCCGATGCGACAGGGGGCGGGCGGAGGATACAGGCGCGATACGAGGTCCAAAGATGCGCAGGACCGGGGTGCGGGCAGTGGCGGAGAGCGTGCGGGGGAGCGGGCGGCCGGCACACGAAGTAGAGGGCAGCGGCACGAGCAAGAAGGGACTTGGTGGTGCGGGACGCGGGGGGGCGTGGTCGTGGCCGCTTTGCTCAACGAGGATCAGAACGGCGAGCGCGCGCCTGGGGGACGTCGCGGATGTTGATTTTGGTCATGTGATGTCGTGCCACTTCGCGACCAGCACCTGGCAGCTGGGCCAACCGATCGAGTCAACTGTGTTCGCTGTCGAACCGAGCGTCTTTCGACGTCTTGTCTTTGTCGTGCGATGCATGACGACGCGCAGCGAGAGCGAGGACAAAGACTCGACCAAACGTGGTCTGTGTTTATGAAATGGACGAGAACCAGCTCAGCGGGCGACCAGCGCCAGCCCCTTCCTTACTTGGGCCCGACCGCCGACGCAACCACAAACATGAGCACGACCACAAACCCGCCGCCAATACTCGCGCCCACAATGATCGGTAGGTCGAAATTGAACTTGGACGTGTCGTTGACGAGTGCGTCAATGTCCTCCTTGGCCATGGGCCCGAGCCCTGTCTGAATAATCGTCTTCTTGACCTGCTTGGCCTTGACTGTCGAGTTGGAGGCCGGTGTCGACGACGCGGTCGCGGTCGCCTTGGCCGGTGGTGGTGGCGGTGCGGTTGCCGAGGACTGCGATGGCGTTGGTGTGGTCGCCGCGGTCGTGGCTCGTGGCGGAACTGAGGTCGGTGCTGGCGATCGGTTGAGTGGAGGCGCAATGACGGGCGTCGGGACAGTCGGCGCGGGTTGCTGCGGGAGCGCGACGGCATAAGACAGTGGTGACGGCGACAAGACGGGGACCAGGACGAGAAACGCCAGCATGCTCGCGAGCATCAAGACGATAGCAGCGGCCGCACTCCGTGCGCGCCTGCGGGTCCGCCCTCTGGTTGCGGACGCTGGTGCGCGCTTTCGCGATGCCGCTCTCCTTGCGGGCATTGTGGTCAAGAATAGCGGATCGTTGGCCGGGTCGCGGGCGTTATTTTTTCTTGGTATTGTCGCCCGCGCGAGGTATTGTCGCCCGCGCGAGGTATTGTTGCCCGCGCGAGGTCGGATCGAGTCTCGGAGAGAATGATTAAGAGCAAGGTGGTCGGTAGACTTCACGGCAAGAGCTGGACGTCCAGATGCATCGTTCACGGCGGCACAAGCGCATCCATATCGAGGAAACAGTATCTCTTGTCGGTGATGATCATGGCCGCTTTGTTTCATGATTGGAAAAGTCGTGCAGACCGGACTCAAAATGTCGAAACATGAGCAGGGCAGAAACATGTTTGAACGCCTTGCCGGGCCGCGGTCGAGAGTTTGCAGCCGTTTGCAGATGGTTGCGCCGTCATCCATTCTCGTCGTCGCCGGACATTGTCGGATGTTCATCAAGTCGGGAAGTTGCTTGTGGAAACTGCGGGGATCATGATTTGCTCGTCAGCGATCGTCATGAACAAGAAAACGTGACCGCGACCAGGCGCTCGCGCTCCAAGCAGGCCGAGCGCCATCGACCAGGCGTGTGGCAACGTGCCCCAAACCACGACCACCACCAGGACCATTGCTCGACAGAAGCCCTTTCTCTTTTTCATTGCTCCCGCGCGACGACACTGCAAGCATCATGATCAAGCAGCCCGTCATTGACATTGCCTCGACCAACATTGCGGGTCTTGGCACCGACGCCGAGCTGCAGGCGCGCATCAACGCGAGCAACCACGAAGCGGCCTGGACCACGGCTGGCGACACCGAGTACGCGTCGATTTTGCCATGGGTTTAGCAAGCGACGGGTCAGGCGACAAAGAGCGGTCTGTGATGCTCCTTATTCTGACTGAAAGACGCGTCTCGTGGTCGATTACGACGTGCGGTAGAGGCGTGGAGGTCTGGCGCATTGAACAGTTTAAGGTGGGTGCTTATCTCGAAAGCAAGCGCTTGCCACTAGACGCATTTCCTGGTTCTACGACAGCTTGAACGCTGACGGCTTGTGCACTGCAGGTTGTGCCGTGGCCCAAGGAGCAGTACGGCCAGTTCACGTCGGGCGACGCGTTCATTGTGCTCAAGACCTACCGCGCCGATCCCGACAGCGAGAAGCTGAGGTTCGTGTGCCGATTGACGCGTCCCTGCAAGAACTGCATCGGTCTCACCGACTTTCGCTCGAATAGCTACAACCTGCACTTTTGGATCGGCAAGGACGCCACGACCGACGAGGCCGGCACCGCCGCGTACAAGACGGTCGAGCTTGACGACCACCTGCATGGCGTGCCCGTGCAGTACCGCGAGATCCAGGGCTACGAGTCGTCGCTGTTCACTAGCATCTTCCCACGCGTGCAGTTCCTTGATGGCGGCGTCGCGTCCGGGTTCAAATCGGTCGTCGAGGAGCCGATCGAGCCGCGACTGCTGCACGTCAAGGGCACGGCTCGGAACATGGTCGTGCGCCAGGTGCCGCTCGCGGTCGCAAGTCTCAACGCCGGCGACGTGTTTGTTCTCGACACGGGCAAGCACCGCATCATTCAGTGGAACGGCGCGCGCAGCTCGCCGTTTGAAAAGGCCAAGGCCGCCGAGCTTGTGCAGGCCATGGAGGGCGAGCGTCATGGTCGCACACAGGGCACGGTTGTTGGTACGGACGGAGATGTGTCGACCGCTTGTGCCCAATGTGACGCGAAACTGACCGTCGACCTTGTCCACCCAATCAACTCAATAGAGCAAAACTCGCACGGCGCCGACTTGGCCGAGTTTTACGAGGCCCTCGGCACGGACGATGCGGCCCCGACCATTGCCGAGCCCACGTCAGACGCGGCGACCGCGCCAGCCACGCCTACGGCCCTGTACCGCATCAGCGACGCGTCGGGGACGCTCACGTTCACGCCCATCAAGACGGACGGCGACGTGACGCGCGCGGACCTGGAATCGCACGACGCATTTGTCGTCGATGGTGGCCATACCATTGTCGTTTGGGTTGGTAGCGATGCGAGTGCGGCCGAGCGCACGCAGGGCGTGGCGATCGCCGAGCAGTTCCTGGACTCGCAGAGCCGCTCGAAGCTCGTGCGGATCGTTCGCGTGGTCGAGGGCGGCGCGAGTCCGTTGCTGGACAAGCTGCTTGCGTGAGCAACAGCTTACTGGTAGTGGGAGGTTTTGTCGAAAATGAGGGCGGCATGGAATGTTTGCGCGTTGGCCGTTGCACACAGCTGAAAGTGACTCACATTGCTCGCCAACGGAGGACAAGCTACGCCGCGGGGGTACAAAGAAAGTGCGCGGCTCAGAAACTCTGAGAGACGGGTTGATGTGATTGGAAAAGATCTTGATGTCGTGCACCGTTCCTTGCCATCAACACTGGAGATCGAGCAGTGTCCTCCCTTCATGAAGCTGTCAGTCAAATGGACGCACAATTTGACCCTCTCATCTCATTCCCATGCTTCGACAAATCGGATGACATTTCGACACACCACGCATGTTTCATTCCGCTTGCTGTCGACAGCATTCTGTTAGCTGGCCGAGGCAAGTTGCGCAATGAATGCGTTGGCGGCGCTTGTTCAGACCGAAACATCGGAAGGTTACCACGAACCGTGGTGTTGCAACAAACGCGACGCCAGTGGTGAATTTTATTTAACATTAGCGGGGGTCGCACCATTCTCTTGTCGATGTCAGGTCGCTGATGCTTCCACGTCGCTGACACTGACAGCTCGCTGATGCTTTCAGAGAAACGAGAATGGGAGAGATTGTCAATACAGTCTATTAGCGGAGGCAAGGGATGATAGCGACAGTAATGCCGGTCAGAATACTATCCTGGCTGCTTTAGAGCAGCATCATTTTATCGATCTGTCAGGTTGGCATCAAGTCGTGTTGGCAGCTTTTGACGCCCCAACCAAAAGGCACAGCCCGTACCTCGCCACGCTACACTACTCATAGATCTCCACAAATCTATCAACTACGCCATGCTTCGAGCAACAACTTGGCGCAAATTGACCAACAGTGTCGGGGCGCTGCAAAATATTGATCGCTTGCACGCATCGCGCACATCATTCCAGCGTGTTCGCCGCTTTCAGCATGGTATGCACAACGCGCGAAGTGATGTGCCAGCAACGACCCGCCGTTCCCACCAACTGATACCGACAAATCGAATTAGAATCGTCTATCAACAGCGCACTCTGGGAAATTGTTGATGTTCCAGGCAAGGGCCTTGGTGTTGTCGCTCGCCAAGACATACCGGCCGGCATCCCGATCATGGACGAAACCGCGCTGATCACGGCCTCACCCGGTGGAGAGGAGCCGTTGCGCGCGGCCTTGCTTGCCCAGTACCCGACCATGCCCGCCGCGACCCAAGCGCGCATCCACCGGCTCTTTTCTGGTGTCCCCAACCACGACCGGTCGGGACCCGCTCCACACACGCTCTCCAACGCGCACGCGCAAGGGACCGTCCGTTTTAACACGTTTGCGCCTTTCGACCACGTCGCCATGACAACCGGAAGCGACGCGTCCGTTGTACCCACAACGGGTCTCTGGTCGTCACCGTCGTTCCTGAACCACGCGTGCAACCACAACGCCTTCTGGCACACGCCCGCGCCGGACCGCATGGTCGTGCGCACTGTCGTCCCTGTGGCCAAGGGCACCGAGCTCACGATCGCGTACCGCAACGTGCACGACCCGTTCGCTCTGCGCACGCAGGCGCTGCACGACCGATACGCGATGACGTGCGCGTGCCCCGTGTGTATGGCCGACCGCCGCGTTTCCGAATCCGACCGCGCAGCGCGCTCTGCCGACATGGAGCGTCTGTCGGCGCTCGCAACCAATGTCTTCGAATGGGCGGCCGAAGTGGACATGGACGCGGCCGACGACGAAGCCGCGCGCGGGATCGCCGAGCATCTCGACCAATGGCTTGTCGCGCACTCGGGGCCCGAGACGTACCGCCCGCACGACGTGCGGTACATCCAGTACCTGCTTGGATGTGTCGAGCTGTACGTGGATGTCGACAATGCCGGTGGCCGGTCGCGCGCGGCCGACCGGATCGTGACGGCGCTGGTGCCCACGGACTTGCGCGTGCAGTGGTTCGACGAGGAGGCGCGCGGGTCGGCGCCCGACTGGCTGTTTGATCTGATTCGGTGCGTGCGCACGGCGCATGCGTTCAGTGCGCAGATGCCCGTGCGTGCGCAGCAGGCGTTGCTCGAGCACGCGGCCAAGCTGCACGACGTGCTGTTTGGCGGTGGGGAAGAAGGGTTCCGCTCAGCGTTTGGCGAGTTGGCGGTGGTTGAGGAGGAATAGTTTGTTTGGATTGATTCAGTGCATGTGACATGATATCTTGTTTTGTTCGAAGGCACGCTCACGGTTTGCCGCCGCTCGCGAGCTGGAAAAAGAATTGCATTACATGACTCAATAATCGCCCCCTCCACCGCCAATCCCGCGCCCTTCGGCGTACTTTTCCTTGGAGTTGCCAAACTCGGTGCGCTTGTCGAGCTCAAACTTGGGGCAGTTGCTGATGCGGTGACCCAACCCACCACAGTAACTGCACCCTTGGCCGTCGCCCGGCCCACTGGCCTCGAGCTCGGTCGGGTCCTCAATCGACAGCAGGAACGGCGGCACCTTTTGCTTGGCCTCGCGCAGCAGGTGCTTCAAGTCGAGCAAGATCTGCTCCGAGCACTCGGTATTGATGAACGTCGTGGCGACACCCGTCTTGCCGCGACGACCGGTACGTCCGATTCGGTGGACTGTGAGAAGAAGGGTGGTCAGCGACTTGCAAAGAGGAAAACAACATGGCAAGGCGAGAGGAGTAGAGTACGCACCGTAGTCTTCAATCTCCTTGGGCATGTCGTAGTTGATGACGTGCTGGATCTCGTTAAAGTCGAGCCCCTTGGACGCGACGTCCGTGGCCACGAGCACGTCGCGCTTGAACGACTTGAACGAGCTGATGGCAAACTCGCGCTCTTCCTGGGCTAGAGTGCAAAGCAAACGTTGTCAGTCAACGATGTACGTTGACAGTCAACGTTGTCAGTCAACGACGGCCAAAATTCTGGCGCAATTTGCCAATCACGTACTCTTGCCGCCGTGAATCCCAACCGCCTTGACCCCCTTGGTCAGCAAAAACTCTTGGATATCGTCGACATCGTGCTTGTTCTCGGCAAAAATGACCACGGGAGGCGGCGTCTTTTGCAGGCACTCGAGCAAGTAGGTCGTGCGTGCCTCAGGCGCCACATACTCGACCTGCTGAATGATGTCGAGACTCGCGGCACCGGCACGGCCGACGTTGACGGTCACGGGCTTGACGAGCGCCGACTGCGCGAAATTCTGGATCTTCTTGGGCATGGTCGCCGAAAAGAGCAGCGTTTGCCGCTGACCCGTGAAAAACGACATGACGTTGCGTACGTCCTCCTCGAACCCCATGTCGATCATGCGGTCGGCCTCGTCAAAGCACAGGTACTTGCAGTTGGCGAGCGTGAACCGTTTCTTTTCGAGCATGTCCTGCAAACGGCCGGGAGTCGCGACGACGACGTGGATGCCTCTAATGGATAGGAGCGGGTGCGTCAGTTGGCGGTGCAGAGGGTCGCAAATGAGGGTGAAGGGGCCCGCAGTGACGTACTGGCGCATCGTGTTCCTCTGCTCAGCCATGTTGATGCCGCCAATGCACAGCAGCGATCGAATGTGCGGAGCGCCGGTGCTCGCCATGACGTCGGCCATGGTGCAAATGATCTCGTGCGTCTGCTTGGCCAGCTCGCGCTACAAATTGACCTCGAGGTCAGATTTCCCTCATCAGCGGAACGACGATGAGGGCCGAATGGGCAAACCGTACCGATGGACACATGATTAGCCCTATTGGCCCTTCGCCCTCTTGGAACGGCAGCTTCATTTCCTCTTCAATCGCAAACAAGAGCAGCGGCAGCGTGAAGACGAGCGTCTTGCCCGACCCGGTGAACGCAATCCCAATCATGTCGCGACCCGACAAGACAACGGGCAATCCTTGCAGCTGAATCGGTGTGGGCCGCTCAATCCCCTTGGCCTGCTTGAGGTAGTCGAGGATACACTGCGGGATCTTCATTTCGTTGAACCGCGTGATGGGTGGCGGAATATCCTCACCGTCGACGAGAATGTGGTATTTTTTCCTCGTGCGCTCGAACGCCTGCTCGCCGCGGGCCATGAGCGCGCGCGGCGGTGTCCACGACGTACGCATCGCCTCCGAGTACTGGATGCCCTTGGCAAGCTCCTTGTCGGACGCGAGCTTGCGCTTCATGACCAACTGCTTGAGCAGCTCGGCCTCCTTTTCGAGCTGGAGCTCGTAGCTCGACTTGACGGGTTCCGTCTCCTTGAGCTTCATGGTCTGCGCCATGAGTGATTGCGTGCGTGCCGCGGCCGCGGCTGCAGCCTCGTCGGTGCGCTTTTTCTCTTCGACGTCGGCCTCGGACGTGCTGAGTAGGTTGCGCGCCTGCAGGTGCGCAAGCTTCGCCTGCTTGCGTTGTCGGATCGGCACGTAGGGGACATAGTCGTCGTCTTCGACAGTCGGATCGTGGTCGTGGTCGTCGGCGTCCGAGGCGGCGCGTGGCCGCTTGGTTGGCGGGTTGCGAGAGGTTGGGCCGTTGTCGGCCATGTTGTTGCAGTGTTGCAGCGTAAGGATGGTGCGTTGGATGTCGTCGTCGTCGGCGCCGCAAGGATTAAATTTCGGCCAGGTTTGGTCGTGGTCGTCAAGCGCGGTCAGAGATCTGAGTGACGGCAGTGGCAGGAGAGTGACGTGGAATGCCTGCAGAGGCACCCGACGCTTCAAAGCCCAATCACCTGCCACAGCCATCCCACGTTGTGTTGGGACTTTGCGTTTTCCGGCCACCACCGACGTTCACGCTAGTGCAATCACCCCCGACGCGTCGCGATTGATCGCCACTTTTTGACAACTGAACCGCAGCGCACCGCCGCGATCCAACGCTCTCTCCCCCGCCGCTCTTTTCTCTCTCGCTTTCGTGCTCGCTCTCGTCATGTTCGCTCGGTCGCTGCAGCGACTCCGGTTCCCCGCCTCTGCTCTTCGCACCATGGTGCGTGCATCCGTTCATTGCCATCCGCTCGCATTTCTTTTTTTGGACGTCCATCGTCCCCTTGATCCTCGTGTCGTGGTTGACGGTCGCGTTGTCGTCGAGCGCGATGGTGGGGTGATGCTCGAAGCAACCGGCCGAGAGCGCTTGCTGCACGCGCTCACGCGCCGCGGTCACCCGCCCACCTGCCATCTGCGCGCTTGCTGCTGTTACTCTCGTCAATATTGCGTTTCCGGGCGTTGCCGTGCGCCATGCATCGCATGGTGATGCGAGTTGACGTTCTGGTCTGTCGTTTGCGCGTGGTGTGCCTTGTGGTGCGCATCATGGGGTCCTGCGTCGGTACCGACCGCCTCCGCCGTGCCTGGTTCCCCTTTTTCCGCTTACGGCTGTCCCCGACCACCTTCATTTTGGTCATCCGACTATCCACCACATGCCGGCGACGACCCGCGCTAAAAAGGACCCGGGGCGCGGTGGAGAGAGCCTCGAGCCAGCAGAGAACGCCATGGAACTGTTGTTGCCAACCGGCAACCCCCGCCGGGGCTTCAAAGCCGGGCCTCACCCGCCCGACTCGACTGGTCAACCGTTCTCGTTCTCTCTCCCTCTCTCCCTCTTCCCTCTGTTCTCGCTTTCGTTCTCGTCAATACCCCACCCTTTGTTCCGCTCTCGCGCGCTCACCGCCCGCACACGACCGTCCACTCCTACCGCCATGCAGTCCACGTCCACGTACCTCCCCACCGTCAAGCCCGAGGGCAAGCTGTTTGCCGCGCAGGCGACGCTGCCCAAGCTGCCAGTGCCGACGCTCGACGAGACGCTGGCCAAGTACCTCTTGACGGTGCGCCCGCTGCTGTCGGACGCCGACTATGCGCGCACCGAGGCGGCCGTGCGCGAGTTTGCCAAGCCGGGCGGCCAGGGCGAGCAGCTGCAGCAGCGTCTGCTGGACCGCGCCGAGGCCGAAAAGGCCACGTCGTGGCTCGCGTCATGGTGGAACGATTACGCCTACATGGCCTACCGCGACCCGGTCGTCATCAACGTCAACTACTTTTTCCAGTTTGTCGATGACCGGCTGCGTCGCGCCCAGACGGAGCGCGCGGCCAGTTTGATTCAGGCCGCGGTTGCGTTCCGCAAGTTGGTCGTGAGGTACGCTCCTGCCTTGCCGCTGTTCCCGTTCGGTTTTCTCTCGTCCAGTTCAGCGCTGACCCGCTCGGTTCTCGCAAATTTTGTAGCCAGGAGCTCCCGCCCGAGATGGCGCGTACGACGCCTCTTTGCTCGGTGCAGTACCAGTACCTGTTCAACTCGTGCCGCATCCCCAAGAAGCCCTCGGACGTGCCGGCCACGTTCGACCCGGCGACGCACAACCACGTTGTCGTCATTCGCAAGAACCAATTCTTCGTGTTCGACGTGATCGACGCTTCGGGCCGTACACTCTCGACGGCCGAGATTCAGGCGCAGCTCGACGCGATTGTCGAGCAGGCCGGTGACGTGACGGACCTGCCGCTCGGGGCCCTGACGACCGAGAACCGCGACACGTGGACCGAGGTGCGCGACAAGCTCGTGAAGCTGCCGGGTAACGCTGAGCGGCTCGAAACGCTCGAGTCGGCGCTGTTTGTCGTGGCGCTCGACGACTCGGCGCCCGTGACGCGCGACGAAGTTGGTCGCGCCCTGTGGCACGGTGACGGCCGCAACCGGTGGTTCGACAAGTCGATGCAGTTTGTCGTGTTTGCCAACGGTAAGGCCGGGTTCAACGGCGAGCACTCGATGATGGACGCGACCCCGACGGGCCGTCTGTGCGAGTGGATCCTGCACAACCTCGCGGCCAACAAGATTGACCACGGCGAGCCTGCGGCTGAGGCGCTGCCCAAGCCCGAGAAGCTCGACTTTGTCGTCACGTCGGGTATCGCCCAGTCTGTGCGCGACGCCGAGGCCAAGTTTGACACTGTTGCCGACAAGCACGAGCTGCACGTTTGCGCCTTCGACGGCTATGGGAAGGGATTGATCAAGCACGTATTTCCCAAAGCTGACGGCGGTGAAATGAGCTCCTTGAACTAACGCGTTTTTTTTTCCTTTTTTAGGACGTTTGGCGTCTCGCCCGATGCTTACGTGCAAATGGCGCTTCAGCTCGCCTACTACAAGATGTACGGCGTTTCCAAGCCTACCTACGAGTCGGCGCAGACGCGCAAGTTTGCCTACGGTCGTACCGAGACGGGCCGGTCGGTCTCGTGCGAGTCGGTGGCCTTTGTCAAGGCCATGGAGGACCCGAGCACGACGCCCGAGGAGCGTGTCGCGCTCTGCAAGAAGGCGATTGCCTACCACGGCAAGTACATGAAGGACGCGTCCGAGGGCAAGGGTGTTGACCGTCACCTGCTCGGCTTGCGTCTGCTCGTTCAGCCCGGCGAGCCGCAGCCGTCGATTTTTGCGGACCCGGCGTACGCGGCCTCGTGCCACTGGAACCTGTCGACGTCGCAGCTCACGTCCGAGTACTTTGACGGGTACGGGTGGGGCGAGGTTGTGGCCGACGGGTACGGCCTGGCCTACATGATCAAGAACAACTCGATTCACGTCAACATGGTCTCGCAAAAGCTCGGCGCGCAGCAGCTGCGCCACTACATGGTGGAGGCCCTGCAGGACATGCGGTCGGCGTTTGCCGCGGTCGTGGCTCGCAACGGTGCCGGCGCGCCCAAGTCGCAGCTGTAAGATAGTCGCGCTCGGGGGTTGCTTTCGTTGGATCTCTTTTCTGTTTTCCTTTCCTTTTCCATCATTAGCACCATTGTAATTGCACGGCCGGAGCACCCCGCGGCGCGCGGGGGGCGTCCTGGCGCTGCGTGGATGGCGAACCCTCCCCAACGTTGGCAGCGACCAACGGCGAATTGGAACGAGCAGAATTGAGAGAAATGAGCAAGAAGAAGAAATACAAAACAATTGGCTTGCTTGCCACGTCCAGTTCCCAAGAACAGTGCATGCCAAGGAGTCGGGATGCTCTCGTCTTGCAAGAAATCGGCGTGCCCGCATCGAAAGGCCTCTCATATCGCCATGAACACTTTCACCATGCGATTCCCTGCTTCAATGCTGCGATCCATGGGCTCCAGTATTGCGAGCTGATACGAGCAAGAAGCTATCCAATGCAGCTGCTTCCAAAGCGCCTGCCGACCAATAATATCATCAACTCGTCCCTGCCTGGTGGAGAGATTCAACCCACACCAAACGTTTGGCGAGCACGGCCGCAGCCTTATCAAGAGAGCTTGTGGTCGTGCGAGTCTCGGCAGGGGAGCAAAGTTCGGGCAGGTCTTGCGTTCCAATCGTTGCAGTCACTCCGCCATCCATCATGGACATGATGTCCATCTGCAAATATGTGGCCAAGCGCGAAGGGACAAACACACCACAAAATCAGAGCAAAATAGCAATCGACAAAAGAAGATATCGCGCGTCAGCGACCACCACTTGGTCGCGGAAAAAAATAATGGAACAGTAAATGAAGGCGGAAAGACCTGAGAACGCGGTGCATGGTCGCAACCCGGCGGCCAATCACGGCACCACTGTGTCATTGTCGCACGATATGCTTGACGATTCGCACGGCGACACCGCCGCGTGCCCGATCCGTACTCGTGAACTGGCCGACGTGGGCGTCGTTGGCCGACTTCGCTCGGCGCGATGCTGCTGAATCTCGCGCACGAGATGACTATCGAGCGGCCCATCGTCGCTGTCGTCCTCGATACCCAGCGTCAGACTGCTCAGCAATGCCGGCACCGTCAACGACCTTTGCCGGCTTGCCGGCGCATGCAAATGGTGCGCGCCATACTCTGGCGGCGGCATCGCCGGGAACAGCGAGCTCGTCGTCGACGACATGAACGCTGGCGCGTGCGGGTTCCAATGTGTCGACATCCCGGGTGTGACCAGGTCCGAGTACCGGCGCGCGTGGCCCGCCGACTGCGACGCGTGGCGCGACCCGCGCAACGCACGCGGGAGCGTGGCTGGACCCACGAGCCGGTCCGTGTGGTGGCTCTGCTGCTGTTGTCGGATCCGGTCAATGGTCGCGTACCGCGGCAACGTGCCGGCGGCCGACGCGGTGCGGCCAATCGTATCGAGCATGCGGTTGTCGGCGGGCCGCAGCAGGGCTTCGCGGACGACCGGGTCCGGCGGCAGCGCCGCGGCCGAGTTGGGGAGACGGAACCGGATCATTTTCGCGTGGCGGCGGCGCTTGGCACAGCACCAAACGGATACGGCGATGGCGACGAGGAGGAGCACATTGAAGATGACAATGGGGCCAAGGGCGGCGACAGTCAGGCCGGCACGGATGGTCGAGTCGTTTGAGGACCGCGCGTTGGTCGGGACGAGCGCGAGCGGGTCGTCGGTGGCGGTCGACGAGGGGGGCGCGGCGCGTGTTGGGGCGGGGATGATGGGCGTGGTGGAGATGAAAGTGGTCGAGGTTGCAGTTGAGGTCGAGTTTGAACTCGAGGTCGCCTTGGACGCGATGGGGATGGGCGGCAGTGGTGGGTCTGGCATGGCGACGGTTGATGTTATTGATGTTGGTGTCGGTGGACGGTGGACGGAGAAACGACGCGGCAAGCTGAAGGGATCGTCGTCGGGGTGCAGACGGAGGCCGTTCCCCTGACTTGGCCTGCGGTCAGCTGTCACGGGCAGCGGCGCGCGAAGCGTGTGGGGGTCGCGGAGCGCACGGGGTTGGCGTGGTTTGCGCCCGTGTCAGGCGCCGGTGTTGCCGCCGCGATCCGACGCGAGGAGCTGGTGGGTCGTCGAACCGACGCAGATCAGTCTGCCATGGAAGGAAGCGCGCGTTGCTTGCGCGGTGAGGCCTTGCGTGCCCCGGTCCCTGCCCATCCCTGCCGGGCGCAGCCATGATGGCCGATTCGGGCAAGTTGTGCTTCGAGGCAGGGGACGCCTCCGTCAAGAAGCAGCGCACGCCAGTGGGGGATCGCGCGACGGGAGACGCGAGACGCGCCGCCACGTGCGCCGCCCTCAGATACCGCAGTATCGCGCGCTCGCTCACGCACCCACTCCACCGCGAAAGATCTGCGGCCGCGCGCGTCCTCTCTGCCCCTGTGCTGGACGCACCCGACTGCTCGCACGCGCGCGACCACAACGGCCCGCTCAAGGCACGCGCCAATCAAGGCCAACTCTATCCTCCTCGACGTGGGGCCTCGACGACCCGGCGCGCATCTGCTCGGCCACCCGCGACGCGCCTCTTCTCCTCTCTCTCCCCGGCGACCCTGTCAGCTCTCTCCGCCACCGTCTGACCTCCACCGTCGCCGCTGCCAAGCGACCTGCTTCCCACGACCACGGTGCGTGTCGCTGTGCTTCTCGCGTGCCGTTTGCGTGCACGAACGCGTCGGATCAGATCAGGGCGCCGGCTGCTCTGCCCGTTCATGCACTGACCTCGCGCCCTGTTCTGCTCACGCGCCTGATCGCGCCGCAGATCGCCCGCTCCCAACGCGCGCGCGGTCGTTTCGAAACTGTCGTCGTCTTCTTCGCCGCCGCCGCCCGCGTCGCCGCTCGTGGCGCTGCTGTGCGGTTGCTTGCCGCCGTCGCCCCCGTCCAAGCGCAAAGCCGCGCTGCTCTCGGCTCCTGCTGCTGCTGCCGCCACGCGCACTCCCACGCCGCAAGCAGGCCCCGAAACACGCGTTTTGGCCCCAGATCAGGCCCCGGATCCCGATCGCCCGGTTTTGCGTGAATCCGACGCACCTCGTGCCTCGTGGCATTCCAACCGCGCGCCGCCTGAAACCAGCACCATGTCGACGGTGCCGCTCGAGATCCCGTCGCTGTCGCACGTGACGCTGCGCGCGCCCGACGCGGCAACGCTCGGCGACGCCAAGGCCTTCTACACGGCGCTCGGGTTCCAAGTCGTGCGCGAAGAGCAAGGCGGCATCTGGCTCGTCTACTTCACCGACCCGGCCACGTCGACGCCGGCCCCGCCGCGCGCCGCCGCCGCCGACGCGGCCACGCGCCGCGAAGTGGCCACGCCCGCCGTCCTGCACCTGCGCGTCGCCGACCCGGATGCGCCCGTGCCACGCGTGCCGGCCCCCGACCGGCTCCAGTCGGCGCCCGTCTCGCTGTGCTTCACGGTGCGGTCGCTGCGCCCGCTCGAGCACCTGGTCGCCGCACACAACTTGCGGTCCGACGCGGCGGTCCGCGCAGACGGCGCAAGCTACCTGTACGTCGCCGACCCGCTCGGGAACGTCGTGGTCTTCACGAACCGCGCGCACCCGCTCGCGCACCGCGTGCTCGAGTCGGCGTCGACGCCGTCCTCGGCCGGGTCGCCCGCGCCGTCGTTCGTGATCCCCTGGCAGCCGTCGGTGCCCGTGCCCTACGGCGCGCACGACCGGTCGCTCCTCCAGCAGCGGCTGGCCGCGACGGCGTCGCCCGTGCTCCCGCCGGACGTGCACATCCAGCAGGATGTGACGGGTCCGGAATTGACGCTGCCGGTGCCGGCGATCGCGACGCGTAAACGGCGCATCGGGATCTTGACGTCCGGCGGCGACTCGCAGGGGATGAACGCGGCGGTGCGCGCGGTCGTGCGCATGGCGCACGTCAAGGGGCTCGATCCGTGGGCGATCTACGACGGGTACCAAGGGCTCGTGGATAACGTGATGCGCCCGCTCGCGTGGGCCGATGTGCAAGGTCTGCTGCGGCTCGGCGGGACCGTGATTGGCACCGCGCGGTGCTTGGCGTTCCGCGAACGTGCGGGGCGGCTGACCGCCGCACAGCACCTGGTCGAGAACGGGATCGACGCGCTGGTCGTGATTGGCGGCGACGGGTCGCTGACGGGCGCCGACCGGCTGCGCGCCGAGTGGGGGTCGCTTCTTGACGAATTGCTGGCCACGAACCGGATCGACCAAGTACAGCGCGCGACGTATGCGCACCTGAACATTGTCGGTCTCGTCGGGTCGATCGACAACGACATGTCTTCGACCGACATGACCATTGGGTGTGTCTCGGCGCTACACCGCATCTGCGAGGCTGTCGACGCGATCGAGGCCACGGCGCTCTCGCACGGGCGCGCGTTCGTCGTCGAAGTCATGGGCCGCCACTGCGGGTGGCTCGCGCTGACCGCCGCGCTGGCCTCGGCCGCCGACTGGCTGTTTGTGCCGGAACGCCCGCCGCTCGTGGATAACTGGGAAGAGGAAATGTGCGCGCACTTGAAAAAACTCAAGGACCGCGGCCAAAAGAAGATTCTCGTGATTGTGTCGGAGGGCGCCATCGACAAGAACTTGAAGCCCATCAAGTCCGAGTACGTGCGCGACCTGCTCGCCGCCAAGCTCAAGTTTGACGCACGCGTCACGACGCTCGGCCACGTGCAGCGCGGCGGGTCACCGTGCTTCTACGACCGGTACCTCGGCACCGTGCAGGGTGTCCGTGCCGTGGACGAGATTCTTCGCGCGACGCCCGAGACGCCGTCGCCCATGATCGGGATCTCGAACAACAAGATTACCGTGGAACCGCTCGTGCAGGCGGTCACGCTCACGCACGCTGTCTCGACGGCCATCGACGCCAAGGATTTTGCGCGCGCCATGGAGCTGCGCGACCCGGAATTTGCGACCTCGTTTGATACGTTTGTCGCCATGAACAATTTGCCCGTCAGCGTCACGGGCGGGCAAGGGCTCGGGGTCGCGCGCGTTCCGCGCACGCTCGCCGCGTCGCCTACGCAGAACCCCCGCGACGTGCCGACGCCCGCGGTCCCGGAGTCGGGGACGGGCCTGCGGATCGGGATCCTGCACATTGGCGCGCCCGCTGGCGGGTCGAACGCGGCGACGCGTGCGGCCGCCCTGCTTGCGCTGAACCGCGGACACACGCCGCTCGCCATCTACAACGGCGTCGAGGGGCTCGTGCGCGGCGACTGGAAGCCGCTGACGCGCCGGATCGTGCAGAATTGGACTGCGCGCGGAGGGTCGGAACTGGGGACCAACCGCGAGCAGCCGGGCGCGCAACTCGGGCTGTGCGCGTACCAGCTGCAGCGCGCGGGCATCCAGGCGCTCCTGTTTGTCGGTGGATTCGAGGCGTTCACGGCGATGCACGCGCTGGCCACGGCGCGGAAAGAGTACCCAGCGCTGTGTATTCCGATGGCGCATATCCCGGCGACGATTTCGAATAATGTGCCGGGCACGGAACATTCGCTGGGTTCGGATACGGCGCTGAACGCAATTGTCGACGCGTGCGACAAGATCAAGCAGTCGGCGTCGGCGTCGAGGAAGCGCGTGTTTGTCATGGAAGTGCACGGCGGGAACGTCGGGTACCTCGCCACGCTCGGCGGGCTCGCGGGTGGGTCGACGGCCGTGTATATTCCGGAAGAGGGCGTCGGACTGCACCGCGTGCAGCGCGACGTGGACCACTTGATTCGCCGGTACTCGGCCGAGGGCGCCGCGACCAAGGAGGGACGCATCCTGTTGCGCAACGAGGCCGTGTCGTCGACCTACACGACCGACGTGCTCTGCTCAATCCTGCGCGCCGAGGCCCGCGGCCTGTTCGACGCCCGGTCTGCCGTCCTCGGCCACTTGCAGCAGGGCGGCGCGCCGTCGCCGCTCGACCGCGTCCGCGCGACCCGGCTCGCCGCCATGTGCGTCGACTGGATTGAGAACCAGGCAGCACAGGCCATGGCCGAGGCCGACGGCAAGCCCGCGCTCGTCTATACGATGAGCAAGCAGTCGGCGTGCGTGATTGGGATCCAGGGGGCGACGACGGTGTTCACGCCCGTCGAGGACTTGATGATTGACGACACGGATCTCAAGAAGCGGCGTGCGCAGACGGCCTGGTGGATGGAGTGGCGCGGTTTGATTCCGCTGTTGTCGGGGTACACGATCGACCCGGACGCGATGATCCCGTCGCCCACGGGGGTCGCGCCGCCGCCGCCGCGCGGGTCGGATCCGCCGTCGCCGACCAAGTCGGACGGGTGAGGAGGTTGTTGGGTGCGCGGCTGGAGTGAGCGAGGGAGGCACTTGGAAATTGGGTGGTGAAGGTGGCGACCGAGGACCGTCGCGCAAGTGTGGTTTGATTTCTGTTTTGTTGGATCGGTTTGGATCAGTTTGGTTTGATTCGTGGGGATCGCCACGCCCAGTTGAAGCTGTGGTTGAGAGCAAATGCAGCCGTGTCCTATTGAACGCGTGCCGTGCGAAGAGGCTCCATTGTCAAGGTTGGGCGAGCAAAGGCAAGCACGTTGGAACTGAAAGCCGATGCGAGCATGGAAATCTTCAAATAAACTGCAATATAGTCGGCTACGAATCAATATACAAACGCCAGCGGCGCGCCTTGGCATCGCACTCGTTCCCCTCGCCAAAACCGCACGCGCCCTCGGCCCCCCTCACCCACCCTGGGCTCACTTGCGCAGTGCCGGGCCCGTGAGCAACTTGAGCGCCATGTCGTACTTGGCCTGCGTCTCGCGCACCACGTCGGCCGGCAACTCGACGCCCGTCTTCTTGTCGAATCCAGGCAGCGACTCGAGGTAGTTGCGCACATACTGCTTGTCGAACGAGTCCTGGCCACGGCCAGCCGCGTACTTGTCGGCGGGCCAGAACCGCGACGAGTCGGGCGTCAGCACCTCGTCGATCAGGTAGAGCGTGCCCTTCTCGTCGACGCCGAATTCAAACTTGGTGTCAGCAATCAGGATGTTGCGCTCGAGCGCGTACGCGGCGGCCTAGTGAGTAGAAAGGGAGGGGTGAGGTGGACGGAAAGTAGCGGATTGGGGGAAGGGGTGGGCGAGCGCACCTTGGTGTACAGCTTGATGGCCACCTCCTCGACCTGCTTGGCGAGGTTGGCGCCAATGATTTCAGCCACCTTGGAGGGGTGGATGTTCTCGTCTGGATCATGTCGGTCGGAGCGAGCACGCGCGTGGTGAGATGCTCGTAGTCACGGTCACGAAACCCTTTCAAACCAATAACGCGGAAACGTACCATGGTCGCCAAGCTCGGCCTTGGTACTCGGCGTAAACAGCGGCGCCGGCAGCTTCTGCGACTCGACGAGCCCCTTGGGCAGTGGAATATCGCAAATCGTGCCCTTGGCCTTGTACTCCTTCCAGCCGGAACCTACGCTCTCGTCGTGGTCAGACTCGCGCGCACGTCACGAGAAAGCGCAATTCCGCGTGCAGAGCGTACCCGTAATGTACCCGCGCACAATGGCCTCGATCGGGAGCACCTTGAGCTTCTTGACAAGCAGGCACCGGCCATCGAGCTGGTCCTTGTACTGGCGCACCTTGGCGGGCATCTCGTCCATGTTGGCCGTGATCAAGTGGTTCGGGCACACGTCGCCGAGCACGTTGCGGAACCAATGCACCGAAATACCCGTGAGCACCTTGCCCTTGCCGGGAATGCCCTGCAGCAAGCGACAGACGCGATCAGTTTTCGACGACGACGGGTCGTTCCACCACCGCACGCGCATCGCAGAAATGGACGCGTGATATTTACATTCTTCATAATCACGTCAAACGCCGAGAGCCGGTCGGACGCGACGAACAGCAGCGAGTGCTCGTCGATGTCGTAGAGCTCGCGAACCTTGCCGCGCGCCAGTAGCTTGAGGTCAGGGCAGTTGCTCGTGATCACGGCGGCCATGGTCGTTGCGGGTGCTGAGTGAGGTCCAAATTGATGGTGATGCAGCGTGTGCAGAGAGAGAGCACGAATGGTTGGGAGCAATGCAAGCGGTTTGTGCAGGATAGTCTGCAAGGGCCATGCGGGCCTGATCGCTTCCAGCCGGAGCTGTGCAGGACGCGTTATCGTCAAGAAAAATGGCCGGTATTTTGCATATGAAAGGCTAAAATCCAGAATCAAAAATTCCATTCCACATCGCCAGCGATCAAAGCGTGTCCCCCGACGCCCCAAACCGTCAAATATAAAAAAAAGAAAGGGCGACAAGACCGCGCGGGCCGCGACAAGCAGGACAGGTTCAGTTGATCCGTGGTGGCATCCAGGCCTTGGCCAGGTCCCAGTACTCCTGCACGCCCGCATTGGCAAACATGTCGATGGCCATCTTTTCGACGGGGCACCCCTTGCACCGAAACTCTTGGAAATTGCGCTGCGGGACCGTGCCCTCCCAAATCAGCCAGCAGTGCTGCTTGTTCGGGTCGACATATGTCTCGTCCTCGTCGTCGTCCTCGTCGTTATCGCCCATGGCAGCGTCCTCGCCGTTCTCCGCGTCCAAACTAGCCCACTTGATTCGCCGCAGCATGAGCTTCTTGAAGTGCCGCACGGCGCGCGGCCCGCCCTCAACCACGACCACATGCAGCTCGTTGCGATGCAGCGCGGCACACCCCGTGAGCCCTAGCTGCTGCGCGTTGGTCACGACCTTGAACCTGGCCTTCGGGTGCGCCAAGTCGCGGCACTTGAAAATGGCCACGTGCAATCCCTTGGCCTCGTCGCGCTGCATCTTGCGCGCCTTCTTCTCGCGCTTCTGCTCGGGCGTCAACGCACGCGCCTGGTTGGTCTCCTCGTGCAGCCGTTTGCGCGCCTCGACCTCGGCCTTGACCTTGGCCGCGAGCAACGTCGGGTCCTGGACCGACTCGTTTTGCAGGACGCGCATCATGTTGGCGAGCCGCACTTTCGGCGGGTCCGGCGGCAACAGACCGAGCCGAATCTTATCCACCTTCTCGCGTTGCTCCTCCTCACGCCGCTGCCGGCGCAACTTCTTCTGCTCCTTCTTGGTCAGCATCACTTGCCTTGGCACCGCGGGCGCCGCGAACGGCGGCGGTAGCGGGACCGGATGGTGCACGTACTGCGTGATCGGCGGGACGAGTTCCTTGGCAGTGTTCGACCCGGCCGCGCCCGCATCCGAGACGACGGCCATTGGCACGGGATCCGCAAATGTAAACTCGCGCAAGTCGTCGTGGTCAGCATCGCCCAGCATGTCCTCGTATGTCCGGTACCCGACGGTCAGCGGCACGTCCCACCACTCGACGAGCGGCGGCGCCGGACGGCGCACGGCGTCGTCGTCGGGTGCCGAGAGCAGGTCGAGCCCGGTGCCCACACCCGCGCGCTTCATCGCCTGCTGCACGCGCGCCTTGGCCTCGGCAATTCGCGCGGTCATGCGCATCTTCTCGGCCTGCGCGGCGTACTTGCCCGCAGGGACGAAATTGAGCGTCGCGCGCGCGCGACGCCGTTTGCCGGGCACGCCGAGCGACGGGTCGTAGTAGAGGTTGTTGCGAATGTCTTCGGGTGGGGTCATGTCGAGCGCCGCGGGCGCAGCGGGCGGTTGCGCCGCTTCCTGTTTGATGCGCTGCACAGTGAGTGGAGTGATCGGGTGGACAAGCAAGGTCTGAACAAGTACGTGCCTTGGCCGCGAGCAGCGTCTTCCTGCGCATCTCGACCAGGTTCTTGAGGGCGTTGAAGTCGACGGCACCGCCGGGACCGCGCGGTAGCGCTGGCGACTGCGTGGAGGCCGCGTCCCGGCCGAGCCGCGGCGCGTTTTTCCAGTCATCGTTGGGTGTGTCGGGCCGTGAGGAACCGGCGGGTCCGGACGATTCGTCGCTGCCACTGTTATTGCTGCCAACGTTGGTCAATAACTGGCTCGACCGGGATGGTTGGTGGACAGACTCGACGGACAGCTTGGGTCGCTTGTAGGCATCGACGCCATCGTCGAGGTTGGGTCGTTTGCGGTCACTCATCATGCAGCTGGTCGTGGGTCAATCGAGGAATCGAGGAGCGCTCAGCGCCGTTGGACTCGACATGATCATTTCAGTGCCGGGGACTTGCCCGCGACGCGCTGGAAGCGTATGACAACGAACAAGGTGACTTGGCGTGAGCAGCGCGCACCTTGTCGCGCTGCCGTCGTGATCGCGACCAGCCACTTGCACGACCACGCGCGAAGGCGACGACGACTAACCCAAAAACAACCACAAGCATGTCAACGTTTGAACGATACAGCGCGACCATTGCCGAGGGCGACCTCGCCATCCTCTACCGCGGCCACTCAGACCTCTACCCGATTGTCATCAAGTCGGGCGAATTCGTCAACAACAAGTCCGGGTCCTACAAGCACGACGATTTCATTGGCAAGCCATGGGGCACGCGGGCATGTTTCTAGCTTGCTTCTCCACCCAGTTATGGCAACAGCAAGCTGACCCCCTCGCTATTTCCAGTTTGCGAGCCATTCCAGCAAGGGCTATGTGATCATTCTGCACCCGACGCCCGAGCTCTGGACGCTGTCGTTGCCGCACCGGACGCAAATCTTGTACCAGGCCGACATTTCCATTATCACGTCCTTGCTGCGCCTCAAGCCGGGCTCGCGCGTGCTCGAATCTGGTACGCGCGAGATGATGACCATTTGATCTTCACCAATTTGCGCGACCACTAACGCGACTACCAACGCGATTGGGGCGACCCGAAATCTAGGCACCGGCTCTGGCTCGTTTTCGCACTCCTTGATTCGCACGATTGCGCCAACAGGGCACCTGCATACCTTTGAATACCACGAGGGTCGCGCAGCAGAGGCCAAGTGCGTGTGCTTCATTCTGTGGTCTCATGTCCGCGAATTGCGTTCCGCTCACCGCCAATGACACGCGTCTAGGGCCGAGTTTGAAGCGCATGGGCTCGCGCAATTTGCCACTAGCCAGTGCCGCGACGTGTGCAAGGACGGCTTCGGGCTTACGAACCTCGTTGACGCCGCCTTTCTCGACCTGCCCGCCCCCTGGGAAGCCGTCGCGTCGGCCAAGCAGGCATTGCGCAAGGACGTGGCGACGCGGCTGTGCTCCTTCTCGCCGTGCATCGAGCAAGTCGCGCGCACCGTCGAGGCCCTCACGCAGCACGGGTTCACCAACATTGAAATGTACGAGTGCCTGTTGCGCGAGCACGACGTGCGCAACGTCACGATCCACCAGGTGGACGTGATGCGGTCGCTTGCGCCGCGGCCGAAAGTCGCGGCTGTGAGGCCCGGCAAGGGACAGGAGGAGGACGTGCCAGCCGCGCCGGGGAGTGTGATCACGGCACTCGTGCGGCCGCGCAATGACGCGCGCGGGCACACAAGTTTCTTGACGTTTGCAACGCTCTTGCCGCAGGCCGAGGAGGCCGATGAACAATAGATGCAGCCTGTCTTATCACGCTCGCCGAGAAGGCTAGATTTCTGGCCGACTTGACATTTGTACGCCGCCGCAACGGCAGTTGTCAGGAACAATCGCATGCCCTCCACGCCCCCGCACGCCTGCTCGCTGCCGCTGCTGGCCGCTGCGGCGTTGCATTCGAGTCCGCCTTCGAGAACAAGGACGCCAACGGCATCCCCGTCAATTTCGCCACAGAATGATTGATTGTCCTGCAACTTCAATACAGCTGTTGCCGGTCATTCGCACGTTTTGGTGTTGCGGAAGAAAGATTTCGAATGATGTCTATCTTTCATTTTGGCAACCTTTCGCGGCCGTTGGCCTGTCTGTCTGGCCTTTCTCTCCTGCACGACTGGTCGCTCCGCCCGCCGCGCCCCGCTGTTCCTCTCGTACTCGACCAACGCTTGCGCCAACTGCCAGCAACTGCACGCAAACGCTCGAGCACGCTGCCGCGCCCAAATTCGACCAGCTGCGACCAAACAAGGATCAACACCGTGCAAGTTTAGCGCACGACTCGGCGCACCACCAGTCCAACGACCAGCCAGCCGGCTAGCAGCCGCCCCGCCCCGCGACTACAGTAAGAGGCGACGCTCAACGTTGCTCTTGTCCTGTTGCAGCGCGCTCTCGTTTGTGCAACCGGCGCACGGGTCCTCTCCTTGGTTCTACCTGGTCGGTCGGCCGCTCCGCCGCTCCGCCGCCGGCCTCATCCCCGCTTTCTGCCCCGATTACGTTCGGCCACGCATGGAGGCGACCATGACCTCGGCGCAGCAGCAACCGTCCGCCAAGGCACCGGTGATCGAAGACATGTTTGCCGCGCTCGGTCCTCCTCGCAAGGTGCGCTTGCTGACGCGGCCAGCGGGTGTCCCTGCTTGCGTCGTCGAACCGCCAATCTGACCGTGCTTCCCTCGCCGTCGCAGGTCGCTGACGAGTCTGCTCGCTTGTGGGAGAGCGCGTACGTGTCCCTCCCCGCGATTTATCGATGCGTTGCGCGCTCGACGCCGCTTTTTCTTCCACCGCGCAACTGACCCCCTCAATGCCGTGCGCGCGCAACTGCTTCCCATATCCAGCAACGAGGACTCGGTCGTGACCCCGACCGAGCCCGCCAACGTGACGCCCGCGATTGCCGGCCCGCTGCGTATTCTCAAGCGCGCCGCGCCTGACCGACGAAACCAGCGGTCGGCGTCGACGCAGCAGCCGGCGCTGCAGGACCTCGAGTCTCTTGCGCGGCAAAAGGAGGAGCAGTACCAGCGCGCGCGCGAACGTATTTTCGGGTCGTCATCGTCGAATGACGCCGCTGCGCCCGACACGGATGCGTCGTCATCCGGGTCCGGGTCGATAGCCGAGGCAGGGAGCAAACCGCACGACTCGCCCAGGCGGTACGGGTCGCCGCACCCGGCAGCGGCCAAAGTGGCCGGTGACGACGATGCAGCACCGGCGAATACGCGCCGAAGTAATAGCCCTAATGTTGGGAATGGTGGACTGCGGCGCACGCCGTCGTTGCGCGCATCGGCACCGTCTCCCGCACCGGCGGCAGCACGGCTCGCACCCTTGCTCCAGCCGCAAGTCGTGCCTGCGACGGCGACCGTGCCAGTGCAAGTGTCGGTGCCTGTCCAGGTTCAGGTGCCCGTGCAGGTGCAGGTACCGATGACGCTGCAAATCCCGTCTTACCCGGCATCCGGGCGCACGTCACTCGCCTCGTCAGCAGCGCCCTCGCCATCGAACGAGCTTCTCGCCGCGGCCGCCCCCGCCGTCCCGCAACTGCCCCTGGCAGTCGTCAATTTGCCCGGCGTGCCGCACTACGTGATTCCGCCCCCGCCGCCGCTCAAGGACATTTACGCGCTCAAGGACGCGCTGCCGCGACCGCCACCGCCGCCGTTCCCGCTGGTCCCGCTCCGGAATCCACCGCCGTACCTGATGCTGCAGTCGCCCGCGGCGTTCCCGCCACCGCCCATCGCATCGCCCGTACAGAGTCCGCTCGTTGGGTCGGCGACCATGTTGCCCGTGCACGCGGCCGTGGTGCCAGGACGGCCGTACGTCTTGGCGGCACCGGCAGCATCGATCATGCTGCCGAGTGGCAGTGCGGTGGGGGCGCTCGAGTCGAATATGGCAGCATTGAATATGGGCGCGAACCCGAATCTGAATCCGAATCAGCGGCGTGGACTTGGGCATGGCCACGAGGTGCGCAGGACACGGTCGAACGGGAGCAGTACGCGCGGCCGCGGGAGGTTGTGGCGGCCGTCGGATTAGGCCGTTGCCTACAGCCTCGCGTTCTGCCACTGTCCTTTCCCGCCCCAGCACGCTCTCTCGACCCCCCCTCCCCCTTCGTTGATGTTTTGAACTGCTGTCTTCTCTTTTTCGTCGTGTCCTCCCTTTTTTTTCTCTCTTTTGTTCGTGTCCAAAGGTTTCCATCATTTGTCGTCCTCTGCTGCATCACGTTGCCCGCCGCTCGATTCTCGCTACGCTGCCCGCCAGCGCGAGCGTGCAGCCGCCCTCGTGCTCGTACTATTTGAATGACAACAGTCCAGTGATCCGGATAGAAATGTATCTTTTTTCTTGGTTGGCGTTCTGCTTCTGACCCGCGTCCACAGATCTCTCGCGACGCTGTTGCGCAATCAACCCTACCCTGAACCCCTTCGTTCTTCCAAAGACCAGCGATGACCCAAGTCGTCAAGCCCGGCGGAAAAGTGTTAGTCAGGGCCCTCGCCCTCAGCTCATTCTGATCTTCGATGAGCCCTGTTGGGCGCTGTTGGTTGCGCCCTGCCCGTCGGCGTTGGCGCCGACCATGCCATCTCCGCGCCAGCACTGGGCTCGCCGATGGTATAAAACCTGCTGCGACAACCCTGTCGGCGACAGCGAGCCAGCACACGTTCTCTCCCCTACTCTCTCTCTTCTCACCCGTCGGCGCTATTGCATTTGCGCGCTGTAAGCAAGCACCAGCACCAACACTACCAGCATCTCTCCACCACCATGGGCATCGTGATTCCGCTCCTCAATGATGTCCCGAGCATTCCCGTTCTCGCAGGGACCATGGCCATTGCGGCCGCCGGCATCCTGTTCCTGAGGCAACGCAGCGCGGCCGCTACTGCCGATGCTGATTCCGACGCCGACGAGCCGACCACTGATGGCAAGAAGCGCGCTGTGAAGAGGTGTCCGTCGAAGTAAGCCGACGCCAACGCCCCACCCGACACGTCAACCCGCGCTCATCCCTATTCTGTCCACGCATGTTTAGCGAGCGCAAGGGCGCCAAGTCGTCGCCGGCCGACAACAAGCCAGCATCCCCGTCGTCTGCCCCTGGCACGCGCGTCTTCACGCCCGAAGAACTGGCACAATACGACAATTCCGACCCGACCAAGCCCGTCTACCTGGCGATCAAGGGCGTCGTGTATGACCTGACGTCGAACCGCGAGACCTACCCAAAGGGTGTCGGGTACGGGATTTTTGCAGGCAAGGACGCGTCGCGCGCATTGGCCAACAGCTCGCTCGACGAGGACATGTGCGTGCCCGAGTGGGAGGATCTGCCCGAGGACAAGATCAAGGTGCTCGACGACTGGGTCAAGTTTTTCACCAACAAGTACCCGGTTGTCGGGACCGTGACGAGGAAGTAAGGCAGGAATGTCGAAGTAGAATACACCAATCCAGTATTGACCATTTCTTTTGCTGCATGGTATTCGTGTCGCGGTCGTGCTTTCTCCTCCTCTCCTTGATTTTCTTGAGCTGGCCGGCATCATTCGCGTCACGGTCGTGTGGGCCGGAGTGGACGTAGGCAGTTGGCAGGGCAGGTGCAGAGCGCTCCTCACTGCAGAGTCCCGGGAGTTCCCTGAGCTTGGCAGGTCACGCGTCCTGACCGCCCTCAGCTGTGCCCTGCACGTGCACGACTGAACGACGAGCGATCAGACCGGCGACAGGAAACCGCCGTCGAGCTTGACCATCCTTGTCGTCGTCCCGACACGCAACATCACGACGCTAGCCGCACCACGGCGGCGCGGCATGGAGCACGACGCCGACGGCTACGGCACCGCGGCTCCCGGCGACGCTGAACGCCCAGCTTCCAGCTCCACCAACGCTCCCACGAATCCCGCCAGCGCCGCCCGTCGCCGTCCACGGTCCCCGCACGCCGATCTCGCCCTGTCCTCTCAACGCCCGACGCGCCGTCCCGCGCGCAGCGACCCGGACAACGAGAACCAGCCGATCTTCCTCATGGACCCAGCAACTCCACCACCACGACGCGTGCTGAACGCGGCCGTGACCCCACCGCCAGCGACTCCGCCACCGGCCACGCCCGACCATGCTCGCCCACCTCCACCACGAGGACGCAATTTCTTTTTGCCGGATGACGATGATGACGGCGTGTTCGGGTCACCGGGATCCACGCCGGGACGCGGTGGAGAAGGTGGTGGAGGGGGTGGAGGCGGTGGAGGGGGTGGTGGGGATGATGATTTCTTTGGAGGCGGGGGTGGCGGTGGCGGTGGTGGGCCAGATTTGATGATGGATGACATGGACGACGACGACGACCGGTCGGACCTGGCACGGCTCACGCAGGCGTGGATCAATGAGCGGTTTGCGCCCGAGATCTTGCCCGTTGCGCAGCCGTGCTTTGATAATGTCATGGAATTGCTCGAGCACCAGGTGCGTTTCCATGGTCGCTTTGGCAAAGCGGATCAGTCGGCTAACGCGCGCGCTTGGCCCCTCGGTGGTGGATGTTGGCGATCAGGAAGATGAGTTGCTCAACGAGCAGCCGACGACACCCGACGCGAATCTCGTGGAGGTGATCAAGTCGATTGAGTTGGAGCGCGTCAAGTTTGTGATTCGAAGTTACTTGAAGACGCGAATCTACAAGGTCCGTGGCTCCAGCGATGGAATTGGTGGTATTTCCGGATTGCTGACGCCAAGTTGCCCCTTTTCCACCCGGTCAGATCGAGCGCTATGCCTTCTTCCTCACGTCCGAGGCACAGGTCGCAACGACCCGGCAACGGCTGACCCCGCCCGAGTGGGAGTACCTGACGCGGTACGCGACGCTGCTGCGCACGCATCTGCAAGAAACCGTCGCCAAGCACTTGCCCCCGAGCTGCCAGGCTGTGGACGAGGAGTCGGATTCGGTCGACATGGGTGGGTGAGCTCGCGCGTGTGCACGCGTGACTGACCGCGGACTGACCTTGTGCTCGTGTATAGTGCGAAAGCCACCGCTCGACGCGTCGGTCTTTATTCGCGTGGCCACGGACATTGGCGACGTGCAGTTGCCCGACGACGACGAGCCCATTACGATGCTGCGTGGGGAAATGTACCTTGTGCGGTACTTGGGCGTGCGCGACCTGGTGCTCCAGAATAAAGTAGAATTGCGCTGATGTGGGCTGTTGTCGTCACCGTCGTGTAGTTTGGAAGTGGTCGCTCCTCGCTGTGGTGTGCGGGATGCAAGGTGAGAATGCAACCAGCGTGTCGCGGTCACGTTGTGATCGACCTGTCGCGCTTGCCAGGCGCCGCCTTCAAACCAGCTTTCATCATTTCCTGCTCGACCAACCACCAAATTTTGAGCCAACTCGCGGCATTCGTCTCCAAGCACTGGTCCAGTCTCGCTAGCATCCATTATCGGCACCAAAATGGCATCCACCATGAACTACCAGGTAACGACACTACATGCGGCCAGCGAGCGAGCGACGCTGCCTACGTGCACGACGTCCAACGGCTCGAGAAATAAACGGAACTCGTGGCGACCGAATGGCAATAGGTGAGCGACACCAAGAAGGAAGATTTCCGCAAGTATCTCGAGCGTAACGGCATCGTTGATGCCCTTACCAAAAGTGCGTTGGAGAGCCACGACGCGCATGTCTTCTCCGCTAGACCCGATAATCTCATCGATATTCGCCCAATGTAGTCCTCGTCGGCCTCTACGAGCACCCCGACAAGCCCGAAAACCCACTCGAGTACGTCGCACGCACCATCTCGCTCCCATCCATCGCCTCGCTCTTACCCGCCGTTCCCTTCCCTCTTCCCTCTCCTCGCCGTGATCAGATTCATCAAGCAATTCCTCGGCGGCCCGGGCGACGCCGACGTCGAAGTGCTGAAAGCCGAGAACAGGGATCTGCGCAGGCACGTAGACGACCTGACCGCGCGTGTTGACGACTTGACCAAGCGCTTGATTGCCGCGGGGATCACACCGCCGCCCGTCCCAGCCGGATCGTCGTTGGCCGGTGCCGGCGCAGGGGATGCCGCCGCCAAGTCCGGAGTGGGCGAGGTGGGTGTCACGGGCGGCGATGCAGTGGTGGGAGCTGGCGAGAGTGGTGCGGCGGGGGTACCGCCGCCGACCGCAGGTTGATGGGCGAGGACTGCTGGAGAAGTATGTGGGTACGAGGATGGATGGCATGACTGAATGAGATAAAGCATTTGAACCGTTTTGAGACCTTACGAGAGCATCGTGCAGCACCAGGGCAGTAGTTCGCATGCCGCGTCCACGGACGGCGTGCGCGAACTTGTACCATGGCGTGCATTGTCGCCAGCAGCAGTTAGCACAAACCCGGATCGAAATTATGATAGCACCCCCACCGCACTCCGTCCAATGGTTTCCCCCCTCTCCTTTGTTTCACTGCCCCTCTGCCACCAGCGACACTTCCGTCTCCTGCACGACGACAGGTGACGCCGGCAGCGGCACGTCGCGCGCGACCTTGAACACGCGGTCGATCGACTGCCGCGGCGGCGGCACACTCTCGCCCTCGTCGTCGTCCGAGTCGCCCGGTTCCGACAGCGCAAATGGCGAGGCCGGGTGCGACAGAACCGAGTGCAGCGACCGCGGCGAGCCCGCACCGGTTGGGCTAACCGTGCCGCCTTGCACGGCGGTCAAGACGTGCATGGAAATGGGCGATGGCCCGCGCGCGTCAGTGTCGAGCGAACGCCGCGCGCCGGACCAGATTGACGCGTCGTCGTTGGAGAGCGCCAGGCTGGAGGAGGGGGTACCGAGAATTGGGTGAGATGATGGGTCAGATGGGATAAGAGGGTAATAGGTACCTCCGACTCGACCGCGCGTCGTCGCTCGGGTAGGTGTCGGTGAGCCGCGCCTTCATGCTGTCAAACCTGGCGGTCAGGTCGCGGAAGAGGCTCTTGGTTTCTGTGCATGAAATGATGGATGAGGAACAGGTCCGACCACAAAGAACATTCCGCAAGTCGACAGTGCCTACTTTCAGTCACCTTGTTGACCGTGTCCCGCACGGCCAAGTCAAACGGATCGTCTTCCTCGTCGTCGTCGTCCTCGCCTGAAATAGAGCCACATCTGGTGAGCAACAACAACTGCGCCCATGACAACACCAGAGCGCCAAGCTCCAAAAAAAAAAAAAACGCACCAGTCGACGTCGACCGCGGCGGCGCCAAAAACATGCCCACGCCACCCGTCGGACTCCCGCCCATCCCGCGGGGCATCACCATATGCCCAACGGCCGCGGGCGACGCCATGAAGTGCGCGAGCGTCTCGTTTGTTGGTGCTGTCGGCGTATCGACGGGCGATGACGCGCGGTAATCCGGGTCGGAAATCTCGAGCAGCGCCGGGACCGCGCGGTCCACGTCGCCGCCGTGTGACTCGACCACGGCCTCGATCACGACGCGGTCGACGCCGGGGAACATGACCGTCAACTGCTCAATCAGGTCGAACATGGACACATCGAGCGGCCGCGCGGGCACGGGCGCGGGCCGCGGCGTCGCTTGCTGCGGACTGCCGCTCTCGCCGGAACTTGTCGACGCGCGGCGCAGGAACGGCGGGAGGGACGACCCGACTTGGTCCATGGGGACCGGGTCGATGATACTGCTCACGAGCGCCTTGACCGACGACGAGAATGCAGACGTGGCCGACCGGAACCGGTCGGCCGCGGGCACGTCGACCTCGGTAATTGCGCGCGTCGGCGTCGGTGTCGTTGGCTCGACGGGCGCAAAGCCGTACATGGGTAAAGCCGTGGCCGGCGTCGGCGAGACTGACCGCGATCGCACGTCGTCGACGTGGCTGTCGGCGTGGCTCGACCAGGTGCTCACGGACGGCACAGGCGACGGGTGCGCTGACGGGACCACGTCGGGCAGGGCACGCGCGAGCGCCTGCGCCGACTCGAGCGTCAGGTCGGCCGTCGTGGGGGCAGTCAGGGTCGATGACATGGGCGACGCCGAGGCGGCACCGGCGGGCAAGTGCGCGGCCGGGTCGTGGACCTCGGCAAAGTCGGACGTGGCCGGCGACGTTGGGTGGGTTGCAATCGTGGCGTCCATGGTGCTGGCGGAGTGATGGCGGGCAGATCGTGGGTTGGAAAGGTGGCGCCGGTCGTTGTCGTTGTCGTTGTGGTTGAGAGAGAGATGCGACTGCAGGCGCGGGTATATTGCGAGATCTATAGGTCTATCTATGGCGACGCGCGGACGACGAAGCGGTGCTGCGGCAAGTTGCGCGTTGGTTGGGTGCGCTGCTCGTGCCTGGAGAAGCGTTGGCGTGAGCGTGGGCGTCGTGTGTGCGGGAGCGCTGCCTGCACCGCAAAGGCGGAGGTGGGAAAAAACGTTGAGGACGGGCGCTGCTGTCACTGACGCTTTTCTTTCGCTTCCTTTCAGAGCAAGCAAGGAAACTCGCCCAAGCACGCCAAAGCGCTCCAATACCTGGAATTGTTCTCGAAGGCGAACCGTCCCCGGCAGCCCCGGGGCAACCATCTACGAATTTCCGGTAATCATGCCCTTTTCGCCCCCCCCCCCCCCCCCTTGCTCACAGTCGAAATCAGTCCACTCTGCACCATGCCCGGCCGGCCGTCCCTCACGCGAGCCGCAACACCGCCGCGGGCGGCGCGTCCATGACCCTCGCCATTTCCGCGAGCATCTTCTGCTTGGCGGGCACCGCGTCTTCAGCCACGGCCTCGGCTAACGTCGCCCAGTTGCTGACCACCGGCACAGCGAATGAGGTACGTCGCGCGAGCTCGACGAGAACCTCTTGCGCGTGCCGCAGAGCACCGCCACTGGGTGGAGAAGCGCCGGAATCGCTGGCAGACTCGGTGCCCAGCAGGTACACGGACGCGGCCGTGCGGTTGTTGAAAATCGGGCCGGCAAAGGAAGCGAGCCACGCCTTGGACGTCAAGTCGTCAGGTGTCTCGTCGGTCGGGTTCGGGGCCACGACGGCGTCGGCGAGCAGGTTGGCAAGCGAGCCGAGCAGCGGGACCGAGTTGGGCGAGAGCGACGCCGTGAGTTGCGCGAGCCGGTTCCACGTCGCGTGCGCGGCCGCGTAGTCACCGCGGGCCATGGCGAGCAGGCCACTTGGGGGAGTACAAAAGGTGCCGGTTAGGTCAGAATTGTTTCGCGATCGCGGCTATTCGCGAAGCTACGCACCCGATAAACGCAGACCGTGGGCGATCAACGGCAACTTTACCCTCCACTTGTTCGAGCCGCGCAAGCGTCGCTGTTGCTTCGTCGAGCAGATCGAGCGCAATGTGCGCGGCGCCAACCTCGGTCAGCGTGTTCACGATAGTCAGTATATCCACGCCGCGTTCAAGCTGTGCGAGAAGCCGACAGATCAGCGTCTTTGCGAGCCGCTGGTCCCCCATCTCGACCGACACGGCCACGGCACGCCGATCGGTTTCGAGTTGTCGCGCGCGCCACACCTCGTCGGCGTTGTCTTGCTTGGAACAAAACTTCGAAAGGGCATAAAGACGGTCCAGGGCGGCGAGTGGGTTCCCAACGAGCGCGTGAAGACGAGCGGCGGCGAGCCGCAGCGCCCATGGCACCGAGAGCGAACCGTTGGGTTGCATATCGGGCGGAGAGTCAAGGTGAAGCGCTTGAGCCTCGGTTCGTGCCGCATCGGCGTGCCCAAGATGCACGAGTGCCCGGATCCGATGGTACCAGAGCTGCACGGGCAAGATTAGCGAGTGGAAGGTGCACACGAAGACCACGCAATCGAGCCGCACCGTCATGATCTTGGTGCAATTCTCTTCGACCGCCTTGGTGTTCGGAATCTCCTTGTGCGTGTATTCCTCGAGCAGCTTCCAACACTGCAGGCTCTACACGGATTGGCGCCAATGAAGAACAGTCAATCAGAATACAAAGCCCACGATTACACACGCTTCAAGAGAGCCGTACCACGCAAAACTGGACCGGGTCCGTCTGGCCGTCCAGGTCGTGGAGCGTGAATGAGCGCTTCATCCCGGTTGCAGCTGGTTGCGTCGACGTGTCGTTCTTCGCCTACCCACCAGAGATAAACAGCACGCTCAGAAAACTGTTCCAAGATTCCGAGTCCTGCTAACGTTACGAATTCGCAATGTCCAGGCCAAATGAACAGGTAGACGCGAACCGTCGCCAGGTCGGCTGAAATCACATTTGCAGACACAAACAGACCGAGATCTGTCGCGCCATCTTGATGCCCCAAACGATTTTCGGCGCCGACAGCATGTTCCGAGATGGTAACTTCGGGCTCGGTCGTAGCAATGGCGGATGGCAGGCCTGGGGACGTCGGTGCAGTTGGAGAGGGTTGCAGCAACAACATCGACTCTTCCTCTTCGGCAGCCGCGTCGGTGTCGTTGCTGATGAACGCTGACTGCATCTTGCCAGCTGGTTTCCTTGGGCTTTCTGGGGAACGATCCTCCACGCGGAGTTTGCAGCTGGAGACCGAGACCAGCGCCGGTCGTCGCCAGTATCGACTACGTCGACCGAAGCAGCCCCCGCCAAAACCAACGCCCGAGGAATAGGCGTCACCTGCCTGTTGTACGCCACACTCTGGCTGCGCCAACTGCCATGAAATGCCAGGCGCCGGGCCGGCAAACCAATCGTTTTCTTGATCCAACCATTTCCAACTTGCAGAGTCGATCTTGCCCGGCAACCGCACGCGACACCAGCGGCATCAAGCTCATTTTGCCTAGACCACCCGCTCGCCGGCGATTGGGACCGGGCCAAGGCCAGACTCGACTTGGACGTGCCAGATACCGTCGCCCGACAAGTGTCTGGGCACGCCCTCCCATCCACGTCGACGTTCGCACGGGTCTGGAACAAGCTGTGTTGCTCGACGTGGCGGCAACGGCGTTTCTTCCGAGGGGAGATTTGCGGCGTCCACACCTCGACCAAGTGCTCCGCCAACGAACGCCTCGATTTGCTGCTTGCGGGGGCGACGCTCGACACCGTCCACCTGCGCCGACGAAGCGTCCAGCTTCGTTCTTGCGGTCGCCCGGCTCGCCTTGTCCACCAGCACCACTTGTCGAATTGCCGGTGTGACTGGTCACTCGTGGCTGCCTGCTCGGCGCCGACCCACCGGCCCCAGGACGCCCCCCGTACCCGTCACCGCCGCGCACTCCGCCTGTTGGCGACACGGCGTGTTGCTCGGCCCGACTCGTTGACACCGACGTGACCCGCGGACCGACTTCTCTCGCAACGCGCGACCGTCGCGAATGACAGCGCAAGCACGCTCGACCGCGCCTCTCGTTCTCGCCTATTTGCGCGACTGCTAGTCACCGCGCACGCGCTCCCTGATATCGCTCTCAAGTACCAATTCGCCAACGAGCCGTACCTGCACGCCCGCTCTCGCGAGTACCGTGTCGACTCGATAGACCATAGACGTGCCGCGCTCTCGAGCAGTCGTGCATCTCATATAGACTTGGCGTGCCACTTTGACGTGTTTGCTGGCCTAATTGTCATCGTTGGTCTCGATCCATTCCTGCCATGCCGACGACATTCCTTGGGTACATCGTGTTTTTCTGTGGTCGTTTGCGGCCGTGTTCATTTCTGGTCATGGTTCTCACTCATGAGCTGACCATCATCCTTCCTGCCTTGGTAGAGGGCCGCTCGTCGCGTCCTTCACGGTCATGCCGGATCGGCCGCTCACGGACCTGCTCATCGATCCGTTCTTGCAGCTTATTTCGCTGTATCTCGTGTACCGGACCTACGCATCGCTCGAAAAGCCCTCAGACATGATCTGCTACGGGTTCCTCGTCGTGAACCGCGCCGTCACGCTTTTCGACACGCTCATGGTGCTCTTCATCGACAATCTCGCTACCGACGGGCTCATCTACTTTTCGCTGGCGCGGTCGCTCGTTCGCCATCTTGCGCTCGCCGTGGCCATGGCCTACATTTTGCAACGACGGCTCGTGCGCATCTCGCAGCTCGTCACGCGCGAGCAGACGCAGCTGCTGTCGTACTTGGCCATGGGATTTGCGCTGACGGCTGCCGTCGTCGATGCAGCGATCGTCGTTGCGTTTTTCGTGTCGGGCGTGCGCGTGAAAACGCTCGGTGAAGAGTATCTCGTCAAGCGGCCGCGGGCCACGGCGAGCGAGCTCGCACAATTTGTGTGGTCCAACGTGTCCGACGTGCCGCCCGAATTGTGGCAGATTTTGCAGGTCGTTGTGATCCCGACTGTGCACATGATAAATTTCGTGTGCGACATTTTCTTTTACAGTACGTGGTCGAGTCGGTTGCGCAACCACGAATTCTGATGTCGCCTGTGTTGACCGTAATTTGCTCCACTCCCCCAATTTAGCGATCGTGTCGGGCCTGTGGTCGACGACTTTCATCAACGTGCGCAAGCTCTCGACCAAGCGGTGGCTCGACATGAGCTGGCCCTACATGATTCTGATGGTCCTGCACTTCAACGTCTTTCTCATCACGCTGCTGAGCCGCACGATCCTGCGCCGCGCGTCGCTCGGATTCATCATGGAACTCGGCCAATTTACCGTCGCCATGGACTGGTTCATCTTTTTTCGCAAGACCAAGCCACTGCTCGAGGACGTGGTCGCCGTCGAGGAGCCCGCGACACCACCGTCGCCGGACCGCAGCTCGCCGCAGTTCCCTGCACGCGCCGGCGGCCGCCCGCGCACCGTTTACTACAAGAATTACCAGCAGCCAACCGATCATCTCGTCGCGAGTGACACGACCGCCGTCTACCCGCCGCCCGAGTTTGGCATGTACGAGACCGCGGATATCCAGAAGGCACCGCCGCCAAGACCGCCGCGCGCCATGGACACGACCATGTACGGCTCGCCCGCACCAAGCCCACAAGCCGGATGGGACCCGCGGTACGCGCCGCCAGTCCCTCAACAACCTGGCCTCATGACCCCGCCGTCAACCGCCGTCACCCGTTCCCCGCGCGGCGCGACGGGCCCACCACCGCCTCGGCCGCCGCGATCCGCCAAGTTTGATGCAATCGAGGCCTGGGCACATGATGCGGCCGCTTCGGCACTGCCCTCCCCGGCCCCAACGGCGACGGGCGGTGGGTCGTACCTGCCGCCACCCACCCCGACGTCCTACACGCCGTATGGGTCGGCAAGCACCAACGATGTCCCGGTTTCGTCGGCTGCGTCTGGCGGACCACCGCCGCCGCGTCGCGCGCTCGCGCCGGGGTCGTCGAATGCCGCATACTCGGCGTCTCCGGGAGGAAGGGGGTCGTCGGCGCGCGGCGGTGGTGGTGGGCCGCCGGTCGTGGCGACCGCGGGGTATGGATCGGCCGCGTACGGTCCGGCTCCACCGCGCAGCAGGGTCCCAGTGTCGCCGGCACCGTCGTCGTCGTCGTCCCGCCCGGTCGGGCCGCCGCCGGACATGCACGCGCAGCAGGAGCGCCGCCGGCAACGGCTACAGGAAGAGCAGGCGTGCGAAGAGTATTTGCAGGCGCAAGCGGCGCAGCAACAACACCAGCAGCGACAATACGTGAGTCCCGTCGGGTATTGAGCGGTTGTCGCTTGGAGTTGACGTGTGCGATTGATTGGAGCGAGCCGCGGATGGGCTCGATTTTGTTCTTGGATGTACTCTTAATTTTTGGGGAACGGTCGCGCCAATAGAGACGACCGATTTTGTTACTCGCTCCATGACGCTCCATAGTTTTCCAGGATCCTTCAGGATGCTCCACGATGTAAATACACTGCTCCTCGATGATCCACGACCACATAGCTCCACGATCACGATCAACATCAAATGCGAGTCCATTTTTTGTACACGTCGATACTATCCAGGGAATGGGTTGAATGAAAAGAAATCGATCACTGCAACGCGCCCAACCGAACCACCCTCTAAACAAATGCAATGCTCTTGGCACCACCCGCGCCCCACACGACGGTGGGGCGTTGGGCACCAAGAACCGACACTGCTCCACCCTCCTGCGTCCACGGCCGACCGCCTTAGAAGTGGTCGCCGGGCAGGTCCTCGAAGACGGGCGCCGGTACGGGCTCCTCGCCGAGATCCTTGGCGACGGCATTCCAAATTGAGCCCGACCGAATCAGCTTCCAGACAGCATCGATATCCGGCGCCATGAATCGATCCACATCAAACGACTTGACCTCCTTGCGCACGAGCGCGTAGACTTTTTCAAGCACGGGCGTTGTCTTCTTTGGCCGGTGGAACTCGATCGCCTGGCACGCGGCGAGCAATTCAATCGCGACAACCTTCTCGACGTTCTCGACCACCTTGAGACACTTGCGCGCGGCCCACCCGCCCATCGACACATGGTCTTCCTTGCCCGCCGATGTCGGGATCGAGTCGACCGACGCCGGGTTGCAAAGGTTCTTGTTCTCCGAGACGAGCGCGGCCGCCGTGCAGTGCGCAATCATGAAGCCCGAGTTGAGCCCACCCTCCTTGACCAAAAACGCCGGCAAGCCCGACAGCGTCGGGTTGATCAACCGCTCGACGCGACGCTCCGAGACCGATGCGACTTCGTGAATGCCAATTGTCAAGTAATCCAGCGCCTTCGCGGGGTACTCGCCGTGGAAGTTTCCGCCGGAAATGATCTCGCCCGTCTCGGCAAAGATCATCGGGTTGTCGGTCGCCGAGTTCATTTCGGTCGCGATCACGCCGCGCGTAAATTCCACCGTATCGGCCGCAATCCCGTGCACTTGCGGCATGCACCGCAGAGTATAGGCGTCCTGGACACGCGCGCAGTTGGCGTGCGCCGCGAAAATCTCGGAATGGTTCTTGTCGTTGTGCAACAGCGCGCGTAGACGCTTGGCGCACTGCACCTGGCCAGAGTGCGGCCGCGCGGCATGGATTTTCGGGTCGAACGCGCGCGGCGTGCCCTGCAGCGCCTCGAGCGTCAGGGCGCCGACGACATCGGCCTGCTTGGCGACGAGCGAGGCGCGCACGAGCGCCTCGGCGCCGTGCGACGTGATGAATTGCGTGCCGTTGATCATGGCGAGGCCTTCCTTGGCGCCCGGCTGGATGGGAGTGAGGTTGTGGCGCTTGAGGACTGCGGCGGCATCGTCCCATTTGTGCAGCGACGAGTCCCACATCTTGCCCATGCCCATCATGCTAATAAAAATCAACGAGCGGATTGTCAGCTACCGTCAAGCCATTCTCCACCCGTTAGCACAGTAAAAATAGTGAGAAATTCGTACCCAAGCGCCAAGTGCGCGAGCGGCGCCAAATCGCCCGACGCACCAACAGTCCCTTGCTCGGGCACGTATGACAGACACCCCTTGTTGAATGCGTTCAGCATGCACCGCACCGACTCGGGCCGAATTCCCGAGAATCCCTTGGCCAGGACATTGATGCGCAGCACGAGCAGCATGCGCGTGCGTGCCGGACTCAGCGGCCGGCCCGTGCCCGCCGAATGTGACGTGATCAGGTTGACTTGCAGCTGCGAGAGCTTGTCGTTTTCAATCGTGACCGACGCGAAGTTGCCGAACCCAGTGTTGATGCCGTAAATGGGTTTGCCGCACATGGCCAGCTTGTCGACGAGCGCGCGCGACGCGCCGATGCGCGACCAGGCGTCCGGCGTCAGGTCGATTTGCAGCTTGCCGTGGCTATTGTGTCGAGACTGGATCAGTACTCTTGGACGGAATCCAGAACACCGAGGGGGGGCCGCCAATGAGCGCACGCGTACCTCAACTGGACGAGGTTCTCGGGCGTCAGCGTCTCGCCGTCGAGCAGGAACAGTGTCGGGTTCTTCTTGTCGAACGGCATGGTGGGAATAGCAGCAGCGGCTTGGGTCGGTCGGGGCGGGCGGAGGGAGCTTGCAGACAAGAGTGTCGGAGGGCAAGTGCGCGGTCCGAGTCGCGAAGTTGGCCGCTGGAGAGAGAATACGGCGATGGAGGGCGGCACCGCGCGCTCTATATAACGTTGACTGTCGGCCGACTGAGCAAGAACGTCTTGGCCAGCGCAGGCTCCCAGAAGAATGGACGGCGGGTAATTGGCTTGTAGCACGGTTGAGCGGGACGTTGTGGTGGGTGTTGCGCGCGCCGTTTTGGCCAAGACGTTCGAGATCAAGGCTAGAACAGCGGCGCTGTTGTCGGCGTCGACACGCGTGGGCTTTGCCCGCTGCAAGAGCACGTGAGTCTCACAGCGGCTGTTCTTGTCGATGCAGGCCATCGCTGCGGAAAAACCACGGCGGGAAACGGCGAAGCTCAGCGTAACCACGCGTAACCCGCGTTTCGCGGGCCGAAGGCTTGCCGCACGGAAGCAGAGGATGCTTGTTGCAGTGGCGGAAAGTGCCTGCACAACACTGTGGTGGCACGCGTCTTGTGGGCCTGCCCTCATTCACGCCGATTTGATCATGGATGGCCCCAGTCTCCCTCCCATGCTCTCTTGCTCGCTGGCCTGCTTGCAATTTTCGGTCACGATCGGCAAGTATATAGCTGCACCGACCCTCTCTACCGGCTGCACGCCAAGCTGCACGCAACCAAAGATCAGCGCCACCATGTTTGCCAACTTCCCGACTGACGACCCGCGCATGGGCCACATTCTCGTCGACGCGACGAGCTGCACGAGCCTGGCCGACCTGCCCAAGCTCGCGACAGCCAAGAACCGCACCGCCATTATCGGGTTTCCGTTTGACCAGGCATGATCAACCAACAATGCCCTCATTCGAGCGAGCCAGCATGGTTAAGACACAGACTGGCCAACAGTACTCAGGGTGTTGCGCGAAATGGCGGCCGTCCTGGAGCTGCTAGCGGGCCCGACATGGCGCTGACCTACATTCGCAAGGTCGGCACGATTGTCAACTCGGAATACGACGTGGATTTGCGGTAAGTCGACGAGTCGAGAGCCTTCGACGTTTCCTCACGACGACAAACTGATCATGCATTTTTATCCCCAGCTCGACCGTCCAGCTCGTCAACGCCGGTCTTGTTGGCAACAACAACACCATGTCCCTTGAAGACGGTCACACGATGCTCCGACAGCGCGTGCGCGACGCGATCCAGAACGGGTTCGTGCCGTTTGTGATTGGTGGTGGCAACGACCAGTCCTACCCGAACGCGCGCGGCCTGCTCGACACGCTCTCGCCCTCAACGCACTTGACCGTCATCAACATTGACGCGCACTTTGACGTGCGCCGGCTCAAGGAGGGTAAGGTCCATTCCGGGTCGCCGTTCCGGCAACTGCTCGAGGACCGCGACTTCCAAACGCGCAAGGGCCATTTCATCGAGTATGCTGCGCAGGGCAGCCAGTGCTCTTCCGAACACGTCGCCTACCTCCACAGCCGCGACGGCAAGTTGCACGCGGACGTGCCGACGCAGACCGAAATTGTGTGGCTCAAGGACGTGATGCGGCACGAGCGTGGACAGGGTGTGGAAGCGGGCACGTCGCCATTCGCGCAGCACTTCCGTGCGCTGATTGATCGCGCGGCAAAGGAGCACCCGGACCGCGCGATTTTCGTGTCGTTTGATTTGGACGCAGTGCGCTCGGCTGATGCTCCTGTACGTTGATCCGCGCGGCGTCCGAGCCGCTGCAGCTGGATTCTGTTTTTCGGACTAATGCGTTCGATTCAATTGGTATAGGGCGTGTCGTGCGCGTCGCCTCTGGGGATCACCGCCGACCAGGCCATCGACATTTGCTTCATTGCCGGCGCGGACCCCGCGGTACGATCTACGGGCATTCGTTCTCGTTTCCTCGTTTCCGAATACAGACCGGTCCTCATTGCTTCATCGTCATAGGTCAAGCTCGTGGACCTGAGCGAGTTTAGCCCACGCATCGAAGAGTACCGCACGGGCCGCTTGGTCGCCATGATGTTCTACTATTTTTGCTTGGGTCTCGCCCAGCGTCCGTAAAGTGGGTGAAGAGTGTTTTCATTGTAATCAGAGTACCATCGGCCAGCTTTGGTCTCTGTTTGTAACGATCAAGCGCTCACGCGCAAGGACTTCAGGGTAGAGAGTGTCGAGGCTGACCTATGCAATCGAGCACAATCGAATGGGTTCGGTTTGGGGCCGTCTTGCTTCGTTTTGCCCGAGGTGGCAATGGAGGGTCCTGTGTTGCTCCTGTTCGCCACGTTACGTTAAGTGCGGCTGTTGATCCGGTGTTGTGGCCGCGACCCCAGCATGGCTGTTGTTGACCGTCAACACCAAACTCTTCGAACACGAGCACGAGCGGCCTCTCTCCCCGCAAAGAGAATATTGCACCATCACCATGTCGTCGTTCCGCACCGTTGGCCGCAAGATTGTCGCGATTGGCCGCAACTTCGCGTATGCATCGACCTCAACCAGTTCCCGTCCACGACCAGCCCGGCTTGCTGCAACCGTGCCCGGCAGCTTCTTCCAGTGACGATGACTGAATGGGGACTGGTTCATGCACCAGGGACCACGCCAAGGAGCTTGGCAACGCCGTGCCCTCCAAGCCCATGCTCTTCTTGAAGCCCACGTCGTCGTACGCGGTCAACGGCAAGACGATTGAGATCCCAAGCCAATGCGACGTGCACCACGAGGTCGAGCTCGGTGTGGTCATTGGCCAGACGGCACGCCGCGTGTCCGAAGCCGATGCCATGAAGCACGTCGCTGGTGCGTTCGCGTTCATTTTTCATCAGAAAGTGCGCATTCGGTCGCACGACTGACCAAGGCGCGACCACGATTTTAGGCTACACACTTGCCATTGACATGACGGCGCGCGACCTGCAGAACGCGGCCAAGAAGGCGGGTCACCCGTGGTCCGTGGCCAAGGGATTCGACGACTTCACGCCCATCACCGACATGGTCTCGGCCGAGACGATCAAGGATCCGCATAACGTGCGCCTGTGGCTCAAGATCAACGGCGAGACCAAGCAGGACGGCACGACGCAAGACTTTATCTTCGGGTGCGTCGTTGCTTCCAATTCATTTCTGCTCCGCGGTCTCGTTTTCTGACTCAGCGGCCTCGTTTTCTGACCTCGCGTCTCGATCACACTAGCATCCCGCGCTTGATCTCGCACGTGTCGCAAATCATGACCCTCGAGGAGGGCGACGTGATCCTGACCGGCACACCCAAGGGCGTTGGCCCCGTTCGCCCGGGCGACCACCTCGAGGCCGCGATTGAGTCGGAAGGCGAGCAAGTGCTCCACGGCGAATGGAACGTGGCCGGGCGCCACGTCGACGCTGAACTGTAAATCGGCCAACGGCAGTGTTTCCTTCTCCATTTATCTTTTTTGATCGCACGTTAATTCCATAGAGCCCGAAATGAATCTTGCACAGCAGTCCGGGTTGTTGGAGCCGTCACCGTTTGCTGAACTGTCTTGTCCTCCACGACAAAGTCGCCAGCACCGCCAACCTATGTATCCTCGCGTCAAGACAAGCGCCCACTTAACTCTCCACTGCGTCGACACGAGAGGTTGTTGTTTATGCGGCCGGCCGTCTCCCACCGGTCAGGAGACCCAATGGGAGACGCTTCCCACGACCCTTGCAGATCGTCCCCTCACGGCCCTCATCAACGCCCAAATCTCCTGGTGCCCCCCTTATTTCGAAGCAGGAATGCCCCGTGTCGCATCGTCTACGCGTCACGGCGTCAGCCCACTCCCACGCCATGAGCCGCACCCTCCCCTGCACCCGGGCGGGCCCCACACGACGCGCCGCCGACGTGGTTCGCGGCGCCTATTAAAACCGATGACGCCCGGCCCCCGTCGCGCTCTCCGGACTCTCAGATTGAGCTTGCTCGCCCATCCGCGTCTTCCCATCGCCCGTCTTCGCTCGCACGCACCCTACTGCCCTCGAACCCCGCACCCGCACCCGCACCCGAAAATGAAGCACATTGACCGCAGCGCGCTCTACACGGATCTGATGGCGCGGTTCTCTTACGTGGCCCAGTTTGTCGACTTTGGCGACGCCGACAAGGCCGCGATCAAGGGCGCCGCGTCGGCGCTCGCGCCGCTCGTGCCCACCGTCGTCAATGCCGGTACGCATCGCACGCACGCACGCTTCCGCGTGACGGATCCGGTGGTCGTTTGGATCGGACGTCGTTTGAATCGGACGCACTTCGGATCGGCCGACGACGACGTGGCCATGACGCGACGGCAAGTGTGCGCGTGCCGTGTCGCAACGCTCTGGCGCTTTGTCTGACGCACCGTTGCCGCCGCCGTCCTCTTTCTGCCCAGTTTACGAGAAGCTGTTCAGCTTCGACATCACCAAGCGGCATTTTATCAAGAAGATGGAGGGCTACGAGGGCAATCTCGAAGAGGATCTCGCATCGCTGTCGGGCGACTCGGATCAGATCAAGTTCCGCAAGGAAATGCTCTCGCGGTACCTCGTCAAGCTCGTCACGTCCGAGTTTGACGAGGCCTTCGTCAAGTACATTGACTGGGTGGCCGTAGTACGTTTGCTATCCCGACTCGTCTCGCGCGTACACGCGTTTTCGTTCTGATCCGCGGCGTGATCACACGTAGATTCACACCAACAATAAGGGCAAGCGTTCGGGCATCAACGTTGAGATCATTCACATCAACGCGCTCATGGGGTTTGTCGAGAACATTTTGATCAGTACGATCATGGACCTGCCGATCGACAATGAGGGCAAGAAGGCGGCGCTGCTCGCGTTCAATAAGCTGCTTTGGATTCAGAACGACTTGTTTGTGCAGGTGCGCTTCGCCGGCTTCGGCTCTTGGATTCGACTGACGGTTCCTTCGTATAGTACTACGCGTACGACGGCTCGGAGATCGCTGAGGCGCGCGCCAACGTCAAGGGTGTTATTCGGCCGGCCGGCACGTCGGGCGGGTGCCCGTTCAGCGGCGCCAAGTCGACGTGAGGAAGCTCTTTCGCTTGCAGAATCGCTCATGCAGGGGGAGTGTCGGAATATGTGACCACATTGCTTTTGCTACTATGCTGAGACCACAACCGCAAAAAACAAATAGAGTTTGACGACAAATGGGGGTCGACGGCACAAAGCAGGCGAAGCGGGGCACCGTTGATGGAACAGAGAGCCAAAAACATCGTGTATTCTACCCCGACCCCTCGCAACCAGCAATCACGGCAAGGTGGAGGTCAACGGAAACTGCGCCGTCATGCCCTCGTGCGCCTTGCCGAGCAGCACCACTGCCTGCTTGGCCCATGTGACCGCGTCGGCCGCATCCGTCCACGCGAGGTTGTCGCCGTCGTGCACGGCCACAATCTTGCGCCACTCCGCGAAGAGTCGGTCTGCGTGTTTTGCGATATCCTGTGCGGGCGGCAATGGCGGCTCGGCACACGCTGCGCCCAAATCGTCCATGTCAATCTGCATCGCCGCACACTGCAACGACAGCGCGTCGAGCCCGTCCACGCGGTTCGCCGTCGTGAGCAGTGCGCTCATCCGCGTCGCGAGCACCGTCGAGACTTGCAGCAACTTGAGGATCGCGCGCATTCGGGTGAGCTCCGCGGCGCGGTGGTCAGCGTCGGCGGGCGCCGGTGGTGGCACGTCGTGCGCGTCGTCCGATCCGTCCTCGCCTGAATCAAAGTCGTCGTCGTCTTCATCGTCACGGCCCTCCTCGTACTCTTCAATCGACTCCTTGACTTCCGCAACCACGTCCTTGGCCAGCCCCACAAACTCGACCCACTTGCCGCGCACCGCTGCCGCGTTCGTCCTCGGCAGTTTTTCCAGCGTCTCGGCACACTTCCACGCAAGCCCTGTATCAAAAAGGTACTGCGCGAGCGCCGCGTCCGCGTTGGGCACCGCCGCCGACGGCGCCACAGTATCGCCAGTACTCGACGGCACGGGCGCACCCACGGCGGTCAGTGCGTTTGCGACCATGGCGCGCAGCGCGAGCAGGATTTCGGTCGCGGTCGTCAGGTGCAAGTTGCGGAGCGTCGTGCCGCGCGCGGGCGGGAGCGTCGACACGTGTGCGGCCAGCTGCGTCGCGAGCGTCACGAGCGACCGGCATTCGGTGAGCGATGCCGAGTGGGTGACGGCGGCCGGGCCCTCCTTGTGCACGAGCACAAACTTGGTAATCGCATGGTGAATGTGCTTGCCGACCGCGGCTAATCGTCGGTGTCCAGCGTCGTCAGTTGCGAGGTTGGTCGCGAATGGCGCCGCGAGCAGGTGGACATACTGAGCTGCTGGGAGTAGAACTCTTCGTCAAAGTCGTGCAAAACCAGCGTCGGATCGCCGCGTTGCGCTTGGATCAGGTCGAGGTTGACTTGGAGCGCTTGATGAAGTTTCGTCAAGGGCTCGGCGCAGGCAGCGGGCACGGCCGATCCGGTCGCGGATGCAGCAGTCGAGTTGCGCTTTGCTGATTTATTGCTGGGAGATTTTTTGCCGGCCATCGTGTTCGCTTGTGTCGTGTTGTCGGTGCTTGTCAATATCGCCAATATTGGCGGTGGTTGGTCATGAGTGATCGACAGTGGCACGGCAGGTTGTTGACCACGTCACTTGACCAGTTGCGAGGCAAGTCGACGCGTCTGTTCGCCAAGCGCATCCGCCACCTCTTCCCCACATGCGAGTCGAGGAGCTTGCATCAGCGCGATGCAAATGAAAAACGGCTTGGAATTCGGCATCAAGATCACGCTACCTGCCGTCAGTCTCGGCACCTGGGGCGGGCGGTCCGTTGATGAGCTGGCTGACGCCGTGTTTCACGCTCTCAAGTTGGGTTACCGCCACATCGGCATGGCATGAGTCTACACGTTTGCGGGGGAGGCGACGGGTAAGGCGCTGAAAGAGTGGTTCGGCGCAAGCTCGCACGAAGGCGCGTCTGCGTTCAGCGAGGATCAAGCCGATTCGTTGGCCCAAAGGCCGTCGCGCAAGGATTTGTTCATTGCGACCAAGCTGTGGGCGACGTTCATGGCACCAGGTGGGTGAAGAAGGTGCTCTTTGCCATTGCAAACATATTTCCATGCTCACGGTGTCCATTCTTGTGCCAGAGCATGTCCCGCTCTGTGTCGAGCAATCACTCGCCCGGCTTGGACTGTCGTACCTCGACCTGCTTTACGTTCACTGGCCTATTCTGAAACCGTATGCAGGGGCCGAGACGAACACTGCCGATGAGCCCGCCCGACCGTGTTTGGCGACGAACGTCGCGCTCGCTGATCCGTGGCGTGCGATGGAGGTGCGTGCACTGCCGCTGCTTCCATCCCTTTGCTTCAGCGCTGTGATATCTACCCTGTCTACCCGTTGGATAAAAAGGCCATCGTTGACCAAGGAAAAGTGCGGTTTCTGGGCCTCTGCAACGTCACGGTTAGTATAATCGCTGAGGTGTTGTCAGTGGCGAGGATCAAGCCTGCCGTCGTATCGGTCAAGCTACACCCGTATTTACCCCAAGACGATTTGGTCGACTTTTGCGCTCGGCATGGAATCGAGGTCGTCGCGTACAGCCCGTTGGGATCTCCTGGCTCGATTTTCAGTACGTGATCTGAAGCTGCGATCGCGATTTTTGTTTTTTCGTGACCGCCGGTTCTGACTGCTACATCACGCTTATTTCTGTAGAGGACGACACGACGCCCGTCTTGCTGCGAGATTCGGTTGTGACTGCCATAGCGGCCAAGCACGCCACCGAGCCCGCGCAGGTCCTCCTCTCGTGGTCCATTCAGCGTGGAATCAAGGTAATCCCCAAGAGCGCGAACCCCGCGCGTCTTTGCGCCAATCTCCACCCGGGCGTGCCGCTCGACACCGACGATCTTGCGCGCTTGGCCACATTGGGCACCAAGCACGTTCGCTACCTTGACCCCAAAGAAGCTGTTTGGTGCCAATCTATTTCAAGAATATTTATTACCAACAGTACCAGTGCAAAGTCGCACGTATCCAGTAGCCCCCCACCGCTCACTCACACCGCCACGGACGGCTTGGACACGGCGCGCACCTCGCCCACCTCCGTCGGCTCGTCCACAATCCCAAACTGAGACCAGAGAACGGCCACGTCCTTGAGCTGCAACCCGTACCGCGCGTGCGGCTCGCCATTGAGTGTCTCCTCGAGCCCTGCGAGCCGTGCCCATTTCTTCCGCGTCATCGCCAGCCGCGCCTGCACTTTGGTCACAAACTCGCGCGAGTACAATTTGGCCCGGTCTACCGTCGCGTGCGTATGTGCCTCGTCGGCCGTCAACAGGATCGCGTTCCACGGCGCGAGTGGCGCGGTCGGGTCCCACCGCACGAGCACCAGCTGGTGCATTGCACGGTTCCCACTCACAGCGCTATGGCCATTCCACACGACCTCGACCAAGTGGGCCACGTCGTCCTCGGTCATGTAGTGTGACACGAGCACGCGCGCGGGTACCGTCGTGGCAGACACGGACGTGCCGCCGTGGCCCGCGGCCGCGGCCAGGATCGCGTCGGCGTCGATGGTTGGCGGCAAGTGGCCGGGGACGGCCGTTTGCGTGAGTGCGGCCTCGGACAGCCGGATCGCTGCGAGCATGCGCACGTACTCGTCGGTGCATTGTCGCTTGGACCCGGCGTTCTTTTGCTCGATGCACGCATGGCACACGCCCACGTTCTCCGACGTCGTCGAGAGGTGGAACGACGTGCTGGGCAGGTACTTGTTGCACGACTTGCAGACGTAGACGAATTGCGCCTGGCTTGACTTTTGCGCGGCCTGCTCGTGGACGCGTTAATGACCACCCGTCGTGTCGAGACGCGCAATGAGCCCAAAAGACGATCCATACCACTTTCTTCTGCGAGCTGACATTCGCCGTGAGCGCAGCCTCCGGGTTGAACTCCGGCGCGCTGATAAACTGCAGGAACAGGAAATTGATGCGCTGCCGCAGCCCGTCGAGACAATCGCCGTCGCGCCCGCGGCACAGCAGGTCGCCCTCGCGGTTGATGAGCTGGATCAGGTCCTGCGACAGCGTGCAGTCGTGCTCCTTGACGGCGTTCTTGACCTGGAGCAAAATGTGCAGCCGCGCATCGACCGAGTTGGGCGTGCTGACGAGCGTGTAGTACAAGTCGCGCAGCTCGCGCGCGCGCAGAGTCGTGGGCGTGTCGACGAGAACGTGGCCGCCTTTTCTCAGCGGCCATTTCTTGGAGCCGGCCATCTGCATGAAAGCGGGGGATTAGGGCACTGAGTTGAGTGTGCTGATAAAAAAAAAATAAAGAAAAAGCAAAATGCCGGGCGTACCTTGTCGATCCACCGGTTGGTCGCCTTCTCGTGCGCTTCTTCTTGCGCTTCGACCTTGAGCGTCTCGATTTGCTGAATGAGCGTCGCCTCCTGGTTCAGCAACTCGGCCAGTTTCTGCTGCTTGTCTTCGGCCGACAGGTCCGACGATTGGATCTTCTTGGCCTCTTGGCTCCTCCAATCTGAATCCGACCGTATCAATGAGCTCAATTCACTCGAACGAGAGAAGAGTGGGCGCTCGAAGTGACATACTTTCGAGACCGCTATATAGTAGCGCAAAGTCCTTGAGCGCGCGCGGCCGTACGCGACGCTGAATCTCCTTGCGCCGTTGCCGCTCCGTGAGCTCGAGGTGCCGTTGCCGCGCGAGCTCGTCGGCGCAAGTCTTTTCCTCGCGCAGCGTGCGAATGTGCCGGACGCGCCGGATGGCCTTGACCTTGCGAAAGAAACACTGGAGGACAATGACCTGGCGCGGTAACGGAGCGTGAGCAGAGGGATCAAGCGACGGAAGGAGATCGGGCAAGGGAGCACGCACTGCTTGGACGATTTCGTGGTGCCGCAAGGCAGCCGTCTTGTAACGTTTCGAGTGGATCACGTAGTCGCTTTCGGTTGACTTGAAGAGGTCGGCGCGGCTCTGGTAAAGAGGAAAGGGGTAAGCCAGGGTGTGCTGCGCGAAGGCACCAACGTCGTGGTGGTGGTGCGTACCATTTGCGTGCCGTTTTCGCTCGTTGACTGCGAAAACCGGTGCCGCGTGAAGATGGTTTGGACGTCGCGATGGAACCGAGGACCGCAGAGCTAGCTCGATTCGAATGAAATGTAAGCAACCTGTCTCGCTTGTCAGGAACAGGGGCGCGATAAGGGTACCATGGCGCGTTTTTCCATGGCCGTGGTCGTTTGCGTCGCGGCATGGAGGTAGAAGACGCCCGTTTTCTTGTGCCGGTACCCACCGAGGTACGGTTTTCTGGTCGGCGCTTGGGCCTGCCGGCTTGGGGAGGTCAAGTCTCCACGAGCGAAATGCTGCGCCTGCTGGTCGAGCGACGGAGCGCCCAGCGGACCAGTCACTGCGCTCGTCGTCCCAGCGCTCAAATCGGCTTGCGAAAACGGCCGTTCTGGTAGTTTGCTGCCCGACGCTGCGAGCACTACACTCTCCATGTCGCTCCCCGTGCTCTCGTCGTCCTGCTCTGGCACTGTCCCGTCATGTTCTCCGTCGGGGAGGTTGCCATCGGCGCGGGCGTCGGCAAAGTCGTCTTCTGCCCTTGTCTCGACATCTTCAGCTTGATTCTCGTCATTCGGGTCCATTGCAGCCGCTGTGCCCGTGGTGGTGTTGGCTCGGGAAGGGGACTGGCTCAAGGCCGCAGTCGCAGCCGCAGCCGCAGGATCGGCTCCGGCTTGGCTGGCGCCGAGGTCCATGGTTGCAAATCGAGCGAAAGCAGCGATTCTGCCGCGAATCGAGGGTGTCGGTGCGGGTCTAGCTTACAGCCGCAAGCGGCGCGGACGAGGGGTCACAGCAGCTCGGCCGCAACTGCCTGCGCCGAGAATCGAAACGCGACCTTGAGGTGCGAGACGCGAGACGATTTGGTGATCACCGTCAGGTGGAATGACTGAATTAGAGCTGATCAGAGCGCACGGGCACCACAAGCCGTGGCCACACCCGCGCGATCAAGCTGTTCACGACGACGTTCAACAAATGGCTGCAACTGCTGTCAGCACAGTTGGCCCCGCGAGAATGGACACGGCGAGCGGCTTACGTTCCGCACCTGGCTGTGGCGGGCTGCGACCTCAACCACGCCAAGAGTCATGTTTGCAGCCCCACGCTCATTCGGCACGAGGAAGTCGCGCGATCAGCATGCTGGCCGTAGTTTGCGCTGTGTTCTTGATCTTCACGCTCCAAGTCGCGTCAACCGCGGCCGCTGATGGCGGCCAGGCCGCGCAAGACGACACGACCCAGGAATCGCCTGCTTTTCGCGTCACGCTGGCTGCTCGCTGGCAATCTGACCCATGGCTGGAATACTTGTGCGTATGAACCCGCACGCCCACCTGCGGAAACCGGGTTATCCTGGATAGCAGCTGACCAGCCCGAATGAACCCCCAGTGAAGAGGTCGCTCGTCACAATACCTCGGCGCTCGACCGCTTGCTGCCGTCCGTCTCTCAAATTAATTCGATCGACGCGGCACACCGGCATCTCGAAACGACGGGCGCGCTCGCGCGCGAAACGGCGCAGCTCATTAACCTGGGCATTCAGTTCCGCGAAACGCTTCCACGCGTTGCGGCGCTCCTCGACGTCTACAACTCGACTGTTCATGCGCACGCCGACCTGCAGTCGTGCTCGATTTTCGTGGTCATAGACGACAAGTGGACGTGCGATCTCGACGAAGCATTGGCCTGGCTCAGCTCAGACCATGATCACGGGCAAGACACGCATTTCGACCCGGCGATTGATACGGCGCCCATGGGCGACGCGAGCGCACGGCAAAAGGCCATTGTTTACGGCCATCCGCGGCATGCGTCGTTTGCCCCGTTCTGGCAGCGACTCCGCAAGTTGCCCGTCCGCGTCGCGCTGCGATACGTGCCTGACACCTCCTCCATCGTACCAGCCCGCCAACGGCTCAACGGCTACTTTGTTCACTTGAACATCAAGGACCTCGAGTACAAGGTCACGGACGACCGCACGCCCACGGGCGAAGAGGCAGCAACACAGGACGCGCCGACCCGGCTCGAATCGCTCGATGCCGCGGGTCTCGAGACGATTGCTGCGCGTGTCGCGCAGAACGTGACGACGCTCGACGCTCTCGCCCGAATTACGGCCGCGTACCCCGCGGCGCTCCCTGGAATTGCGGCCACGACTACGGCCCCGTCGGCCCAGCTGCGCGCGAAACTCGATGCGAACCGCGAAATGGCCGAAGCGCGTCTCGGCCGCGCCGAAACGATGCTCTGGGCCAACGGCAAGCTCCTGCCCGCGTCGTCCGTGACCATCTACCATTTGCTCGAGACGCTCCGCGGCGAGGTGGAGCTCGCGCACGATATGCAACGCATCGGGCTCCCGTGGGCGCTGGCCGTATCTGTCCTGCAGCACAATGTCAACAGCGAGGCCGCAGATTACTTTGACACGTGTACGATTGAGCCCGTCGTCTGGCTCAACGATCTCGAGAGCGATGTGCAGTACAAGCCCTGGCCCAAATCGCTGCGCAACTTGCTCACGGCGACGCGCGGCATGAAGGCCATTCGGCGCAATATTTTCACGTTGCTCTTCTTTATGGACGCGGCGAACCCAAAACACGTCGCGATGGCGCTCGAGTTTGTGACCATGGTCGAGAACAATATTCCACTGCGCTTTGGGCTCGTGCCGCTCGTGAACGCTGATCCCGTGAGCAAGAGTGCGTCTGACTTTAAGATTTTCCGCGTGATTGGTGCGATGGGCTGACAGGATCCCACCTCCGTTTCTAGCGTCGCGATTGGGCGTCGAGCTTTGGGACATTTACGTCGCCAAGGGCCGTGACGCTGCCCTGCAATGGCTCGCGTCGACTCCGGCCTTGTCCTCGACGCACCCCGACAAAGCGGCGCACGCGACGCTCCTGGCCGCGCGTCACCAGCTCGCCGTGCACGACGACGGCGAAATGTTCTTCAACGGCCGGCCGATCGACGTGGGCGAGAGCTACCAGCACCAAGTCATGGCCGAATACCAGCAGCAAGTCGAGCAGCTCGCCATGATGGTCTACTACGGCCAGCTCGACGACAGAACCGACATGAACAAGTACTGGTGCACCAAGCCGACGACGTGGAAAACGCGGTCGGAGTTCGCATTTGCCAAGCGCAAGCCCGAGCACCGGTGGGCCGATTTTCCGGCCTCGGCATTGCCCGAGGACGCGGATCTCGCTGCGCAGGACCAGTACCCATTCGTGCACGTGACGGTTCGCGGGTATATTCGCGACGCGGCGCTCGAGGCCATCAAGGCGGCGCAGGCCACGGCGCGGTTTGCGCTGGAGGTGATCGCTGACGCGACGACGGACCAGGGGATCGTCATCAACGGCAAGTTAATCCGGCACTTACCGGTGGAAATGACGGTGGACGACGTCAAGACGCTCGTGCACGTCGAGTGGGTGCGCCGGCTCAAGCAGCTCAAGCTCTCGCCGACGTGCGTCGCCATGGACCCGCCCACGTTCTGGAAGGCGTCGTCTCTGTGGTGGAAGAACCATGTGGCCTCCAAGAAGAACGAGAATGGGTTCCGCTCGGGTCTGGGCGACCGCATGAACCCGTTTGACATTGTTTCGTGCGATGAGGACAAGTGCCTCATGGTCCCGGCGGCGACAGAGTCGACCGAGTCGGACGGCGCCGACGAAGTGCCGGTAGTGCAGCTTGTCGCGCTCCTGAACCCAGTGAGCACCGACGCGCAGCGCCTGGTCCCGCTTCTGCAAGAAGTGCACCGCGCGCTGCCGTACGTGTCGGTGACCGTCGTGTGGCTCGCGACGCCCGTGACCAAGGTGCCCGATCGGTTTACGCAGCTCGTCGGCGCCGGTCACGACGCGGCCGTGTTCCGCGACCTCCCGCCAATCCTGTTCACGTTGTTCCTCGACGCGCCGCACCCGTGGGTCGTCATGGCCGCCAAGTCGGAACACGACCTCGACAACCTGATTGTGCGCAAGAACCGCGGCGGTGACGCCGAGTTTGAGCTCAAGCACTTGCTTGTCGAGGGCCATGCCGTCGAAGCGCCGCACCAGTCCCCACCGCGCGGGATCCAGTTTGAGCTGCGTGGCAGTACCGGGCATGTCGAGGACACGATTGTCATGGCCAATCTCGGCTACTTCCAGCTCAAGGCGAGCCCGGGCCAGTGGAACCTGACGCTGCGCGCCGGCCGGTCGAGCAACGTCTACGAGCCCGTGCAGCAATCGGTGCTCGTCGACTCGTTCCTCGGCGTGACGCTCTACCCGACGGTGCACAAGCGCGCAGGCAAGGAGGACATGTCGGTGCTGGACGAGGACCGGCCGCATCAGTCGTGGTGGCAGCAAGTCGTGCAGACCGTAACGGGTCCGCGCAAGGAAACGGTGCACGTATTTTCGGTCGCGTCGGGCCACCTCTACGAGCGGTTCCTGAGCATCATGATGCAGTCGGTCGTGGACCGCACGCAGAATCCCGTCAAGTTTTGGCTGATTGAAGATTTCTTGTCGCCGTCGTTCAAGGCAACGTTACCGGCGCTCGCGCGCGAGTTCCAGTTTGAGTACCAGCTTGTCACCTACAAGTGGCCCGAGTGGCTCACGGCGCAATCCGTCAAGCAGCGCACGATTTGGGGGTTCAAGATTTTGTTCCTAGACGTGCTGTTCCCGCTCAACGTCGACAAGATCATTTTCGTCGATGCCGACCAAGTCGTGCGCGCCGACCTCGCCGAGCTGGTCAATATGGACCTCGAGGGCGCCGTCTACGGGTACACGCCCTTCTGCGACTCGCGTGCGGAAATGGACGGGTTCCGGTTCTGGAAGCACGGGTATTGGCTCTCACATCTGCGCGGCAAGCCCTACCACATTTCGGCGCTCTACGTCGTCGACTTGAAGCGGTTCCGGCAAGTGGCGGCCGGCGATATTTTGCGGCAGCAGTACCAGGGGCTCGCACAGGACCCGAACTCGCTCGCGAACCTCGACCAGGATTTGCCCAACAGTTTGCAGCACATGTTGCCGATTCACTCGTTGCCGCAAGAGTGGCTGTGGTGCGAGACGTGGTGCGATGACACATCGTTGACGCGCGCCAAGACGATTGATTTGGTACGTGTCGTACCAGGATTCGTGGGCAGTTCTTTTTGGTGCAACGGGAGACTCACACACCATTTGGTCGCTGCTAGTGTAATAACCCGCTGACCAAGGAGCCCAAGCTGGACCGCGCGCGCCGGCTGCTGCCGGAATGGGAGGCCTTTGACGAGCGGGCCGAGAAGGTGCGGCACAACGTCCTCCTCGAGTTGGCAGCCGAGTCGCGGCCAGGCCATGACGAGCTGTGATCCGGTGCTGATCGCACTGTTCGCTATCTGCGGCCTGGCGGTTTTGATCGCGTCCATGGTACCGCGACATAGCAAATGCATTTTTCTTTTCTGTTGCGGATCCAGTTGCTGCGTGTCCACGGCCACGGTTCTTGCTTGCAACAGGCCATGTCTCGTTCGTTGCATGCCGAAAGGGGTCGAAATCATTCGAAGGCCACGTCAAACGCGAGCCACCGCTGTTGTTTTGTTGCGAGTCGGCTTCAACGCCAACCGTTCCCCGTGCTGATCACCACTTCACTGACGCGCACGTCACCACAACGAGGACACCAACGCGAGTAGGTCACTCGGCGCACTGCAACGCAAGCCCGCCGTGCTATTCAGCACGATCAACGACGAGACGCAGGCGCTCACTAGCACCGAGGACGCCACCACAACAATAACAAGCGTGTTCAATCAACCTCAATCATCATGGACTCGCCGACCCGGAGCGACTTTGAGGCTCCGGTCGCGCAGCAGCTGCAGGCGCAAGAACCGCGCAAGACCACGAAATCTTGGGACTCGGGCCACTTTGCCGATCCTGTCGACCCGTCGATTGGTATTGTGCGCCTCCGCACGCTGGAACGACGAGACGATCCTCGACATTGAATCTGATCACGAGCACGTTCCAGAGTTCCTTTACAAGCCGCACACCATTTCGGGCCTGGTGCTCATGGTCGGGTGCTTCATCTACTACGCGTTCCGTGACCATGGCGAGGATTCGCCCAAAGTGTGCGTGTGTGCTTGGCTAACGACTGCAAAATGCGTACGACCTCACCTTTGTTGCACTTGACCGTTTTAGCGGTGCAATCGCAACGCTCTGCACGTTCCTCTTCTTTGCGACCATCACGATGCGCGACGGGCCGTTTATCCGCCCGCACCCGGTCGTTTGGCGATTTGTCCTGGCGCTTGGGTTCGCGTACCAGTTGCTGTTGACGTACATGCTGTTCCAGGTGCATACTATGCGCAATTTGATTCGTGCCGCATTTGATCACCGTGGTCGCTCATTCCTGCTGGCCCTGATCTCGCTAGGACGTGTCGTTTGCACGCAACTTGCTCAACAAGCTCGACCCGACGATCGGCGTCCCGATCCCCGAAAAGTCGTACGCTGAGAACTGCGATTTCACGGTTGAAAACATTATGGTTCGAATTGCACGTTGATGCTTGCTCCATGGTGCGACGCTGACTTGATCGGGTTCGTCTGGCAGAACGGCATCGACGAGTTTGTGATCGCGCACTCGGTCGGGTGGTTCGCCAAGGCCCTGATCCTGCGCGACTACTGGTTCTGCTGGATTCTCAGCATCATGTTCGAGGTGTGCGAATACTCGCTGCAGCACCAGCTGCCCAACTTTGCCGAGTGCTGGTGGGACCACGTACGTTTGAATGCTGCATTCAAACTGTCCTTGCGCGTCTCGCTCACCATCCACCGCTATTTGGAACACAGTGGATTCTCGACGTGCTCATTTGCAACTGGATCGGCACCGTCATTGGCATGAAGACGTGCGAGTACTTTGCAATGCGGCACTACTCATGGCGCGGCATTCGCCACATCAAGGGGTACCGCGGCAAGGTCAAGCGCGCCGTGCAGCAGTTTACGCCGCACTCGTGGGTCCGGTTCGAGTGGGGCACGACGCGCAGCTTTGGCAACTACGTTGGCGTTCTCGCGTTGCTCTTCTTTGTACGTTGCACATCTCTCCACTGCGCCCGGTACCCTCTCCACCCACCTGGGCAAATCTGACCAATTTCCGCCTGTAGGTCCTCCTCGCCGAACTCAACGCTTTCTACCTGAAATTCATCCTGTGGATCCCGCCGAGCCACCCAATCAACATCCTGCGCCTGCTGCTCGTGTTCCTGTGCGCATTGCCCGCCGTGCGCGAGGCCTACCAGTACATGAACGACGAGCGCGTCAAGCGCATCGGCATGCACGCGTGGCTCGCGATTGCCGCGATCAGTACCGAAGTGCTCATCTGCATCAAGTACGACCCAGAACTGTTTTTGATGCCGTTCCCGCCGCACGTTGTTCGGTTCTGGGCCGTGTTTGCCGCTGCCGTCGTTCTCTACCCGATTTGGCAGTTTGTGATCGTGCCGCGGTGGTGGCCGGCAGAGAAGGTCAAGAGCGAGTAGGAGTGCGTGCGCGCCGGTCGGCGCGATTGTGGAGTGGAGGGTAGATGTTTTTTTGGCGCGTTTTTTGGGTTCGGGTTTATAGCTTCTATAGTGCGTGCGTTTCGTTTCGACATCAATTTCAAAACGTAGGATTGTCCATTTTTATATATCGTCGGGGTCGGGGTCGGGGTCGTTCCGCCGGCCGACTCAAATTGATGTGACCATATGATTCTGCAGCACGTCTACCGTGACGCGACCTGCAAACTGTTCGTGCACCTCGGCCAGAAACTGGAAATCGAGAAGGAAAATGCGCGGCTCAGAGCTGGGCCAGACGCCGTCGAACCTACACACGGCTGATGCGCATGAGCAAGGTGGAAACGGAATCAAAAGCGACCAGCCAAAAAAAAAAAAAAACAAAAACAAAAAAAAAAAAAAAAAAAAAAAAAAATCTAAAAAAAAGCGTACCGTGATTTCCATTCTCGCACCAGCTCCGGGACCAGTGCCGACTCTCGGCGTACCAGCACAAGCACGGGTACGGCGCTCGAGCGAGCAAGCCCGACGCTCGACGGATCCACCAACTCGTCCAAACTCCGCCGCGAAGTCCAGACCATGCGATACTCGTCGATGACCGGAACCAACTTGTCGACAATCGCATCGGTCAAGTGGTCCACCATGACGTGCGCGCCCGCGAGATGCGCGACGGGCACTTTCCGCGTTTGCTGGACGACGGCCGCCCGATGAAACATGGCGCGCATTGGATTGATGCAGGGCATATCCTCCTCGTCGACGTCCATGTCCATGATCTCCGTCGCCGCGTCGCTCGCGACATCGGTGTCGTCTCCGTCTCCATCGTCCATGATCGGCGGGACCGGTATCGAGCTACTCCACCCACCAGCACGCTGCGTCGTCATCTGCGTCGACCCGAGCACTTGCGACATTTCCGCGGCCGTGACGTTGCTGCTCGAAACCATCCACTCGTCGTCCACCTTGTCGCCCTCTGTCTCGCCCTCGACCACCTCCTCGTCATCGACCATACTCCCGGCCCACTTGCGCATGGCGGCGCGCTGCTCTGGCGTGACTTTGCCCTTGCGATCGCCAAACTGCCGCCCGTACGCGTTCACTTGCGCAAACGACATGCAGTCGGTCCACTGCACGTCGGTCCGGATCCGCTTGATGCGTGGGTGCCGCAACGTGTAATGGTGGCGATTCGGTGGTTTCGAGATTTCGGCACCATAAAGTTCGGCAACGAGCGGCGTCGTGAACAGGTATTCCGGCAAGGGCACGTCGGATTCGGCCGTCGAGTAGTCGACATGGTAGGTGAGGGCAGGAAGCGTGAATGGGCGCGTGCGTGGCATCGTGTGCGGGTTGGGTTGGGTCTTGATGAATTGGCCAATGGTCGAGTGCGCCATGGACTTGATGAGCGCGGCCGCTGCAGAACAGATGGTGGAGGGTGAGCACGCGCACGGCCACGGCATAAAACCAGGGCGCAGTGGACAACGTACTCATGCCCGTTTCCACGGCAAAGAGGACCTTGAAAGTGGGTTTAGTGCCCTACACGCGTCCGCTCTCGTCAGTGGGGCGGACTGGACTGGTCACATATCGTTCACGATTCACAATCCAACGCACCCGACTGATATCCGCCTGGTCCTCGACCGCGCCAATGATCAAGTGTGTCATGAGAGCGTGATGGTCGCCAAACGCGGACGCTTCGATCCCGAAAAGGTCAAGTCAATATCCACCATGATCGCGTCAATAGCGAAGAGAAGGAACCATACTGTTCAGCGCCGTCAAGTCATCCTGCACGCGCCGCCGATCAAACCACCCACCGAGCACGACCCAGTCGTGGTTCTCGCGCATGCCCTCGACATAGTCGCGCTTCATTTTCGCAAACGTGGCCTTGTAGTAGTCGGCGGTCCAGTCCTTGAGCATCAAGCCCTCCTCGTGGCACTCGACGACCTCGTGGTAGAACAGCTTCATGATCGCGTCAACGTTGTGGGGGCTCACGACCGCGTACGGCGACGTGGCCGCGCGGCCTTCGATGTGGCGAATGATCTGGTCGAGCAGGGCGCGGCGCTTGTGGAGCGGCTGGAAAATGAGCGATTCGCCGTTATGTACTATCACGTCGAAGAACACGATGAAGAGCTGCTGCAAAGGGTCCTTGCTAGGGTGGAGAAGGTGTCAGCCGAGGCGAAAAGTAACATAGTCCAAGACGGAGCCAATGCGGACCGCTTCCCGTGCTCGCGTAGTCGGTGGAACGGCAGCCGTTTCTGGGCCGCGACATCGACCGTGATCATTTCGGCCTCCAAAACGCACGAATGGACCGTGCCGCGCAATGCGGCAAAAATGATCGGATGCGTGTCGGCGCGGTCAACGGTTGAGTCGCGCTTGGACTTGCTGAAAATCAGGCACGACTGGCGCGCGCGGTCGAGAACGTGGATTTGCATGCTGCGAGTTGGAGAGGGTCAATTCTCTCCCATGGACTGGACGGGCCAGAAAAATAGGGCCCACACAACGTACCGCTCGCCGTCATACTTACGCTCGACGCAGTACATATTGGCCTTGGTCCGGAGAATGTCCTCGGGCCTATTGATTTGGCGCGAGTTAGGGGGCTACGCGGTTAAGGGTCGCCCGCGATCAGTTACGATTGCAATCGGACGCTTCGAGTGTGAACCAGTCCCGAACTGAAAGAATACCTCGATGGGAATGCCGACGTGTGGCGTAATATACTTGCGCGCGACCTCCTGCCACTGCGGCCGCAGCATGTCGAAGGCGTCAAACTTGATCCCGTTGCGCGCCATCAGGTCCAGCGTGTTGGCCACGACGCGGAGATTGGCTGTCCTGGAGAGGTCGCAAGGAAATCTGTCAATATCCATGTATTTCGCAGTTCGTGCTGTCCATAACAAGTACATCCTCCATGCAGCCCACATCCACGGCATGAACCAATACCACATCGTGTCCGACGTCCTGGGCGAGAGCCGTAAATCCTTCAAGATGATGCGCAGCATCCACTTCAGGTCGATGGGTGAGAGGTCGGCCAGGAGGTCGCGAAGAATGGCCTCGCGCGACCGCAGTGAGGGTGTGGGAGCGTGACCGGTTCCGTCCAAGTTGGAAAATGAGCATTTTCTGCAGAGCAAAGGTATATCGTGAGAAACACGAATATCGGCCAGACCAGAAGGCGTGGCACACACGAGGCCAATTCGTCGAGCAGCTCGTGCGCACGGGCAACAGTCAGGAGGGATCGACGGGCTGGCAGCCGATTCTGCAACACCATCGCAGCCATGGCAGGCAAGTCGGCACCAATATCGGGCCCGCACGCGTAAGTTGTCCAGTGAAGAATCTTGAGCGCAGCCGGGTCCGTCTTGGCGAGCCCAAAGACATTGACCAAGGCCGTGGCCAAGGCACGGTCTTGCAACCCGTACTTGCGCCGCACGTCTCGGGCCGGGAACAGCAAGCAGAGCAACGGCCAAGTCACAGCGTGCGCAGGGGACGACAGGTTATTATCATATGGCGGGAAGAGCGGGCCAACGGTCGGGTCGTTGCGGGCTCGCTGGTAGAGCTCGATGATTTTTTGCACGGGCGCCGCGATGCGGCCACGGGATTGAACATTGCCGGGAGTTACTGGACGACCACCATGATTGAAGCTGCTGCTGCGCTGCAGTGCTCTGGTGTTTGAGGGTCCCAGTTCGAGCAGGTCGACTGACTCCAAAATATCAACGAGATGTTGGAAGAGCAACATCTTGGCGGTTGCAGCAGGCTACGGCGCACAGTGCTTTGGTATTGGCGGCTGTGCAAGAGGGCGACAGGCATCATGGATAATAAATTACTGCAAAGTGAAGTGAAGGAATGGAGATGACTGTAATGGGCAGTCTGACGTGGACCTCGATCGAAATCAATAGCTTGCCTGTGGACAAAAAATCTAACCAAAAATCGACTTGGCGCCACTGGCCCTCCATTGCCACCTCCACCATCTTGCACGCTCGTGCAGGATGCACGGCCTCTTGAACGCCCGCCCACAACGCCATCGCATTTCGACCCGCTGACAACGCTCGCTGCACGCGATCAAACGCGCGGCAAACCTTTTCACGACGCGACAGACGCCGCACAATACGGCCTTGGCCGACTTGCAGCGCACGACCGACACCAACCGCACCAGTCTCCCGCGCTCCCTTGAACCACCCATCAACTATCCGCATTACAACCACCAACACCATGGCAGACGAAGCTGAGAGCTCGGTACATGATCGCAATGGATACTCATCGACCTGCGCCGCGCTGAACCATCCTCGGTGCCCGTTTATGCGAAAGAACGGCACCAAACTGATGACCAGGTCGTGTTTGCGTCGGCGATGGTGCTAGGCCGCGTTACTGGCCAACCGCTTCACGACAGCGACCATGGAGGAGAAGAAAGTCGAGCTGAGCAAGTTTATTACCATCAAGCGCGACCGCGTGGAGACGCTGCGTGAGGAGCTTCGTGCGCGTGAAGGTCTGACCATCGACGTTATTGTTCAACCAATGAAGCAGGCCTCTGACCGAAGCGTGCTTGCTTTATCCAGATGAACTCGCGTTGCTCAAGGAACAGCTCGAAGCGATTGCACGTGCCGAGCAGACCGAGGCATGGCTCACGGGCGAGGCCGACCCGGACGACCCGCAACTGACCGAGCTCAACGCCGATCTCGAGCGGCTCGGGCTCATCGACGACCTGGCCGTGGCCGTTGAGGGCGACGAGGACGCAGATACCGAGGCCATTGAGGCTGCCGACGTCGCGTACGTGCCCCCCGTATTCCCGGAACACGTTGTCGAGCAGATCAAGGCCGAGGCCAAGGAGGCGCGCAGCCGTCCGCAGCCGCTTCCCGCCGAGTTTGCTGACGACCGGTGGGTGCAGGCGATGCGCCCGACCGTGCAGGACGCTGTCGAGACGGCACCTGTTTGCGACGTGGTCGACGCCGTGTCGCTCACGGCCAACGCGACCGAGGTCACAACGCATACACTCGTGTTTGGGCTCAACCAGCTGCGGCTCGGGTGGAGCAAGATTGCGCCGACCGACACCTACAAACTGGCCATGGCCCTGACGGCCGAGACGTTCCTCGACGTCAAGACGGAGATTGACCGGCTGCTCGAGCTGGCCGCGGGCACACTGGGTCTGCCGGCCAACCACGGTATTGTGGTCGCGCTCACGCGCGTGCAAGAGTCGCTGGTCGCGGGCATTGCGGCCATGGCCGATGCGACCACGTACCGCCGCGCCGTTGTCGTGGCCGTGGATGTGGTGGAGAAGGTTGCTGTGGCAGCGGGCACGGCGCTCGCGGACCTGCAGGCACAGGCCGATATGGATGCGGCTGACGATGCCGACGAGGAGTGACCGCGTTTCATTCTGCGCTTTGCTCGCTCGCGCTGACCAACCGAGCACTGATCACCAGCACTGGCCACGATCGCGCAGTCTTTGCTTGATGTTCATTTTTGTTGCCGTGCTAGGCGCATTTTTGTCCATGACCGCCCTTTGAAACACAAGACGACACTCATTTTTGCCTGCTCTTGCCGACGAGCCCATTCTGGCAACCACAATACGTCCTCTTCCTTCCATTGCCGAGTCAAAGGATGCTGTCCACCTGTCTTTTCCTTGAACGGTCACATATCATTCTGTAGTCAGGCATGTCCATTGATTTGCACTGCACTTTAACCGCGTCGCGACGCGTCGCCGTCGCCGGGCGTGCCGCACAACCCCGCAGCGCAGGTTGAGGGACCCGTCGGCACGGTTCCTTGTTTGTCGATCCGTTTCGACGGCGGTGGGAGACTAGCGGGAAACGACACAGAGCGTTGGAGCAGCCCAACGGAACCCAACGTGGAAGGACCGTTGGCTGAGCAGTTCGGCGTGGCGTGCGCACAGTCGCTTGCCTGGCAGTGGCTTCTACACTTCTGCTGTGGAAATACCTGGCGCAACCATCGGCCAGCATCGCCCAGCCTGGCGCCCACCATGACGCTGGCCGACCACCTTCCGCGTTAGTAACCTCTCCTCGCGCGCGCCCTCCAAGAGCTCGCTGCAAACCTCCCGCCGACGTCGCGCGCGTGTGCTGCTCTCGCGACCAACACGACTTGAGTTTACCAACGACGCCCGGTGATATCGCCACGAGCGCGTGCATTCGCTCAATAATCCCGCTCCCTGCTCTACAAACGAGCTCCTGGACCAGCTGCCCCCGCTTGTCTGCGTGCTGCTCTCGCCAGCCGATCGAGAAACCGACCCATACGCGACGCTGCGTCTCGATCCTCGCTTGTTTTGGTGAAGTCGCGACGAACCCGGACTCGGCTGCCGGTTGCGCCTTGAACTCTTGCTCCTCCAAGGTACGCCAATGAAGCGCGGAGCCCGTGCCCGAACGGCAGAGCAGCCCGGTAGCAACGGTCTGGCCCAGCAAAACGCGGACCCGAACCAAGGCTCAATCAATTCTCCCCTTTCGCTTGGCTCCAGTTTATTCTTTCGCTGATCTCGCCATGTCGTCGCGTTCGAACCCCGCCGCGCGCGCTGTGCGCGCCCGTACGCTCTCGACCATTTCGTCGGTGACCGAGGCCTCCAACTACTCGTCGGTCGCGCCGTCGTCGTCCGTCTCAGTCGTCTCGTCGCGTGACTACATTTCGTCGTCGTCGTCGTCGTCCTCGGGCTCGTCCTACACGGCTGATTTCCAGGTCGACGATGCCGCGACCATGGTCACGACCACGACCGTCGCAACGTCGGCGCCGTTTGTCCCGCGCACGGGCGGTGGGGTGCCGACGGCCGTCATCCCGATCATTGGCACGTCGCAGGCGGGCAAGGTAAACGACGCGTTTTCTCGGGGCTGGGATTCTTCTTCTGTGCTTGACCAAGTGCCTGCATGCTGACGCTTTGGTTCCATTGCGGTGCGATTTACCTAGACGACGCTCATCCAATTCCTGCACGAGTACTGCGAGGCCGCATACGACCCGACCGAGCTGCGCGTCGGCGACGGCGTCAACTCGCAGACCAAGGCCGCGCGCCGCTTTTTCTTGCGCGTGCCGCACCGCCAGGCGCTTCTGGTCCCGCGCGACCACAAGGGCGCGTCGCTCGAGGCTCAGTTGTTTGGCATGGACATAAATTCCTCGACGTCCAAGTACCAGGTCACGGCGTCGGCGCAGCAGCAGCAGCAGTCGCAGCAGCAACAACAGCACCAGGTGACGACCACGTTTGCGAACAGTGCCAACGCGAGCAACGGCCGCATCCAGCACTTCCACGAGCCGCAGATCCAGACGACGACCAAGACCGACTATGTCATGGAAAACGGCAAGCAGGTCCGCAAGACGACCAAGGTGACCACGGCCACGTCCAAGCGCACGACCGCGTCGTACAACACGGGTTCGGGCATGTCGTCGATCGGCATGGCTGGTGACCAGTCGTACTATGCCGTTAACGCGACGACCTCGCAGCAGCAAGGCCAACAGGGCCAGCAGCAGCAGCAGGGGCAGGTGACCGCAAACATGGACCAAAACATCACCAAATTTGCGACCGACGTGGCCCTCCAGGCTGCGATTGGTGGGGGTCTCTACGTGTCCCACCAGCAGCAGCAGGAGCAGCAGTTGCAGTTCCAGCAACAGCAGCAGTTCCAGCAGCAGAATTTCCACGACAACCACTCGGTCGTGTCGTCGCGCTCGTCGCGTTCGTCGTGCTCGTCGTGCTCGTCGGCCGTCTGCTCGTGCGACGACGGCAGTTCGGTCGTTTCCACGTCAACGGCCCTGTCGACGGCCGTGGCCGCTGCGTCGCTCGGTCCGCAGTCTCTGCACCAGGTTTTGGGCGCGCTCTACCAGGGCGTCATGGCGCAGGGCGGTATGACGCGCGACGAGGCCCAGTTTGAGTATCTCGAGCAAGTCGAGGACCTCATGCACGACCGCGGTCTCGAGCTGGTCCTGACGCGGCCCTCGCCGCGCCCGCGTCTGTGCTTGGATCTGATCGATACGCCTGGACTGCTCGACAGCGCTGCGTTTGCCAACCCGTTTGTCGACCTCGACCACCTCACGGGCATTCTCGACCAGGTCAAGCGCGCCGGGTCGGTCACGGCCATTGTCTACGTGATCAACGCCGACCGCCCGTACGACTCGGCCTCGCTCGCGGCGCTGACCACGTACCTGACCAATCTGCGTGACCTGTGCACCAACCTGGTCGTTGTCCACTCGTCCTACAACGTGCACAAGGCCATTGACCAGGCTAAGCGCGGCATCAACGCGGGCAATAGCGCTGTGCCGGTGCAGAGCATCATGGCCGGCCCCGGCGGGTGCGTGCAACCTGTGCCACAGACCCAGGGTGACCAGTTTGCCCTGTTCGATCTGGGCGTGCGCGCGTCCGAGTTCAACAAGAAGCTCGCCGAGCTCGGCTTCCCGGACGTGACCCCGATCCACGTGCCCATGGACAATGTCGTTCCGCGCGGTGCGCGCGCCGGTCTGCAGGCCGTCTGCTACGAGGGCATGCATGTTTTGCTCGATGTGCTCGAGCAGCTGGCGACGGCCACGGTCCCGACGCCCATCGAGCGTGTGCAGTTCACCAAGGTGCCGATCTTGCGCGACATGGACGTGCACGTCGAGCGTCACCTGCAGGCGACGATTGCGCAGGTGCGCAGCGATATGGTGCGCCTCTCCAAGTCCGACAAGGAACGGCGCCTGATCGACGCCGCCGGCAAGATTGCGCAGCTGCGCGCCGAGAAGCAGCGCGTCGATGCCGATCTCGCCTACTGCGACACCAACGACCAGGTTGAGATCGATGCGCGGTCGGCCGTCCCGGCGCCGCCTGCCTTGGCCGCGCAGTTTGGGATGGGACCGAACACGGCGCCACCCTGCCCGATCCACGGCAAGCCCAAGGACTGGGCCGTTGCGCGTGTTCACTCGTCGTGCCCGCACTGCCAGATCGCGACGCATCCGGTCTTTATTCACTATGAGGCGCCCAACGGCACCAAGATCCGCGACGTGCACGTGACGCTCGCGCTCCCCGCAGGCTCGGTGCGCGTGCGCGGCGCGCACCTCTCGCCGGACCGCCGGCACTACCTGCTGGTCGCGGACGTGGCCGCGACGGTAGTCCCGCTCCTCGCGCGCGGTGCGCGCGGCACGGGCATCACGGCCAAGTTCATGACAACGCGCCGCGACAGGTACGCGTCGGCGATCACGCGGCTGCACGCGGCCCGCGACCTTGTCGAGAAGCATCTCGTCCGGCACCGCGCCGAGCTGCAGCAGGTGCTGCGCGCCCTTGGCGAGGAGCGCCGTCTGCTTGCCGAGTACGAGTCGCGCGTTGCCGTGCTGGAACGGTGCGTGTTGGCCGTACGCGAGGACCGCATGCCGCTCGACCTGTTCCTCGAGGTCCAGGACGCGTACCGCAGTCTGGCGCGGTCGGTCCTGCGCCGGTCGGCGCGCGCGAGTGCAGCAACGACCACCACATCCAAGACGACCTCGACGACCGTGACCAAGACGAGCTCGTCGTCCAAGGTCGTGACCTCGTCGTCGTCGTCGGCGACGGCCAATGTTGTCGCATCGACGGAGAAGCTGTCTGCCGTTGTCACGCACCTCGAGCGCTACTACTCGGTGCACCGCCACTAAGTTACCGCCGTGTCGTCATGATGAGCGTCGCTCGCTTGCATGTTTGTTTTCCCTCCATCTTCCAGCAACCTTTCCACCGTATTTCATTTTGGCATATGGAGTCTTTTCTTTCCTCGCGCTTTGCCGCATCCAATCGCTGAAAAACAATCTCTACGTTTTGTTTGCTGTTCCCTCGCTCGTCTCTTCAATCAATCATCGCGCCCGCGCTTTTTGTCTCATGTCGTTTTTGTTGAAATGGTACCAATCTTTGTTGATGATGTTTGCCTGCCTCTCCCTCTTTGCTTGTCTTTGAAGGAAATGTGGCAGCGTCACCTGCGTTTTCTCATCGCAAGCATGATTGCTGGCGGCGGCCCACCGAGGCCAAACCAATGTGGAACTGAATAGCTGCAGGGGAAGATAAGAACCCATTTGCTGAAACTTTGTTGGTCGACTGAGCAAAGCGGGCTCCGACGTGCGACTGATGCAGAGAGCGTATCCCTGACAATCAATCGGCTGGCGTCGACCCCCGCTGACATGAATACTGGGCGGACAGAGTACGACCATGATGACCGGACCTGCCCGTCCGACGTTTGGAGAGAGCGCGAGTGCCAAACGCCATGGTAAACGTGATCAGCAAATTCATGCCACGGGCTTGCTTATTTGGCACTTCATCGCATCTTGTCACCAGCGCTCACAAGTGAAGATGACCAACACCACGCCGTGCTTTGACCATGAGCATGGCGGACTTTCTTGCAAGAACAGGACGACCATGGGCGAATATCGACTACTCACGCACCACCAAAATCGGGCGTATTGCAACGCCAAGGCAAAGTTAATGGAAAATGCGGGCAACCAACCAGCCCGCCTTTGGCCGTTCAAACTGGCTCTTGGTGTGGAAATACGTGTCGGCCTTGCCATGCATTCCAGCGTCGTTGGAAGTAATCATGTCCTGGTCCGTAGTAGGCCTCGCCGATACAGAACCGAAATGCCGTGCACAACATTATCGCAAAGCATGGTCGGTTATGTATCATGAAATTCAAAATCAAGTGTTGGCCGTGCGCGGTTGCGCATGCTCAAGTCAAACGAAATCGCTTTGCAGACTACAGTATCAAACGAGCAAATCGCTGGAAATCCTGCCGCTCGCTCATGCCTATTGTGGGAGAGCTGAACGCAGTATGATGTGATAACAGAGACGACATCCTTGGTCATGGACCGCGGTATGGCCACAACCAGTCAGCATTCGGCATGATGAATGAGCATCATTCACGTCGGGCGTGGTGGACGAGACACGGAATCCGTTTCCACAAACAGGATCGACGTCGCCGGGCAGGTAAAATACATATGCGCTTACCAACCGTCGGGCACCAAAAGCAGTCAAATCGCAAGCATTCGGGCAGAAAAATGCTTGGCCTCCTCAACCCGGTACTGGCGACGCTTGCCTTATCAAGCGACTGACCGGGAATCCCAGTTCGCGGCGTCCGCCGCCATCATCCCCCTCCGTCTGTCTGTTCTTGTGTCCCCAACGTGGGTTATGCAGACCGCGTGCGCAAGGGATGGTGGGCCGTGGCGCGCAAGCAGTGGCAATGGTTGCAGCGTCCTGGACCCGCCAACAACGAGCAGTGTTGCACGCTGGCTGCGACGCACGGTTTTCACATATTGTAAGAAGTGTGTGCTCAACAGTGACACGGGCCTTCAACGCCTTCCACCTCAAAATCCTGCACTCGAAGCAGAATCAATTTTCGCGCAACCATGATACAGCGTCCACCAAGCAACACCAGGGCAAAACCGATATGATTATCGAACATTGGAGCCACCAACTAGCCGGACCCATCTGGCGCAGTTCATTTTTGCGCTGACGTCCACGACTTTGATTGTTTTGGCCAGGATCTGTTGCAAACTGGCGCCTGTGCAGAGATTCAATCACATTCACTTGTTAATGTAGAACGCAGCGTGATGGGAGTGAATTGAGGATTGAATCATGAACCAAGATAATTGACATATCGCACCCTTCAACGAATCGCGACACCAAGGCAAAAAGATAGAACATTCGAGCGACCAGCCGTCTCGTCTGGTGCTTTTCAATCTGCGGGTTGAACTTGTTGATGTCCATGACCTTGACCTGATGATGATGAGGATCGAGCACACGCATGAGTCTTTCCAGCTGCCAGATGCGACCGGCGTAACCTCTTCCCGCTGACAAAATGCGTACCTTTCCATGCATTCCAGCGACGTTGCAAATAACCATGGCCTGCTCTGCGTTCAGGCCATGCGAAGACAAATTCGAGACGCCCTTATATTGCAAATCAAATGAAGTCAGCCATGATCCGCCCCAACTCGAAGAGCTGGAACACAATGCAAACACGAACCGGAGCATTTGACGCACGAATTGCACTCAAGTCAAACGAAATCGCACCCGCCCAGTCGCCCGCGAGGGAGTCTTGGCTATTGAGGTACCACAGGAAGCGTTTCTGAAAAATGCCCGGTTCCGTGGTCTAGTCCGAGAGCCACGCCAGGTAGATCCAGGTGCATATGGGCGTGTTGCGCGGTTGGATAATGCGATCGCGAGTGCGCAAGTATGCTAGCTGCTGTGCTGAGCAATCGACCCCTTGCGCCGCATACCCGACCAGCAGCCCATTGCCCGCCTGGAAGTTGGCGTCGTTGAGCAGCCCACGGTACATGATTTCGGAATGCGACACGGAGATTTCGGCCGCATCCAGGCGCGCGTCCACGTTGATGACCGTCATGCGCATCGACGCGGGCGACACGGCCATGCCATGAGTGCACGAGTGTTGCTGAGCGCTTGGTCGCCGCTGCCACCAATCACAAACACGATGAACCCGCTCTGCAGCGCGTTTTGCACGCGCGCTTGTAGCTGAGCGTGCGCATCGTCAAATGACAGCGGCTTCACACTGTTATTGCCGATATGACCGGCGAACACGATCTGGATCGTGTACACACAAAAACGGGGACTAAGTGTTGCGCGTGTAACCGCGCCGATCAGCAAGCGCCGTTCTGAGCCAAAGATAGCCGGGCCCGAGCAAGAGTATAAGTACCGCTAATCGACGTTGGTCTCGGAATTGACAATGGGCCCCGCCGAGTAAATCTCGGTCAGCGCCACAGCAGGCCCATCAGCCGTTCCAAGCTGGCCTCCCTTGGGGTTGCGCGCGACGCCCTGCCAAAATGGTGGAAACGCGGAGAACATTCCATCACTCCAATGATATCCCGGCTGCACGAGCCGAAGCCACCAGAGTGGGATCGTCAGGTTACATGAAAAAGCGGCCGCACCGTATGGTCCCACGTCGAAGAGGATCAAAAACGTGAAAGGTCGAGACTGATGTTTCTACGCCTGGAACGCGACGTGGCGCCGACAATGTGGGCACGACAGCATTGGCCATTCAGAAGCAGGAAGGGACGGACATGTAGAGATCGTTCCCCATCATTCCTCTCAACATATCCGTTGCGCTCACCAGGGCCCGTCGCCGAAATGTATCGCCCGGAAAGCCAAAGCTGGACCGCTGGAGCGGTAGGGCGAATCAATCCACGACGCGCGGTGAAGATAGATGGCGACAGGGTCATGACGCCGACGGCCATATCGTTGTTGTACATGGGTCCTGGCGGCCTCTCGCAGTCTTTCGCATCCGCACGACAGAGCCTCAGCAAGACGCGGTGAACAAGATCCGCAATCCATTCCCACAAATATACAGTCGGCGAAGAAATACACCTCGGTGCGTGCAACGTAGCGCACCAAAAAACAGCAAACAATTTCCAGCATTCCAAGCTGCCATCACCCTCTTCGCTCAGCGCCGCCGACCAACCGTCGCGGCGCCCGACCCATAATACCGATCCTCGCCGCGAGAACTTGCGGGCGCCGGCGGCGCACCACCATAGTACCGATCCTCGCTCGGCCGCGGGGACCCGTACTCGCGATCACGCAGAGCTGGCCCGGCCGACCGCGCGCGTGAAACTGCTGGCCGTGCGGGCCGCTCCGCTGCGCGACCGCCATAATACGGATCCGCTGCCGGTGGCGCCGGGGGCGCGGCGTCGCGCGACCGGCCGCGGTAGTAACCCCCGTCATCGTCATACCGCGCACTGGCCGAACCGTACCCGCGCGTATCCTCGGACCGGCGCGGGGTCGGCGGGGCACGATCTCGGTCGTCGACACGCATCGGCGAGTCGGTGCGGCGCGGGTAGGTCGGTCCCGTCCGCGAGTCCATGCTTGGGCGACCACCGACGAGCGACGGGTCCGTGGACGTGTTCGACGGGCGGCGGTCCGGGCCGCCAGAGACGGCGAGCCGGTCGAACTTGGCCAGGTCATCTTCGCGGACCTTTTCCTTGGCTTGCTCCTTGAGGAAGTCGGGGACCGGGCCGCCTTTCTTGGCGTAGTAGTCGCGCAGGGCTTTGGAGACTTCCTCCGGGTCCGAGTCTGGAGAGGAGGGCACGGCAGTGAGCGAACGGTTCTGCGAGAGGGTGGAGAGAGCGGGAATAAAGAGCGCACCTTCGTCCTCGTTGTTCTTGGTCGTGGCCACAGCCATTTGCTGCTTGAGCTTGCTCCAAACACCCCACATGCCAGTCGCTGCGGCGCCGCCGTTCCCGTTCTCGTGGCCACCGGCAGCGTGATCGCCGGAATCGCGTTTGTCGCCTTCGGCCGCGGGCGGAGTGGCCGCATGCGAGGCCTCATCGCCTACCAAGCGGAATGGAAAGGGAGTGATGACGAGTGAGCGACAGACCACTCTGAATTAAAAAAGGGGCAAGAGGACGTAAACGTACCCGAGGTTCTCTTGGCGGCGCCTGTCGCCACACTCTCCTTGAGCTTACTCCACAGCGACCCACCCCAATTCGCGCCCGCAGACCGCGGCGCCGACGTGTCCGAGTGCGTCGCGCTCACGTCGCTCGACGCTTCACCCGACGGCCGTGCCGGCGGGACCGGCACAGGCGGGACGGGTGGGGCCAGCTCATCCTCGTCGACATTCGGCTGGCCGCACTTGTGCCGCGCTGGGTAAAAGCCGACATCGCGACCACAATCCTTACACAGAATCACGACGCGCGAGACGCGGTAGTCGATAGTCTTGCCCGGAATGTCGATCGTCTTGGGCTTGTCGGGCCGCGCAATCGGCACGTCTGGGTCAGTTGCGGGAGTGCGTGGACGACTTACGGCACGTGCACGACGCTCAGAGCGAGCGGGGAGAGCGGGTGGGTCGCTGTTGGTGCGAAGCGAGGGCGGTGGACGTTCTGGACGCGGCACGCGTTCGGTTGCGATTGCGGGGCGAGATGTCGAGGACGAGCCGACCTCGGACCGCGACGAGTATCCGCCGCCGCCAACTTCGGACCGAGACGAATAGCCCCCACCGCCGACGTCGGACCGCGACGACGAGTACGCGGGCGCGCCGCTGCTGCCGACTTCCGACCGCGAGGCGCCATACCCTCCACCCACTTCAGAGCGCGACGACGTGTAACCCCCTCCGCCAACTTCGGACCGCGACGAGAACCCGCCCACTTCCGACCGCGACGAATACCCGCCGACCTCGGACCGCGAAATCGTCGTTGCCGCAGGACCACTGGCTCCACGAGTCGGGCGCGGCGGACGACGAACGGGTTCGGCCTCGACCGAGGGCCGCGCGCGGCCCAGCGTGTACGGCTGCGGCGTGCCACCGGCAGGCGGCATCGGCGCGAGCGTGCCGGGCGTGCCAACGTCGGACGCGTACCCGCGCGTACGGCTCGGGCTGCGCGGGCGGGCCGGGCGTGAACTCGAGTACTCGGTGCGTTCCGGGCGCGGGATACGGTGCCCGTCACGCGGCGGACGGGGGGCGGCGCGCGCGTACTGGCCGTCCATGGTTGCGTGGGCCGGCGATGGCGGGTTGGTGCTGGTGCTGGTGCTGGTGCTGGTGCTGGTGCTGGTGCTGGTGCAGATGTTGCAGGAGGTCGGCTGGCCTCGAGCGGCGCTCGCTGGACTTGCTTGCTGGATTGCTGGGGGCTGCTGGTTGCTGCTGCTCAAGGTCACTCAAGCTTGAGCGCGGGGGAGAAGCAAGGAGGCACGAGTACCACTGCTGGTGACGGGCGGGTCCCTTGCCGCTCGTGGGCGTGTCGCGCCTGTGTGGCGAGCGCGATGAGTGTACACGCGTCCAGCCTTCATTTTGCATACGCTTGATGCAAATAAGCGCACGAACCCAACAAAATAGCGCTGTTCACATACACATCCTTCACGCCGCCCGACCCAGCAACGGGCCGGGCATAACAATCACAAATCACGACCCGGAAACAATATTCAAGACTGACACAAAAAGATGAGCGACGTTAATTACCACCACCCTCCACCCGACCACGCGCCCACCCTGCATCACCGCCATGACCAGCGACCGCCGGCGGCGTGTTGGGCGGGGTCGTCCGGCCCGGCGTGCCGGCCGTCCACGTAGCCGACGCCGGTGATGGTGGCGGCATTTGGATTGCGACCATCAGGCTCGACGGCGACGACATGATGGATGCACGCCGCGCGTGACTCGCCGCGATAAATGCCGGATCAGCCCGCAGGTCGATGGGCGTTGGGAGCACAGCCCCAGCCGGTACTTCGGCCGACGAGGGCATGGTCGCGAGCGTTGTCACTTCCCACCCGGCAGGCATCGCGACATGGGTCGCGGCGGGTGGCGGCCAAGCGGTGGTGGTGGGTGCAGTAGCGACCATGGTCCATGCCCCGCCATCGATGGCGGAGGGGGTGGCCACCGGCGCGGACACGGCCGGTGGAGGTGCCGCGTGCCCGGGCCATGACAATGGTGCAGGCAGTGTAGTTCCTGGGCGGGCCGGGTCGGTGGAAACGGTCATCGGGATCGCGACCGTGGACACTGGTGCCGGGATCGACGATAACACAAACGACATGTTGGGCACGGTGGAGAACATGGGCACGGCACCGCTCATTGCGATTCTCGTCGCGGCAGTAGCGACTGGTGCTGGTCGCGTAGGTCCAGTCGGACGCGCAGGCACTGGCGGTGGTGGTAGTGGTACTGCAACGAACGATACTGGAACCATCGGCCCTGCGGCAGGAGAAGAACTCGGTCGCCCACTTTCCGGCACGCCGACACGTTCGTGTGCAATGGCACTTGGTGGAAGTGGCGGAGCCGAGCGCGGAGATGATGGCCAATGAAATGGAGCGGTCGCCAAGGTACCATGATCGGGCGGCGGCACCCACGACGACGACGGTTTTCCAGCAGCGCTCAACGACACAATAGAATCACGACGTGCCGACGCCGAATTGGGCCGAGCTCGTTTTGCTGGTGGATCGTGAAGGAACCCGCGAGTCGCGTTCAGATGCGTTGGTGAAAACGGTCCTTGAGCGAACCCACCCGTGTAGGGGACAGAGGGCACCGGCGGGAGGTGGAGCTCCTCGGACTCGTCGCCGTCGTCGTGCGTGTCGTGCCCGCGCGCACACAGCGCGGCAAACTAAGGGGACCGGTACAATCACGGCAACGATCAGTCCTTGTCCGCGCATCGCACCCATGCCTCCACCCACACCGCGTACCTCGTCGTTCGTGCGCACTTCCATTGGCCGCCCACTCTGCCGGTGCACCGCAAACTTGGCGAGCAGCGCGTCCACATCGTCGAGAGACGAGAAATACGCGGCCTTGCCCTCGTACATGACAATCAAGGCCACGTCGGCGCCGCACAGCGCGCTCAGCTCGTAGGCCTTCTTCATCACACCGGCCTTGCGCTTCTGAAATGTCACCTACAAGTGAGATAACGGATGCGCGACATCGGACATGGTGAGCAACAAGGTGGAAAGCATGCACAGGTGCTTGCAGCTCACAGGGACACGACAAGCCCGATGCACAGCGAGGCTGAGTGCATCGAATGCTCTGGAACATAATCCGCGCGTGCTGCAACACGCCGAGACGCCATCCTACTTTGCACGCGCGGCGCCTCATTTGACATGGCCCCATGGCGCACGAGAGTCATGGGCAGCATCCAACCGCAGCAGCGCAAAAGCGAGAGGGACGAACGGTCGTTCCGGCGCTTTTTCGTTGCAACTCGGGTTGAATCGGCTGGCCATGCGCGCGCGCGTACGCACGCGCGCGGAGGGTGGTGGACCGTGTTGCAAACACGCGCGTCTGCCGCGCGTGAGCAAGCGCGAGTTCGTTCTCGCTTCGTGCGCGTGCACGATGCCCGGCGCAAATCGGTTCCAGTTTGCTTCGCTCGACCAGCGAACAGAGGATCCACGTACGTTTCGTGCGCGAGTCTCGGTGATGCGAGCAATCTTGATCTTGCGGCGGCCCATCGTGCTTGTCGTGGTCGTTGCTGTCGTGTCGGCTATGGCTGCAGCAGTTGGAAGGATCGTGTTGACGGCGAGAACGGTCGTGGAACGGTTGAGGGAGTAACTAGCGCGGTTCTGTGGGGGACCACCGTCGTAAAGAATGTGCCCCTGGACGACGAGCAAGGGAGGGAAAATGGTCGCGTGGGGGATATAGATGTTGATGAGCGCCAGTTCGAACAAGAGCAAAGGCGACCGGAAGAACGGCGTAACAAGCCATTGCTTGCCGCCTCGACGTTGGACTGATCATCGGTCCTCGACTCGCAGGGCATGAGTTGAACGGGTGGAACATTGCCGTCGGGGCTTTCGCCCACGCCATATAGATGGCACAGTACGTACACTCGGCGGCGCGCGAGCCAGGAACTGCGGTGGCGCAAGAAGTGGTGGAGAAGGCTGGCCGCGCGCTGACCCCCACGAACTGATGGAAAAGTCGATCGTGCGGGCGCGTTCTCGGGTGGAGAACATGCACGGCCGACTCACCAAAAAGTGCACCACTTGAGCTTTTGTATGGGGGTGGGGCACGTCTTGGCACCAGCTCCCTCGCGTCGGTGGTTCGCGGTTGGCCGCGCGTCAAGCGCGTCGCGCGCGTCGAGCGACAACGCGGAATCGTCGAGCATCGGCGAGACCTGGGTGGCCCCGCCTCGTCCTGCTTACGTGGTGAAGGCACGACGCGAACGGCGAGATCCCCTGGCGACGGCCGAGCGCGTGCTTCTCGGACGTGCTAACCCCTTGCGCTTCTGTCACGATCATCGTCTCATCCTGCATGGCCGCAAGACTCTCCACCAACAAACCATGACCGCGCGCACACTTCGATCTGGCCGGTGCAAGCAAGCTTCTGGATCCCCTCAGCGCAACTTCACGCCGCAAGCTGCAAGCTTGGCTGGTTTCACCCGGGTTGGTCGCGATTTGTTTGTCTGCCACGGCGTTTCGCTGATTGTTACCGCAAATTTTGTGACACGGTCTTGCATATCCGCAGTGCGACGCAGATTTAATTCGCGACGCGTCACCCCTGGCCGATAACTTGCTCGCTCCGGTCTTCAAAACGTCGTTTGCAGGGGACAGCGCGCCCGCTCATTTGGCCGTCGGAGTGGGATATGAAGGGTCGAGGCGCAGAGGATATCAAGGCCGACAGCAACATTATGCAAGACAGCATCAAACCGGACATGAAGAACGGTTTTTACTAGACTAGAATTCCATAGTGTCCGGCGACAAAGGGGAAAAGGGTATAAAGATCCACTCAAACGCGGCACGACATGCTGCACACAATCCGTGTGCACGTTCCGAACGCGCGCAGCAATTTACTTGCGCGAGGCCGACGGCGCGCGCTTGCCCGTGGGCGACGCCGGACGCTGCTGTTGCTGCTGGCTCTGTTGTTGCTTGCTGGCCGGCGCATTCTGCTTCTGCTTCTGCTGCTGCTGCTCCTGCTGCTGCTGCTGCTGCTGCTGCGAGTTCTGCTGCTGCTGCTTGTTCGACGGCGAGGCCGGCCGCTGCTGCTGGTTCAGCGACTGCTGCTGCTTGTTCGAGGGCGACGACGGGCGCTGCTGCGACTGCTGCTGGTTCTGCTGGTTCTTGTTCGGGGGCGACGCCGTGCGCTGCTGCTGCTGCGACAATTGCTGTTGGTTCTTGGCCTGCACCTGCTGGTTCTTCACCGAGGCCTGCTGCTGGAGCGCCGGCGCGGCGGCGGTCTTGGCCTGCGCGTTCTGAGTGCGACCCATCTTGGCTTTCCTGGTTGGTTGACGGTGGAAGTGGAGAGGAGGAGCGAGTGGAACTCGATGGAGGTCCCGACTGGCGCGGGGGAGCGTGGTATTTATACTCGGGCGGGCTGCTCACGGCGGCCGCGACCGCGTCCACGGCGGTCGACCATGGTCAGTTCGTGCGGACGAGTACAGCTAGTTGCACGTGCTCGATTTCATGGCTTTGGTGCGGAAAATGAAGTGGTGGTCGACGTTCGTGACGTGCGACGCGTCGAGGCGTGTCGAGAGCCGTCTCCCGAGAGGCGGTCACGTTTCGGCTGTCGTCCTCGACCGGCCGCTCTGATCGGTTCTTGATCACGACCGTTCCTGGATTTTTGATCTCAGCAAACCGGTGCGCCCGAGCACGCCTCGATCAATTCCAGTCATTATTGGCGGGTATGCACGGCCGCCGGCGTCGCCCGACGGATTGCCGACCTGCCATGATGGCAACCTGCAGACTCGCAAACAAAGCTCTAAGGCCAGTCTCCCGTGGTCACGGTACGCGGGAGAGGGCGTCTCCACTTCTCCACAGATCACGGCGTGGTCCAGCGACCGTCACGCGTCCAGCGAGCACCACGCGTGTCTCGGCGCGGCGAGCAGTTCCCAGGGGTCTCCCTCGTCCTGATCGCGCATGAGCACGGACGACCACCAAACGGCGCACCACCACGATTCTTATCCAACCATAGATCCACAAAAACGTCTCTATTCCCTCATCAAAAAAATCACCAACCTCGCACCTGCTTCCCTGCACGCCGGCTCTGCTCACTTGCGCCCCCACAACCCGCCAAACCAACCCGCCAGCAACGGCTTGGCCCCCTCTTTCTCGACCACTACCTCTTCCTTTTCCACCACCACCTCCTCGACCACCTTGACCGCATCCGCCGCCTTGGCCGCCCGCTTCGTCTCCACCCGCTTCTCCGCCTCTTGGCCCGCACCAAGGTCCGGGAACTCGATTGCATTAAACGCCAAATCAAAGAAGACTGGCTTCGCCGGCACCGGCAACGGGTGCACGCGGACCACTGGCATCGTATTACTCGCGCCGTCCAGCACCGCGCGTGCCGCGACGGGCGCGTGCGACACCGGCGGGACCGGCGCGTCACGCACGGGCGCGAGCACACGCATCGCGTCGGTCCAGGGTCCACAACCCTCAAGATCCGCGCGGAGGGTCGCGACATCCTCGTCGGCGGTCGGGAGCGCCGGCGCGTCGCCCCACTCGGCCGCTTCGGTTTCCTCGACAGAGTCGAGGTGCTCGATCCCACGGGCAGAAACGGCCTTGGCGTCAGCGTATTTGCCGGCGCTCACGTAGGCCAGGGCGAGGTCGCGCGCCCGGCGTGCGCGGAATTCGGCGGTGCGGACGTCGATCGCGGCGCACGCGCGCGCGTCGGACGCGACATGCGGCAACGCGCGGGCTTCGGCCAGGTTGGCCAGGATGTTGTCGTAGAGCCGCACGTTCTCGGCGAGCCGTTTCTTGGTGGTCGGTGCCGACGGTGCAGTGGTCAACGCTGCGGCAGGAAGCGCTGCGGCACGCGCGCGGTCGGCGTCTTCGGCGGCGCGGTCCGCGAGCAGCGCGAGGTTACGGTGCGCGGTGAAGATGCGCCGCGCGTATGCGAGGTAGGTGTGCGTGACTTGCAGGCCGCGCGTGGTCGAGTCGGCCGTGGACGTAGCCACTTTTTGCTTGGCGGCCTGGTCAGCGTCGAGGTCCTTGCGCGCGAGCTTTTCGGCGGCCAGGAGCGTTGTGATCAAGGTCTGTAGCACGGGCACGCGCTGGTTTGCGTCGATGAGCGGGACCGAGTCGGCGAGGTCGCGCGCCTGCGCAATGGCGCGGGCGACTGCGGCGTTGCGGACCGTGACGGTGGTCTCGAGGAAGGTGAGGGTGGTCGCCGCCGAGTCGGTATTGTCCGACGTCGCGAGCAGCGCGTCGAGTTCGCGCTGGAAGTGGTCGGCGTCGACGGCGGCGCGGCGGCCCGAGGCGATGAGTTCGACTAGGGCGTCGACGTCATGGCCGCGCTTGGACAGGTGGTAGGTGCAGTACCGCAGCTGCGGGTCAAGCACGTCCATGGCCGATTGGCACAGGGCCGCGTGCGTTGCGTCGGGCGTGACCTTGGCAATGTTTTCGTAGATCGACCTGGGAGAGTTCGGGTCAGTTTTGATCCTTTAAGGGGGGGGGGGGGGGGGGATTGTATCGAGAGAACGTACTTGGCGCCCAAGAAATGGTCGAGGGCCTCCTGCCAGAGGTGCTTTTCAAACAGGTAGCGTCCGTGCATTTCGTGCGCGTAGGCGCGGACCTCGAGTACGTCGGTCAGGTTGAACAGGAGCGTCGCGTCTTCACCACCGTCGGTGTTCTTGGCCTGCTTGGCGAGCTCCACGACCACCTGTTCCAAGTGCTCGGCCGAGCTCGCGGCCAGCTTGAGCTTCTTGAGCATGTGGCGGCGCTTCTGGTTGGCCGAGACCTCGTCGACGAGCTTGGCCTGCTCGGCCAGGTCCATGGCGTAGGCCCAGTACCGGTCGACCGTGAACACGAGCGCGAGCACGTGCTTGAGGTCGTTGGCGGTCTCGGCGGTGATCGGCTTCGGATCGTACTTGCCGGCACGGCCCTTGGCCTGGCGCATGCCCGAGGCGGCGCGCAGGCGCTGGATACGGCGCGTGCAAAAGGCGCGGTAGCGCGCGTAGTCGTCGTGGCGCAGGCCGTAGGTGGCACGCGCGTCAGCGAGCGTGGCGAGCAGCGCCAGCGCGGCGGGGGCGGTGGCCGACATGGTTGCAGCAAGCCGTGCGGGGTCTGGAGCGCGTGGATCGGCGGCGGATCGCGGTCGACGACGCGGGGGTGGTGGGTGGGTGGCCGTGGTGGCGAGCGTGGGCATGAGCAACCGGCTGGAGCGTGCGGTGGGCTGGGCACACGGAACGCATGCCAGGGCTGTCGGAGCGGGTCGTGGCCGTGTCCCCCGCGAGGACGCTTGCTCGTCGTCGGCTTGCGTCTCTCCAGCACGCAAGTCTGCACCACCTCCAGTCGCTGTCGTCCGCGACCGCGCGCAATCTGGCACGCTGATTCGCGCCTGTACCGCACCACCGCGACTCCCCGCACTCGAGCGGGACCGAGCCGCGCTCTCCACCCGGATTCGCAAGCACAAGCTTGAACCGGAACCAGCCACCACCATGTCCGGGCCCGGCCACGCGAGCAGCACCGGCCAGTCTGCGCGCACTACCGCGCCGTCCGACCCGCTGCTGCCCGTCACGACCCCACGGCCCACCGCCCCCAGCGCCGCCAAGCGCACCGGGTCGTCGTCCACCATCGGCGCTGGTGGCGCCTCGGCCGTGCGGTACCGCATCATCACGCCCCCCAACGTCGTCGGCCGCGCCACGCCCAACACCTCGCCGCACCTGTCCCCCTCGCCCGCGGCCGCACGTGTCCTGCCCGGTAGCGGCGGCGGCATGTCGCCGCTGTCCCCCATTGGGCCCGCCGGGTTCGGCACGTTTGCCGACCTCCCCCTGCCACCGCCCCCACCGCAATTCGGAAGTGGCGGTGGCGTCGCGTCACGCGTCGCGCAGCGCACGACCTCGTCCAAACTCGCGCACCCGACGCCCAAGACGGTGCTGTTACCGGACAGCGACGATGGCGAGCTGAGTGGGGATGACGCCGACGACGAGGATCTCGGGCCAGGCACGCCCACGCGTGCCGAGGCGGGGATCAATCCGGCCGACGTGCCGCTGCCGGCTGCGTCGCGCACGGCGTCGCCTGAACGGGCGTCTGTGGAGGACGACGCGCAGCACGTGCACGCCGACACGTGTCCGACGCCAGGCGAGCCCGCGACGTGGGCGGATGCGGGCGACCAACCGCCACTCCACGAGTCGACCAACACGTTGCGCCGGCAACGGTCGTTCCAGCAGCAGCAGCACCACCGCACGCACATCCAGGAACTGTCGAGCGAACGCGCGCGCACGGTGGCCGAAAACTTGCCCAAGGAGGACCGCCGGTGGATGCCGCGGTGCGCGGCGTATGTGACGGCCAACAAGTACCGGTTTGCCGACTTGATCAAGTACGACTTTCTTGTGTTCTTGCTCCGCTTTGAGGGCATCATTCGCTGATCACGCTCGACATATAGTTTCCTAGTCACCAAGCACAAGGTCCAGGTGCGCGCCTACGACGAGTGCCTCTACGCCATCTACCCGCAATTCTGCCACGCGCCGCTCTACGCGACCCCACTGCCGCCAGCAACACCCGCACCCGCGTCACCCGTGGTTCCGCCGCAGAGCTCGACCCCGACCGATCTGCGCCGCGCCAAGTCGCTCTCGCAGTCGCACCTCGTCGACTTGCCCACCACGGTTGGCCCGGATAGCGTCGCCCACTTGGCCTATGCGACCATGGCCGTCCCGCCGCCACCGCCCGCGCGGCCCGTCGCACCCGGCAGCGAACTGTACGACGGTCCCGTCACGGCCGACAATTTGTTCACGGGCGCGTCGTCTTCGAACGGCGCAACCGCGGCAACCAGCCCGGACCCGCCAATCTTGCCGTACGGCGAAGTGTGTCTGTTCGAGTACGGCGTCGTCGTGTGCTGGGGCATGACCGAAAAGGAGGAGCGGTGGCTGCTGCGGCAACTGCGCCCGTTCCACGAGGACCGCGACGGCACCTCTCCGAGCGACGACGCGGCGGCCGACGAAGCCCTGCTCGACCCGGCCGATCTCGAGGACATTGTGCAAGAAGAGTTCCACGTGCAGTACGAGACGCGGCGGCACGGCAAGGCGCGGCTGTTCAACGATATTATCACCTTGACGAATGGCAACCATATGACCAAGGTGACGATCTCGCACGGGATCGCGCAAAGCTGCAAGTTGCTCCAGTTTGAAGTGCTGATGGAGACGACGCTCGAACGCACGCGCGGGATCCCCAAGAGTTTGGCGCAGACGGGCATGGTGCACTTGTCGTCGCATGAGATTACGATGCTTATGGGGCAGTTGTACCGATTGCGCATGGACGTGAATTTGGTGTCGAATGTGCTCGATACGCCGGATTTCTTTTGGACCGAGCCGAGGTGTACGTTTCTGTTCTTTGGTGTCGGGCTGGGAGAAAGATCGCGAATGGCTCACGTTGTTGGGTTCGTGGATGTAGGGCAACCGCTCTACCGCGCCGTGCAGAAATACCTCGAAATCACGCAGCGCGCGTCGACGCTCAACCTCCGAGGTGCGTTTTTTTTTTTTTTTTTTTTTTTTTTTTTTTTTTTTTTTTTTTTTTTTTTTTTTTTCCACCCAGTTGGCTCTGTTTCTGACCTGGGCCGGCCCACGATCGTAGCGTCGGTGCTCTCGGACCTGCTCGACATGCTTTCGTCGCACACAACTTCGTCGAAGATGGACTATCTGACCTACGTGATCATCATTTTGATTGCTGTCGACGTGGTCGTGCTGCTTGGCGAAATTGTCATGAAGGCCATTAAGATTGGGATTTAGCGTGCGCGCGTGGGCGCGAGTCGTTTGTGAGCGCGGGTCGCCCATGGACGGGGGAGGCAGGGAATACGATACGAAACGAATCCGTTATTTTTTTTTCTCGTCTTCGCTCCTTGTGTAACGCTCGTTATGGTTCCTTTGCCAGATACGAGTGCAGTCAGGGCCAACACACGACCGTAAAATCAGGAAACAATGTCTATGGCCAACCAAACCAACCCACCCACGCATCTCAAACTGCCGCCACCGTCACGGCACCGTGCATCAAATTACTCGTCGCCGTCCAGATGAGCACAAACAGGGCGGTCGACGGCATCACGCCCTCGAGCATGATCTTGTACTTACCGCCGACGGCCTCTTCGTCGACGCCCACAAACGTGGCCGTCAAAATCCCAAAAAAGTTGGCGAGCGACATGTACCCGACGAGCGTGTTGCCGCCCTGCAGGTTGTACCACCCGAAAATGAGGCCGGCAACGACCGCCGTGATCAGCTTGCTGTGCGTCACGAACGGATGGATCTTGGTGGACGCGGTCATGGCCGACTTGGTCGTGGTGGTGGTGCCTGCGGCGGCGGAGCGGGGTTGGGACTTGGGGCTGGCCATGCTTGGGGGTAGAGGGAGGGGCTATGATATATGATAGGGCCGCGGCGGGCGGGTGAGCCGTTTGGTCGTGAGCTGGTCGGTCCGGCGCATGGAGCACGGGCTGAACACGGCGCAGCGAGAAGATTGCAGCAGGTTGCGTGCTGGCGGTGCGCACATACGATGCGGGGTGCTTGTGGCCGACGATGGGTGGTCGGGGGGGACGGATGTGGCAACTCCAGCCAAGCGGCGAGGCGATCGGGCGCGAGACACCAACGGCGCGAAACGCGAGACAAATAGCACGGCAACGTTCCCAGTGCCATCACTTGACCTTGTCAACAGCGGCCTGCTGCATTGCTCGCCATCGACATTTTGCCCTGATCACATCCCGCGCGCTGCGAGACGAGACGAGTCGAACATGGGCAAGATCAAGACTAAGAAGCACACAGGCAAGAAGCGCGCTAACCCGACGGGCGTCCCGTCGGCCGCCGACATGGCGCGTGCCGACGCCCAGATGATGGATACCGACGACGCAGCCGACTCGCCGGCCACGCCGCTCAAGTCGGCCGCCGCCACGCTGCCGCTTATCTCCAAGGTAAAAGATGGCAAGAATGCGTTCCGGCCGCCAGTTTCCACGGACACTGACGCTCTGGATCTATCCTAGCTCGTCGCATCCGCACCTGGCGACCGCGTGTGGGCCGCCGCAGGCGTCGCCAATCTCGTCCACGACGCGGGCAACCGCAAGATCCTGCTCTCCAAGGGCCTGACGACCGCGCTCTTGGAACGCCTGCAAAACGAGACGCACCCGGAAGTCCTGCTCGAAGTGACCGGCGCGCTGCGCAACCTGGTTCTCGCCGACAGCACGCAGGCCAACGAACTCGGGCAAAAGGGGGTTGTCGTCGGGCTCGAAAAACTGCTCGTGACGTGCCGCGGCCTGCTCGAGGCACAATTTGCTGGCCGCGCACCGGCCAACACCGACGAGGAGGACGCGCGCAATCTCGTCGGTCCGCTGCTGACGAATGCGTTCAGTTTGCTGAATGTGCTGTGTGTCGCGTCGCGCCGGGCGGTTGCCGCCGTCTCGCAGGCGCCGCAGTCGCTCGCGGTGCTGTTTGAGGTGGTCTCGGCCGCCGACAAGTTCCAGCGACCCGTGGTTGCTGCGGCGACGGCATTGCTCGAGATTGTGACCGAAGACAACGAGGCGATCTACGGCAAGATCGCGCCCGAGGTGCGCGCGGCCGTGACGGCACTCGTCGACCACGCTGACGTGCACGTAGCCGTCGCTGCCGCGGGCATTCTCTACAACCTGCGATCGCTCGCCGAGGACGAGGCGTGGATCGCGCGCGTGCTCTCGGTCGTCCAGCGTGTGCTGGCCTCGGAACACGAGCAGCTGCTGGCCGAGGTCGCCAAGTACATGGACGCGGCCGCGCCGCTCGCCGCCGACGACGTGATGATGGACGTGGTCAACGACTCCAACCAAAAGGACCAGGTGCCCGTGGAGGGCCAGGTCGACAAGGTCTACGACCGGCTGAGTTCGACCGCCGGGTCGGTCGGGACCGCGCTCGAGCTGCTGGCCAACCTGACGACGCACGTCGTCGAGCCCGACTCCAAGGACGCCAACGAGTGGATGGACGAGGAGGAGGACGTGGCCGAGGGCGATGTGGACGACGCCGATATCGCCGATGAGGACGACGAGGCCGTGATCGCGGCGATGCAGGACGTGGCGCAAGTCGACCGGATCGACGCGGCCTCGACCAACGACGCGGCCATCATCCAGTACGTGGAGGCGACGCGGTCGCCGCTGCAAGTCCTGTTTGCGCAAACGCTCCCGACGCTCTTGGCGATTGCTGGTAAGGCCCCGCCAAGGCCCGCGGCCGACGCGGAAATTACGTCCAACAAGACGGCGTTGCTCGCGCAGGCACAGGGCCTCCGCGTGCGCGCACTCGCGGTCCTCAACAACCTGTTCTTTGGCGTGCTTGCGCTGCCGGCAAGCAAGCGCGGCACGCACCCGTTCCCGCTGCTCAACCTGCTCCCGCCGCCACCACAGGGCGCGTCGCCGCGCGCCGTCACGCAGGAGCTCTACAACACTCTCGTGCAGCTGTTGATGGCACTGACAGCGCTCGCGCCCGAGGCGGCCGTTGCCTCGAATGCGGAATCGAACAGCGACTCGCTCGCGGAACTGCTGTCGATGACGCTCGGTGCAATCTGGGGGCTGCTGAAGAACTTTGATTCGCCCGTCGACATGGGCGCGGCGACGTGGGCCGCGATCCCGATCGACCACATCAATGGGTTCATCCAGCTCTACTACTCGCCGTCCGCGACCGCCGACGTGCAAGTCAAGGTCATTGGTGTTCTTGGTGTTGTCGGGAAGCGGCAGCCGGGCCATCTCGAGGCCAACCGCGTGATTGGTGCCCACCTGTTCTCGCTGATGCGTACGCCCAAGACGCTCCCTGCGGCCGTGCTCGTCGAAGTGCTAAACGCCGTGTTCGATGTTTACGGCGACAAGTCGTTCGACTACGACGTGTTTTTCCGCGAGTCGGATGCATTGGCTGTGCTCAAGGCCGCGCTCGACGGGACGCGTGCGGTCGCCAAGGGGATCGATCGCCGGAAGCAGCGCGCGTTGCGCGATGCGTGCGACGAGGCTGTGCTCAACTTGCGCGAGTTTATCAAGTACAAGGTAGCCGAGTACCGGTCGTGATGGAGCGGCGTGAAGGGATGGAGTGCGAGCGGGTGATTGGAGTGTCATAAATGGTTTTGTTCTGTAGCCTGGATTGAGCTTGAATTGTCGCCGAAATTTGTTCGTGTGGATGAATGAAAGAGGGCCTGGCGCGAGGTTGGACGACGAGCTGGATGAGCTTGGATGAGCGAAAAGTTGGACGTGCTGTTCGAACATTAAACGACCAAAAGCAAGATGGAGCACTCACCCTCCCTCGTCCTGCACCACCCTCACGTCAGAGCCGCTCTTGATCAACCCCCAACTCGCGGCATTCATTACACGCAACCATGGGCAAACGCAGCCGAGCAGCCGCTGCCGCCGTCGCTGCTGCCGCCACCTCCACCAAGCCCGTCCCGGCCGGCAAGACCCTGCACGCCGGGCTCGCGCTCGGCTCCTGGGCCGCCAACGCTTCCTGCACGGCCCCAACTCCTCGCCGTTCCCAGCTCAACCTCGCCATGCTTCCGGACGACATCATTTACGAGCTGCTCATCCACTCGCTGGCACCATGCCTCGCCGAATGTTCGCGGTCCCTGGCCGCATCGCTGCTCCCCGCCGCGCACGTCCCGTCCGCGATCAAGGCGCGGTACCTGCTTGCGCTTGCGCAGGAGCAGTACCGCGTCGCTCAGGTGGCCAAGGCCGAGAAGCGCGCGCTCAAGAAGCAAAAGAAGGAGTCGAGCAAGAAAAAGACCACCGACAACGAGAACGACACGGACAAGGACGTCGAACTTGCGGGCTCCGCCTTGGTCCAGGCCGCGTTCGAGCTCGGGTTCAAGTACCCCGTCCTCGACCTCGGCACGCTGCGGCACTTGGATGCGAAACTCGTGCGGTGCACGGGGCGCGTGGATGCGAAAGTGGTCGTGCCCGCCGGGAAAAAGTGCTCGGTACCGCGATGGCTCGTGACGCTGGTCGTTGCTGAACCTGCACCGGACGGGCCGCGGTTCATGCTCATGCAGCAGTTGTTTGATCGCGGGATGGCTGAAGATAAAGGGTTCGCACTGCTCAAGGCCGTGCAACAGGGGTGTGTTCCTGTGCTCGAGGAACTGATCACGCGCGGATTTGATGTGAATGTGCGCGAGGGGAAGGCCGGGGAAGTGGCCGTGCGGGTACGTGCCTTTTGCTCGCTTCGAGAACGTCCTAGGCGAGGTGCTCACGATTTTGATCGTTTTAGAATCGCCGGCTCGACGTGCTCCAGCTGCTGCTCCGTTCCGGGTACCGACCCGTGGAATCAGCTCTCACCGAGGCACTCGCCGCCTACGTCGCCGACCAAACGCAACCCGCGGACGCTTCTCCACCCGTCGAAACTACAGATCTCAGCCGAAAACGCGCGCGCGACTCTTCTCCAACCGACGCAATGAGCACCAAGCGCGCACGCGGTCTCCCCACCCCATCCACATCCCCCACGCGCTCCTCCACCGCACCGACGGTCCGCGACCCCTACACTTCCCTCTTCCTGGCCTCCAACTGCCCCGTACGCGACGCCGCGCTGATCTCCGCCGTCAAGGCCTACCCGCAGGTACTCACGCGGGCCGAAGTGACACTTCTGTTGGCGACCGCTCAGAAGCAGGGCCACGTGCCCGGGTCGAAAGTCATGTCGAGCGCGTACTCGCGCGGGAAAGCGGCAGCAGCGCCCGAGGCCGTGCAGCGGCAGGCCGACTTGGTCCCGTTGTTGCTGGAGCACGGCGCGGTCCCTGACATGGCGTTGTTGCAAAAGTCGATGCAGTTTGAGTTTTGAGCGACAGGGAGGAAGTGGGAGGGTGAGTGGGGTGTGGTTTGTAATTCATGAGTGAACATTGGTGGTAGATTTCCTTTTGCGCTCGACTGTGGCGGTCGCGCAGCGGAACGACCTGCACGGCCCGCTGTCTCGCGCGCGGGGTCGGCGGGGCTGGCGCTGCGCGATCGTGAGTCCGGTCCCCGTGGACTAGTGAGGACAGGGACTATGGCGGCGGTGCACCTCCAGCGCGCTGGCGCGTGGCAAGGACCTGTATTAGGTATGGGTCAGGCACCACGACGGTGAGCGATGGCGCTGAGCGAGGAGGGTGATGCCGCTTGGCTGGAACCGTCGGGCCTGTGTGCGAGACTGGAGGCCATGACAGGTCGCACGTTGCCCGTCCAAAATGACGTTCTCGCTAAACTTGCCGACCGGGTGGAGAGTTCTCGGCTCGTCCTTATTTCCAAGGTCATGCATTGTCAGAAGCGAATGGATGGAAGAGCGCGACTTCCCGCGTCAACACGAGCAACCTCACCCTCCATGACCTGAATCCGAGCAAAATTGAAATCTCCACGTTCAAAGCGATACCGATCCGGCCCCCAACCCCCAAACCCACGCCTACGCCGCCCTCTGCACCGGTACGATACACACCTTGCGCTCCTTCTGCCAGACGCGCAGCTCGCGCACGACCACGCTCAGGACCGTGACCAAGACGGGCACAAACAGCGGCATATACACGGCGTACTTGTGCTCGTCTGGGAAATACATGAGCCCGACCATATCCGGGTCAAAGAAGGCCGCTTCGGCCTGCGCGCGCGCTGCACGAGCACGCGCGTGCATATCGCTCCATGCGGCGGTCGGGCGCGACGTGACACCGCGCAACGCCGTCTGCACTTCGCGCGCGATCGTCGGGGACACGGGCAAGTTGGTTTGCTGGTCGACGAGCCGCACAAGCGCTTGGAGGGTCTGGATGGTCTCGACGGTGTGGGTCACGGCAGAGGAGAGGTGGTAGACGGCGCGTTCGGTGGCCGAGATGCCGGTGACGGTACCGGCGTCGGGGAAGGATAGGGTCGTCGTGTCTATCTGAATGCATTGAATTTCGCCAGCGTGTCAGTTCAAATTGTCGAGGAATTGAGTGGGCAGTGAAAAAGCGTACCTGCACGGATCCCTGCACGCGCCGCACGCCAAACGCGTCGCGCAGGTGCGTGATCCACGTCTCGGCAAGCTTCCGCTCATCGCCGAGAGGCACAATCATTTCCTGCGGGCGCGTTGCCTGGTCGCGCATGTTGTGCACCACAACCCCACCCCACCGTGGTACGACAAAGTCGTTGAACGGCGACGGCGTGGCCGACTCCACATCGTCCCCATCCAGCACGACCATGGGCGTCGCCGGTACGTACGTGACAAGATGTACGACCGATCGATGCGGAGCCGCCGCCGACGGCGCGACGGGCCAATCTGACCCAACCAGGTGCGGCAGCCGGTCGCGTGGGATCCGCACTTCGGTCGCGTTCTGGTCGGTTTCGGTCAGCACACCCTCGCCGGGCTGCACAAAGTACCGGACCTGCGACGCGAGGTGGACGGGCGAGGTGCCATTGGCGCGGGTCGGGAACAGGGCGTCGACAAAGGGGCGAATGTACTTCTCGAGCGCAGACGGGCCCACGGACCAGGTCGACCGGTACCCGAGCGAGCTGACGGCAGCGGGGTCCTCGATGAACAGGCTCGCGAGAATCTCGTACTCGCGAGAGAACGGGATTGATTCCTGTGCGTTGGCTGCGAGCTGGGCCAAATGCACGGTCGCGTGTGCGAGACGCGTCGCATCTGGTGAAGAGGAGAGCAAGGAATACGGTAAGCCTGTTGTCGCGGAAGGCAGGCCAAATCGCGAGAGAGAAAGTCGACGGACACTCCAAGCTCGCCGAGCCCGAGATCAAGATCGCGTTCTTGTTGAACACGACTCGACGCTCCTTGCCCTCGGCATGGCAGAGAATCGGCACATTTTCGACCGCGTCGTTTTCAGCGTGGACGTGCGGCTCAATCCGAAGCGTCCAGTCCGGGTACCGCACGAGAGAAACGTGTGCGTGGGGCAGAATCCGGTCAATCTCAGCGATCAGGTCAGCTTGTAACGCCGGCGCGGCCACTTTGAGTGGCTGGGCGCCAGCGAGGAGACACTGCGCGTCGGATCCGATGCGGTACGCGAACGGCACTGCCACGGTCTACCATAAGCAAAACGGGTAAGCTGACCGTTCGACAAAGCTGCACGACTCCAATTCTGATCTCCACCCTTGCTTCTCCAGCAGCAAAAACGTCATGCTTGGGCAAGGATGATCGCTGCACGCGCGTCAACGACCACCATCCCGGTACGCCGAGCAGGAACGCAGCGAGGTACGCGGCGAGAATCGTGCGCTGCCACCTCCGTGAATATTCTGGTCGTGATTTGAACGCAAGGTTGCCGGAATTGCAGCGTTGTCAATTATTGGAGGTCATGGTTGATGGTCGTCCAACTTTCGATCAGGGCCGCGACAAGGCGACTGCTCGTGTTCGAAAGCTGCAAGTCGGTAGGGCCGTTGCAAAATCGTGCCCATACCCGGGAATTCGATTGCCATCAGTCTGGTCCTTGCCGTCGAGCAATTGTTGGTGGAGACTGTTGCCTCTCGAAAGACGTGCTGGTGAACGAGAAATGAAGAGCCGAATTTGAAAAACGCGAACAAAAATGGAGTGATTCAAACCTGTCAAAAGTATTGGCCTTGACCACGCACTTCAAGACTTCAATCCTCGCGCTTCCCCATCTCCGCTTGCAGCCACATATCCACACTGCCCACTGATCTTCCGCGAGTGCCGTGCCCAAAACTGTGTGCAATCAAACGAGCGTCCGACTGACGCCAACGAGCCGGCGTCTCGCTGACGTGATCCGCTGCGCCATTTGCCTGGCCGGGCATCGACATGTCGACTGCCGTCGCTGGGTCCTGATCAACCCCGTTTCCTGCCAGCCGAACCAGTCTCTTCTCAGCAACATGGCGGGATTTTCGCTCATCGCGTCCGTCCGCCCCACGACTGGCACGACAACGAGCTCCACAGGGCAAGCCGACACGTCCGGCACTTCCTCGCCGCGCCATTCTTCCAGTAGACGACAGCCGTCTCTCGAGCCACTGCATTTCGACGCTGCATCATCCGACAACTCGGCTCGGCTCGCTCGGGACCACGCTTCGCCGGTTGCTCCGTCGTCACCGTCAGGCTGGCTCTCCAACCGTCGGATTGGCCATTTCTTTGCCGCGCTCGCCGCAACGGCGGGTTTCAACTCGAACGCATCTCAACTCGCCGCCAAGGATGCGTCTCGTAAGCGCCAGGACGTCACAGCGAGCAATGAGTCGCTCGCCAGCTTTCGGGCGGACGTGGACCCGCTGCGGTCACCAACGGCAATGGCAACCGAATTCGGCAGTGTGACGCCGTATTCTCTCCCTGATCGCGACGGCGCGTCTCCGAGCAAGCTGCGGCCCGCTGGCGAGCCGCTCATTTCTGCGAGCCTCTTTCTCGGCGCGACGCGCGCACCGGTCGGTCTCGCCGTGCGCCCACAAGGCATCCTGCTCGCGTCGATCTTTTCCAACCCGCAGCACCGCATGCTCGCGTCGCGCGCCGTTGCGCCGCAGCAGCCACCGCCCATGTCGCCGCTCTCCACCGCGCAATCGATCCAACTTGGCAGCCCGCACGGAAGTCTCGGACACTTGGCGCCAATGGGCGGTCGCGCACGGCATGCATCCGATAACCTCGACGCGCCGTTTCTCGTAAGTGCACACTCGGTGCGACACGCGCCGCTCAAGGGATCGAGCGAGACGCTTGGTCGGTCGAGCGTCTACTCGTCGTGCAATTCCGTGCGCACGCCGCTGCAGGGTGGGTCATCGCACGCGGTATCGACGATTGGCACGAGCGATCCGCGACTGTATGAGTCGGCGTGCAGTTTCACGACCCCGACGCCGAGTCTTGCGCTTCTCAGGTCGGTCAGCGACGACCATATCGTCTCGGACGACTGGGCGGCCAAGACGGCCGATTTGATCCGCACGCTCGACGACCTGGTGCATGAGATTCGCGGCACGCTCACGGATATGCACGCGGCACTTGATGACGAGGTCGCGGATCAATTGCATTTCGGGGAGCGGTTGCTCGTGTTTCGCACGAATTTGCACTCGCTGCTCGAGTGGGAGGTGGATAGTACGGAAACGGCGGTTGCGTACTTGTCGCGCCGCACGCAGGGGCTCTCGGCGTCGCTCGCGTCGTCGCAGGCGACCAGTACGAGCATGTCGCGCGATGGATCGCTTGCGGCCGGTGCCATGCAGGATCGGTCCGTCGCCGGGCTCGGGCGGGTCACGGACATGGGACCGTTTCATCCAGCACCGGCACTGGTGGCGCTGACGGGCCTTCCGTGACGACTGTGAGGAGACTTTGAGAATGGTGGGCAACGATGATGATGATGACGGTTCTGGTAGACTGCAAAGATCTGTTTAGCTCCTCAATTCACTGCGTCTGGTTCATTGTGGGCATATTGAGCTGCAAGCGTAAACACGCGCAAGAGCAAAACAAATGGCGACAGGACAAAATGATGACAGCCAGCCAGAAGAATAGCAAGCCATTACACGGTTGGTCAGTCAGTTGCAACGAGCATGTGTGTGGCTGCCAAAAAGGCGCCAACATTTCAGGTCCACGTCGCTGTGAGAATTTGATTCTTTTACAGAAACTACTTCATTGACTCGCTTGTACATTGATTGCGACAGCAACTGCATGCTGGAGTTAATTAGCCTTGATCAAGTCGCGGTCGCAGCGTCGGCAGCAAGCATCGCGGCCCGGAGGAGGAAATGTCTCAGCACAGAGCAGGCTGGCGTGGATTCCAGGGAGGTGCCTCGGCCGTTTTCGCACTTTTTCCTGCACATTCTGGCAGTCTGACCCTTTTGGCGCACTTGATCCGCCATCCATGTGGAGTGAAACCAGGAGCGCTAAACAGGGTGAAACATCCATGATTTGCAACCTGCACACATCAACAACTGCAGCGTCAAGGACAACACTCGACTCTCGACCCGACCCGCAAGGAGGACCCACAAGTTTGATATCGTTCACCGGTTGGAAACCATTCGCGGCCCCGTGTGCAAAGCAATATAATCTGTTTACAATGCCCTTCATTTCTCATTTCATGACCACCATGATTCAGGTGGACGGTGCTGCTTGTTTTCTTGCCATACGTTGCACTCGCTACCAGCCTGCACCTGCATTTTGAGCGAGTGATTTTCGCGAGCAACGTCAGGGAAAGTAGCTCAGTCAAGGCGCAACGCGAGGCAAACGAGCATGGACACACCCTGGAAAGGGCGAGAAATTGAATTTGGCCAAGTACACTCATGGCATCTTGAAAGCAGCGGCAAACATGAACACTCATGGGCAGGGAACAACGAGATAGAAACGAAAAACCTTTGAAGAACCTGGTCGACTTGTACCAATTCAGAGGCCCTTCAAACGACAGCACCTATTGTCTCGGCGCAGCAGGAGCACCCAAATCGCCGTCGTTTGCTGCAACAACAGAGAACGTTCATGGTTTCTTACCCAATGGCGGGAACCAGTACGCGGCATGATTCTCACATTCACATGGCCACATGGCATTGCATCGTGTTCTCTCGTAAAAACAACGACTGCGAGCGGTTATACTATGCCTTGTCGTAAAGAATACGCTAAAAATAATTGAAAGCACAGAACATCAAACCCACATCATCCGTGGCCCGGTCAATGGGCCAAATCTGCTGCATCAAGGAAAGGATCCACAATTGCAGCAAATATACTGTTCGAAAACCGGTTGGGCAGCTTCTTATCCCGATCCACGGTGGCTTCGACCTGCAATTTCGCACAACCAGAATTTGTCAATCCTGCACGATGGCGCGCGACCACGAGCTGCTTGCCCACATTAGACTTGAGCGCGCAGTGCGCGATGTTGAGCTTACGCAGCGTCAGCGGGAGCGCATCGATCCACTCGTGCGGGCGCAAGTGGTCAGAGAGAGTCGGAGTGCATGAGACATTGAGCGAATGCAGCAGTGGGGAGAGTGTGGAAGGCGTTGGACGATAGGTCGAGGTGGCGCAGGTTCAACGGCAGCCGTGGCCAGAGAAACGCAAGGTCTGACGCCGCTAGGGCATTATCGGCGAGTGAGAGACGCGTGACCGATGTCGGAAAACTCCAGTCGACGTCTTCGGGCAAGGCAGCAACAAGGTGACTGGGAAAGCACTTGTTCAAGGTCAGCGACGTGAGCGAGCGCGGCAGCTTAAATGGATTGAGGGCGAGGGATCGGGAACGGCCACATGGGCGTGACTTGAGCACCACTGAGCTCCAGCGTGGTCAGAGTCGGTGCGACAATGTGGTCAAGCACTTCCTCGATAAACGTTTTGGTCCAGTACGGCAAAAGGAGACGGAGCGACGTAGTTGCAACGGGGAGGCGCACCAGGACGTGGGAGAAATGATCGGGCCATTGCCAGTCGACCTGGCGTGGTCCACCAACTCTCGGCCGAGCGTGATCGACATGCAATTGCGTTGCAATGTCGTCGACCATTTTCGGACAATCCGTCACACGCCTCTGGTCGCGCGGGATAATGACGCCAAGGTTGAGTGACTGCATTCTACGCCTTGCACCCTGCACCGCGTTTGAGGATTGAGCGGCAACTAGTGCGTTGAGCACGGGCGCAACGTTTGCATAACAAAGAACGCCGTCCAACTCCAACGACACCAAATCAGGCATGCGCGCCAGGTTTTTCGTCAAGGCATGGATTCTACCAGCTAACGTTGCTACTCCCACAAATTCTGCAATCTCTGAGCACAACTGCGCTGTCAACTTGGAGAGCGTCAATGGGATGCGATCATACAAGCCCGGTAATCCCTCGTCATTTTCGATATCGTTGATGTTGAGCAGGAGGGTGCGAATTCCTGGTGGCAAGTGCTCAAGGACACCAAATATCAAGGGCGGCTCAACAAAAAGGCCTTCTCGATGTAGCGACGTGAGCGTGTTCGGGTAGAGTGGCCAAGTCTCCAGCGCAAAGTAGCCACATGCATAGATTGTTAGATGGCGACATGCGCATGGAAGCGGCAAGGTAAGCAACTCGTCAGTGTCGCGGTCAATGACCATGTGCCGAAACTGGTGCAATGGCACTGGAATCGTCGACCACCGGCCACTAAACGTGCTCTTGGCCGTCTTGAGGTCGTCAATGTAATGGCGGCCGTGCGTGCAAGCTGGCAGGACCAGGCGCCATTTCGTGCGGCCAATACGCAAGTCTCAACAGTTGGTGGTAATGAAGATGCCCGGCTTCATATACGTCCCCGAACTAAGTTGTAGATGCGTTCATCGGATCCATCTTGCAGCGGGTTCGATACATTGTCGCCCCGAAAGTACGTGTCAACAAAGTTGTCACTTTCGATGACAGCGCGAATGGCGGGTGCAAAGAGTGCAGGCGACACCAGGGCCAAATGGGGGAGCCAAACAAATCCATCGTCGTATGCATGAAGGATGGTCTTGACGAGCAGAGCAACGACGTCATAAGGCAGCGTGTCGAGTCGCGCGCCTTGCGTTGCGCTACACGTAGAATGGGTGGGCTTTGGTTGCGCCTGTCCGAGCTGGCAGCATGACAGGTTCGTCGAGCAAGTTCTTATTGTGGTCAAAGTCTTGATAACTGTGCACGAAGTCGTGCCGTGCTGAGTGCGGTGCTGGAGTGGAGGAGTATCTTGTATGTCTGTGCGGCCTGTGCGGCCAGCCAGCAACTAGCACCAACAACCAAATGTGGGCAAACAGCAACCAACATGGCCAGCAAGTGAAGACTGACTGACCTTCACTTTCGTGACTTACAACAGTTTTCGTGTATGCATCACCAACGCGAAGGGAAACATGAAGCTCAACAAATGATTTTCGACTTGCCTACCAGCTGGATCTCACTTGCAAAACGGCGCGTGCAAGAGATCAACCGCATCTCAAGTCCGCAGGTATGTCCATGGCATTCCTGACCAAACTCATTCGACAACACATATTTAGATGGTGTGACAAATAAAATTGCTAGCGCGACAACGACGACAGAAACAGGTGTTGTAGCGGCTCGCTTCAGCACAGATCCATCACCCATCACGCCAAATGCTAGTGCACAAAGACATTCCAAGTACTCCAACGCAAACCAACACGCTTACACCTTTGCGGCAAAGAATCTCGCCATTGAATCGTGGAGAAGATGGTAACGCGCCCGCCTAATAACGCGTCTAGAGCCGAGTCACCAGGCCAGACTCTTGGACAGTTTGGAATAGTCATGCTCAATGTGGTGTGTAATAACCTGCGTACCGAAAACGAGGTTCTTTCACGACTAGCAGCACCTGCAGACCGTGCGGTCGCGCGAAAAAAAACAATTACGCTGCGCGCGTGCGGGAACGATTGTGGGACAACATAGTCTTGCGTGCACACTCCATCATGGGCGTGGGATTGTCCATGGCCTCTTGAACCTTGTCGACCCATGAGTGGAGCGGCCGAATCGCTCAATGGATTAGATTGGGCTCAGAAACCAAGAGCACGTTCAAAATCAGAGACCAAGAGCACGTTCAAAGCAGGAGTGGACGACGGTTTTGGCATGGAGTGTGCTCTCGCTCACCAGCCCAGCGCATTCCAGTGGCTGTTGTCAAGACTTGGAGGTTCCTTTTCGTCACAGCTGCGGCTTACTTATTCGTGACGGTTTTAGCTCACCTATCCTTATTGGTCAGCGTCCTTATCCTTTCCTCGACCTCGCGACCGCCTTGATGGTCAGGGTTGCTGCTGCAGTGCCTCTCCCCATTAGTGATTGTCTTGCCCTGTTCAGTGCGCCCATGGTTCTCTGCCGCCTCTTGCCTGCTATCGGCCGGCGGCGCATTGTCCTCATCTCTTTTAGAATGATATTTTCCTGGTCGCTTTCTCATTTTCATTTTGACATTTCTTGTGCGGGCGGCATGGGTGCGGTTCTTGCACTCACACATCATCATGCAGCAGGTTTGACAATTGACACTGAGGCTGGAAATGACTGCAAAAACATCAACGGCAGCACTGCTAAACCCAACCCGCGCAAGTTTGCGACGTTACGGACGCAACACGACATGCATGCCGCGAGCCCGACAATGTGCAAGCAATTTTGATGCTCATTTCCATGTACGAATTCCAGTCCACCCTGCACAGCAACTGGCCCATCTGATGCACATGCACCAAGCCACTTCTCGTCTGCTCTCCTCTTTCGAGTCGCTCTCGAAGCCGCCGTCGTTTACAAGGCGCAGAAATTGACTGTCAGCATCACTCTGGGCCCTCACGACTTTCACTTGCTCCTGGTTATCCCACATGCAGCCCCACTGTGCCCAAACCCTGATCGCTCTGCTCGCACGGCACGCTTCCGGTGCACTCTCGACGCTGATTAACGCATCCGCATCCGAAGAGATCCACGATCTGACAGAGCTCACGAGCTGATGGTGCTCACACAATTGGTCTGGGTCACCCACACCCACTGACACATGCCCTCTTGTGGATCCATAAACCTCATTTTTCATTTGATTTCGTTTGCTTCTTTTGTGTTCTATCTGCCCTTCCTTCTCTCTCCACCTATTTTTTCATCAATGTGTTGATACATCTCGGTCAGGGCCTATGCTCTATGTCACTGCCCTGACACAGTACATGTCTGATTCAATCATGGCCGTCATAACTTGCGGCCTGGCACCACACATCCGACCAATCAGCGAGTTAGAAACCTTCTACGAACGCGACCCCCTTCCCCACGCCTCCAACTTGGTCGAGCAATTCTTTGTGTGGCGCGGAATAGTGGCCTGTAGCTGGATGGTGCGTGCGACTGCGCTTGAAAATGCCTACCGTTTCTGTCATGTTGAAAGCAAAGCAAGCTGAACCAGCACATGCACAATTGCAGGCGGACAGTGCCCAATGCTCCACCAATCCTATAGTCTATGGCCAAGAGAGGACGGATGAGCGACCATCATTTTCGTGAGGACGGTGGTCGATGGAGGTCAATCGAGCATCGGTTCAGGTCAATCGTGCACGGGTTCAGGTCAATTGACTTGGAAGAGCGTCAATTCAGACGTAGTTTGCTCAAACGTAACCGAAATAGACGGGAGCGCCTTTTCAATTGACAAAATGAGGACTTTGCTATCCCTCTCCCCTCCCGCATTCTCAAATCAAGTTTGATTTGGCTGATCGAGGGTCGATTGAGCATGGATCGAGCACCTCCAGCTCGACTGAGCATCAATCGAGTAGGCCAAGTTCGTGATGCACGACTTTTTTGCGGTCTAGTAATGCCAGTTGCGTTTGATTGCAGCTGGCCATGGGTTCGGTGTCTTGGTTTCCCTGTTTTTGGTGCGCGAGATCAGCACTTGCAGCAGGGATTCGGGAAGGATTCCAGCAGCGAGTTTGCGATCTAGCATGACCATATTTTCAGCCTTCGTTGTCTGGCACGTGGGTCGCGATCTGCGGTGTCCATGGTTCGGCCGACCCTGCCGGCCATCTGCACCTCCTCCACCGACGGCCACTGTCGACAACGTCCTCTTTGACAACGTTGAAGAGCAGCGACAATCAGCAGCATAAGTTCCAGCAATCGCGCTGCAACCGCACGCAGAACGATCTAGCAACTCCAGCACCAGCCATGGCCGTCCAATCCAAGCATGCCAACCGCGGGTGGTGGGCCGCCTACGTCGCGATGCTCGCGGCGCGGCCGGTCCTGACCAAGGTGAGCGACCTTCAATGCTTTGCAACGCGTGCGGTCAACGTTCACAGGGACTAACACGCGCGATTCGGTATCAATTTCTCGAGGCGGCGACGTCGGCGTTCCTGAACACGTTGCAGGAGACCATCTCGCAAGTCATGACGAACCCGCGCCAGGACCGCGGCATTGTCCTGGAAAAGGCGCTCAAAATGGGCACATACGGTGCGTTGGCCGAGTGCGGTTCGATCCCATACCGGCGGGCTCCAAACTGATCCGATGCTCTTTTCCAGGCTTCACGATTGGCGGCCCGCTCGGCCACTTCCTTTACGCGATCTTGAACGGCGTGTTTTCCGGCACGTCGCTTGGCCACCAAATTGGCCAGCTCGTCGGCGCCAATATTTTCGTTGTGCCGATTCAGAATGCCGGTTCGTCCTTCTGTCGCATCGTCGCGTCGAATTCGGCTGCGGTGGACAAGTGAACTCACCATTTCCTGCTCCGTATTCCAGTGTACCTCGCCGCCATGGCTCTGATTTCGGGCGGCGACGTGGTCGCCGAGGTCAAGCGCGGCTTCTGGCCCTTGAGTACGCGATCCGACTCGTTATCGCTGTCTTTCTCCAACCCAGCTGACCACGACCCTCCACGCTCTCTCAGTGAAACTCACGTGGAGCATTTTCCCGGTCGTGCAACTGATCGCGATCAAGTTCTTGCGCCCGGACCTGTGGCTGCCGTTCTTCCAGGCCGTCGGGTTCGTCTTTGGTGTCTACGTCTCGTACCAGGTCAAGAATGCACAGCGACGGCGCCGCCTGTCGGACGGCGGCAAGCGCAGGTCGCAGCCGCGGTCGTCATGAAATGGGACGAGCAGGGTGAGGAGGGAGCGCGTTGGCCGCTCTGTTTTGTTGAATCTTTTATGCCCGCCAATCTGTGCAACTACGCGCATCAAAAAAATTTTTTTGTTGTCGCACGCTAACGGACCCTCGATTGTGTCTCATTCCGTCTGTTTTGTCGATTTGGGCCATGTCGTCGAACCGTGACGTTGCAGCGCGGGTACAGGCAATGCGCGAGGGTGGACCGCGAGGATGAGGGATCACATGCGCACGTCGCGGTCTGAACTCTTTTTCTTTGCGCACGAACTACCCGATACCAAAATGATCTGCCCAAGATACATTGTATTCTACACGCCCAAAGCAACTGCCACTCACGCGCGCCGCCTGCCGCCACGCGCGCCTCCTCGTGTCCCACCGCGCCCGCTGCCACCACTGCTGCCGCCACGACTACCACCGCGACCCTTCTTCCCGCCGAGGGCAAAGCTCATTTCCATCCCACCAGACGTCGATCGCGTGTTGGCGACATGCTCGCCCGTCTCGGCCTGCACACGCGCGGCAAACGTCTGCTTGCGCCGCAACGACTCGAGCGACTTGACCTCGACCATACTCGGCCCCTTAGGCGGTGCCGGTTCCGCCGACTTGCGCGGTTTCGCGGCGCGCGCCGACGCGCGCGGGGCCAGGATCGGGTCGGCGGTGCCGTCGCCGCGCTTACCCTTGCCCTTGGCGGGCGCTGACGACGAGGGGGAGGGTTCGTCGACGTCCATGGCGTCATCGTCGCTGTCCTCGTCGCTCGCGTCGGAAATCTCGTCGGCCGACGCTGCGCCCGTGGCCTTGCGCAAATCCTCCTCGTCGGACGACTCGTAAATCGCGTTTTTCCTCGCGACCGTCGGCTTCGTCGACGGGTTGAGCAGCTTGAACGCGTCCGACGACTCGTCGATCGCAAACTCGGGATTCTCAAACACCGCCTTGAACCGATCGTCGACCGCATCGGTCCCGCCCAATTTTGCGGCCAGGTTGGAATTGACCTTGGCTTTCGGCTTCGCGGCAATGCGCGACCCGCGCTTGGCCTCGAGTTTCTCCTTGATAAGCTGTTGCTTGTACTCTTCAAACGCAAACGGATTCGCAATAAGCTTGGCGCGCTCGTAGAGCCGCTGGTCGATAAAGTACCCGTGCATGTACGCCTTGGCCGCCGCCGTGCCCACAACCTGCTCGAGTCCGAGTTTCTTGAGCTCCTTGCGCGTCACAAACTTGTAGTTGTCGTAGAGCACCGCCGCCTGCGTCTCGGCCATTTCCTCGGTCAGGTTCTCGAGGAACGCCGCGAAGTGCGGCGCCGGACCCAAGTCGGGGACCAGGTAGGTGTGCATTTGCACGGCCTCGCCCGCGACAAACAGCAGGCCCGAGTCGGGCACGACGCACACGTCGTTGATATCGTTGGGCGGCTCGATCGACGTGAACAGCGCGCCCGACTCGCGGTTCCACATGCGGATGATTTTCCGGTCGGTCGAAATCACGTTCTCCGACCGGTCGTGCCAGGCCACGTTGCGAATCTCGAGCCCGTACTGGTGGTCCTTGACGAGCCTCGGTGCCGGGTGACGCAAGTCGTAGAGCAACACGTGGCCCGAGGACGTACCGACACCGAGGTGCAGCCCATCGTTGCGGAAGGCGAGCGCCGAGATTTCGGGGCGGGAAGTGGGCGAGTCGAGGTATTCGCGCAGTGCGGGCTGCACGTCGATGCGCGCGATGCGCGATCGGATCCTTGGGTCCCAGAACTCGACGCACCCGTCGTCGCCGCCAAAGCACCACAACTGGTTGGCCGGGTTAATCTCGATCTTGTTGATCCCGGGTGAGTCGGTCACGAGCGGGTTCAAGAATCGGCCCTCTTCGAGATTGAGCCGGTAAATGTCGGACGAGGCGCCGCCCACGAGCAAGTCGCATGACGGGTAGTGGTACTGCAAGTCGCGTCCAAATTTCGGGATGCGCGTCGAGTAGTGCACGCCGAATTGCGTGTGGAACTGCAGCGAGCGGTCGGCCTGCAAGTGCACCGACTTGGTCCAGTCGTCCGAGAGAATCACGAAATTCACGTTTTCCACGTCCGAGTGGCGGTCAAACTTCATGGCCATTTCGGCAAATTCGTAGACGCGGATCTGCGGCTTGTAGACGCCCGTGGCCATGGCGTATTTCCCGTCGCGCGTGAGCTTGATGCGGTACGAGGCCTCGGGGAACTCGAAGTCCTGAATCAGCTCGATGCGGTTGCGCCATTCTGGTGGACAAGGGCGAGGGTCGAGAGTCAGGCTCGCGCGCGGGAATGAGAGCGAGCCGTTGCGAAACGGGCAGGACGGGACAATATATACCTGGGTCCTTTTTCAAGGCCGACTTTGAGCGCTCGGTGAGCCACTCGGGCAGCGTGACGTTGCGCGCCGAGCCGCCGACGCGGTAGACCTTGACATTGTTGGGGTTGCTGACAGCCAGCGCCATGGCGTGGAGCGGGTGGTGGTCGCGATCGCGGTGCTGGTCGTGAAACGGGACGAGATCGCAGCGGTCGGATGATGGGTGCCCAGGGGACACGGGTCGGGTGCTGCAGCCCGTGCGATTGGTCCAGAAACACGGGATGGCCGCTTGTCGCTGCGATGCCGAGCGGGTCAACGGCGAACGACACGGCGGCGGCGGGTGCGGGTGCGGCGGGGGGCGGGTGGCAGTGCGCGATCGGTCATGTGCGGGCACACGGCGCGTTGCGAGAACACGCTCAGCGGTTGCCATGTGCCCTGGCTCCTCACTCTGCCGGAGCGGCGCCAACGATCAGCCAACTGCCCGCTCCCACTGCCTTCTCTGAAGAGAAAAGCACTGCCCACCACCGACAGCCAGCCATCAGCAACAGCATATTCAGCGTCTTGCTCCGCATCCAACAGCAGCGCCAGCAGCAGCATAGGAGCACCAGAGCAGCGACATCAACGCGGCATCGTCGCCGTGCACCCATCTTCTTTGCCCGCCACGTCCATTTCCGCTCACCCCGGGTCCCAGCGCCGCGAAGTGCACAGGCATCGATCCTGCTGGCTGCCGTTCATCGCACCGGATCAGCCCCACGCGTGTATCGCCAACGCCCCGGCCACGCTCGACCAGACTGTGTTGCACCGGCTGGGCACAACCAACCCGTACGGTGGCGGCTGCACGCTGCACTGCGCCCGTCCCTGGCACTCGCGATCTGCCTGCCACCGCTGAGCACGCAGGGCATACAGAGCCAAGCGCAGAAGCGTCTGTGCCCGACTCTCGAAGCGGAGGCCGACCCGCTCCAGAACACCAGGCCGCGAAAGAGCGTCGACGGTAGATTGCCGAGGCTGCGATTGATTGCGATTACCTGAGCACTCTCTCCACGCGCATGCCTGCGCTCGTGCCGGTGCGCCCAAGCATCGCTCACTCGCATCCGTTTTCGCGTCGCTTGCCGTTGCGCTGATCGCGACACCAATCGATCTCGCTCCCTTGCTCGCTCGTTCGACACGCGCCCTGCTGGCCCGTTGACCGGGATATTGTATGCCCGGCGACACCTTTGCCCTGCACCCGGATCTCCGCACCGGCATGTCGACGCCGTCGCTCTCCACTGCGTCGCCCACCAGCACGTCGACGCGGTCCGCGTCGGCGACACCGACACCGGCGAGTTTCCGCGACACGGTCAAGCCCGCGCGGCTGGCGGGCACGTCCATTGCCGACGTTCTCGGCGACCTGCATGCGGCCAACCCCTTCGTCTATGCGCTATGCCGTCCGTCCGCCGCGGCCGTCGCCGCAACCGCAACCTCCCGCAGGATGCTGAACGACGGCACGGCCAATCTGGAGCCGGGCAATCCCGTCAAGACGAACAATACCACCTCGGCGCCACCCGCGACGGCCTCCCCCGCATGCCTGCCGCGGTTCGACGCCGACCTGATGGCATGCCAGGCGTCCGAGTGCCCGTCGGCCATCTCGGACCTGCAGGCCGCGATCATGGTCTTCCGGTCGACCTCAACCTCCGCACAGGCAACTACCGTCCTCGTCGCCGCCGAACAACTGCACGTCTGTGCGCGCACGCAGTGCACCGACCAGTACCTTGCCGCGCATTCGCTGTCGTGCGTCGACCTCGACTCGCCTGCGATACGCACCGCCAATATCTCGCTCACGTCTGTCCCGCCTATCGTCGGTAACGGCGTCCTCCTCGGTGGAGCCCCGCCCGACGCCGACGCGTCCCTCGCCGCGGATTTCGCCAAGTACCAGGCGCGGCTCACGTCGGGCGAAGCGCCGCCAAACGACGCCGCGCGGCGCGTCGGCGTGTGCTTGCTCACGGCCCCCGCGGGAACCGCGTGCGAGCCCGCGCGCATGGCCGCGGGAGACTCGGGGGAACTAAGTTCCGCCGCGGTCCCCGCGGGGATCCCGGCGGATTTCGCGTCGCTCGAGCTCGGCGGGACGGCGGTGGCCAAAGTCGCACGCTTCCCAATGTCGTTTGAGCTCGCCGCGCCGCAGAATTTCTATTTCCCGGGCGGGACGTGCCGCAATGGACGCGTGGTCACGGCGGGGGTCGCGCGTGTGCCGAACGCGCCGTGCAATAGCACGGGGGACTGTTTATTTGGCACCTGTGTCGACGGCGCGTGTTCCCTCCGCCCGCCGAAATCCGTCGTGTCGGCCGACGCGCTCGCGCAGTCGTTTGGCACCTTCCGCGGCCGCGCGAGCGACGGCAGTCTCGACTCGACGCTGTCGCAGGTGATTCTGATCCCGGACGATCGTCATGGCCGCTGCACTGATTGCGCTGATTGCGAACGGCGAATGGGAACTACACGAGGCGGCAGCGGCGATCGACTACCAAACCAAGGCGACCGAACCCGG
>GG745344.1:420783-438333 GCA_000151295.1 Allomyces macrogynus ATCC 38327 | reverse complement strand
CACCGGTCCGCCGCGCGTGGTGGCGGCCGCACGATCGACGTTTGTACGGCAAGGGCGTGAAGCGGTTTGGGACGTTGGGAGGATTCGCGGTCGCGCCGCGGCGCGCGGGGGACGCGTGTGCGGTGCCGGTTGAGGCGGACGAGGAAGACGAGGATGATGAGGATTGGGTCTGGGAGGACGAGATCGTCTTGCCGACGGGGAACTCGACCGCGGATGTGGCCGCGGCTGCCGCGGGGATGCTCGAGCCGCTGGATGCGGATGAGGAGGGGTTGCCGGAGTACGCGAGGGTTCTATTTACGCGGCGACTGTCGGTCGCGACCATGGGGCACGTCGACTTGCGCGCCGTGCGCGACGCGGACGCGGCGGTTGCTGAACACGTGACGGGGTCGGACACGACACTGGTGCCGCCGGTCGCGGCACCAGCCGTACCGCCACTCGCGCCGGACCCGCCGACACTGACCCCGCCTGCGCCCGCGGCAACGGTTGCACCGGCTGCTTCCGCAATCATGGCCGCGGCCGCAGCGACCCCTCCACCCGAGTACGACGCGCACGCTGACCACGCGCAGGTCGCTGTGGGCCTCCCACCCGGATCAACAGGCGGCGCCCAGCACCTCGCGGCGTTCCCCGCGATCCCTGGGTCGGGCCTGTACCTCGGCCCGCACGGGTCGGTCCTGTCGCTCGCGCTCGCGCGGTCCGGGGTGAATAGCGGCGTCTCGTCTGCGGCCGCGTCGCTGCGTGGGGTGACGCCGCGGTCCGGGTCGCTGGAAATGGCGCCGCTGGTGAGCGCGTCGCGCCGGTCGTCAGCGAGCAGTGTCGGGCGCGGAGGAGGCGGCCGGGGGTGAGCAAGGGAATGGAGTGAATAAAGATGCAGAAGCATGGGAAAAATGAATGAAACTGGTCTTCCAATATTCATTGATCTTGCCCGCAACAATACCCCAGGGCCCAGTTCGTCTTATTGCCTTATTGCAAGTCGTTTCGCTCGTCTGATCCAGTTCTTGCTCGACGTCCTCACCACAAGTACTCCAATCCACCCCTCGCTCCCCTCACCGGCCCTGCCATCGCCGCCATCGCCATCGCGACCGCCGTCGCCCCACCCGCACCCGTCTCCACTGTCGGCACGTTCCGTGTCAGAACAAACACGACGGGTGTCTCCCTGACCGCTGGCGTCTGCACCTTACACTTCAATTCCGCGACCTCGTTCGGATTCGCCAGCGCGTACCCGCAGTCCATGACCTGGTTGAGCAGCGCGACCACGTGCGCGCGCATCAGCGCATTCGTCTGCCCAACATCGCCAATCACGTTTCCGCCCCTTGCGCCGCCACTACCGCCTTCCAGAAACACGAGCCGTCCGGGGTACGGCCACGGCGGATCCGTATTCACTCTCGCGCGGAACTCGGCCGGGTAGATCTCCACCATCATGGCGAGCTCCGAAACTTCGATGGTTGCAGAGCGCACGCCGATGCCGTATGCGCGACGCGCCATTTCAGGCACCAGTCGTTCTTCCTTGGCAGTCCACGCGACACGGACGGTGACGAGCGCCGGGGTCGGCTGGGACGCGGTGGTGGCGAGGCGGCGGTGTTGTGCGAGGACGACCTTGGCGTCGTGGAGGTAGCCGTAGAAGTCGAGTTCGTGTGCGAGCGAGAGGTACGTGCAGAGTGGGCGCGGGTCCGGCCAGTCGTGCGGGGTGCCCGACAAGAAGCTGGTGGGGGATGAGGTCGGTGGAGATCGCGCGCGGCGAGACGGCGAGGTGGTCGAGGATGATGGCGAAGCCGAGGAAGGGGCGGTGGGGGATCCGGGGCTGCCTAGCGGGACGGCGTGCCGCCGGCGCAGGTACGCGAGAATGAAAGCGAAGATGGCCGGGTCGCGGTCGATGAAGAGCGGCGGGTCGGGCGGTGCGTCGTCTGCCGGGTCGCGGACCGACAGGTGGTGCAGTGTGCGGAAGAGACCCGTCTCTGGGTCGTTGCCCATCGCGAGCGTCGACCAGTGCGTCGTGAACAAGTGACCGCCGACGTTGATTGTGACGGCACCAGGTGGGAGAGGCGCAGCGTGGTGGTTTGAGTGGCTGCAGTGACACCAGCACGGCGAGCGGCCAGCTGGTTCGCAAGGGCCCGTGAGTGGGAACGGCTTCGGCGAGACTGCGTGGTTGTACGCGACGGCGTCATGGTGGCTCGCTTGTGCACGGTGGAGGTGATCGCGCGCGCTCGTCGGCGTGCTTGGCGACGGGAGCGCGCTGTACGACGTGGACCATGCTTGGGCCGCTGCCGAAGACGGTTCTCGAGTCATGGCGAGGTGAAGTGACGGGCGACGCGCGCTGCCGGCGTGGCGGGTACCGGACGGATCCATGGCGCGGATACTCTATGTGCTTTGCAGCAAGTTGGTGCACCGAAAAAGCTGGCGTCGTCGTCGTCGACGGGCGCACGCACCGCGGACGACAGCGCGGCGGTCGGAGCTGAGGACGAGAACGTCTCGCACCAGCGCGCCGCGTCTCGCACCACGGCACATGTCAGTCACGAATCGACAAGCCAGACCATCATCGCCACGTTCTCGTTCCGGCCGCTGAGGACCCGAGGTTGCGCCCTCCAGAACGGACTTCTTTCTGCAACCACACGCCATGGCACTCGCTGCAACAATCCAGCCCGAGCCGGCGCTCGTTTCCAGCGCCGCCCCCGCGGGCGCTGACGACGTTACACGCGCGCGCATCAACACCGACCGTCGCCTGCACCGCCTCGAAACGCACCTCAACTCGCTTCTCGACGATCCCGACAAGCGACAATGGCTGGCGCTGGTATCAAATATTCTAGCTGTCAAGTTGCGTGCAATGGACGACGACGGACGATTGACGCTGATCTGCTGCAACGCGGGCAGAACGTGGCGGACTTGCACCAGGTGCTCGACAAGCTCAAGACGTCCCTGTATGGTGGAGACCTGCACCCGCGTTTTGACAACAAAAGTGCTCACTCGGTGCCGAACGCTCCTGTAGCCCTCCCAACGATCCGGTTCTCGTCAACTACGCCGAGCGGCTGCGTCGCCTGCAGGCCGCCGTGCAACACGACAAGGTGCATTGCGGACTGGGATGAATCCCTCCATTCGCGTCCACCAGCTACTCACTGCCCTTGCTGTTGCTAGGCGTCCGTGGGTCTCCCCAAGTTTGAACACCAAGCGTTCCGTCTGCCCAACGTGCCGCACGCCGACCTGCTCGTGCAGTTGCAGCAGCAGGTGCAGCGCAACCGCGACGCACACGAGGCCAAGCGGAGGGAGCTCTTGGTCCGTCCTTGTTCTCATCCATTCGGCTGCTCAAACTGCCGCTGACGTGTCGTTTGCGGCGCTAGGATCTGCCCGGCAGCGCGGCTGATGAGCCAACCGGCTCCACAGCCCTGAAATCCATCCCACCGCCCACATTGGAATCGCTCGCGTCGGCCTCGGCCGCGTCCAATGCGTCGTTGCGCCAGCGGAGGCCACCAGGCCGGTACGTTTGCCATTTCCCTCGATTCTTCGCATACCTGGCTGCTGACCGCTCCCGCTTTGTCCACTCAACTTAGCGACACGCGGTCCGGCACCTCCAGCAGCACCGCCGACCAAAAGGACGTCTCTGAAGCGCTACAGATTCACGACAAGGTGCAAGACGAGCTCGTGCAGAACCTGGCGTCGATGGCGTCCGTCCTCAAGGCCAATGCGCGCGCCTTCTCGCACCATTTGCAGACCGACTTGCAAGTCGTCAACGACGCGACGCAGATCTTGGCCAATAACACAGCGCGCATGGACAAGGAGGCCGACCGGCTGAAACAGTACCGCGCTTCGAGCCGGTGGACGACGTGCACGCTCGTGCTCGTGTTGTTGGTCATGATGGGGGTCACGGCCGGCATGTACATAGTGATCAAGATTTTTTGAGAGTCGATTCGAATGCAAAAGTAATCGTGTATTGACGGCTGGCTAATCGCCGCGCTTGGCCAGCTCCTTGGCCACGGCGCGCTCAATGTGCGCCTGCAGCAAATTCCCGAGCGACGACTTGCTACCATCCGTCGCGATCTCCTCGGCCTCGGGCGCGCTCCCCAGCATGCCCACGACCACGCGCTCCACGTACTTGCCCAACATATCGACCTCGACGTTGACCGTATCCCCGACTTTCTTGAGCGGCATGACCACATGCTCTTGCGTGTACGCGACCAGCATGATCGTGAACGTGCGCGCGACATCGTTCACGTCGCACACGGTCAAGGACGTGCCGTCGAGCGCAACGTAGCCCTTGGGGATCAGGTACGGCAGGAGCGAGCGGTCCGGCAAAGTGAATTCGAACCGTAAAGAGTTCACGTCGGGCGTGATCTTGGAAATGGTCGCGGTGCCGTCGACGTGGCCCTAGATAGTGGCAGGACGTGATCAGCATGGCTTCTCTCTGGACGGGTCCCCCGGAAGGCGCCGCAGTTTGCAAATACCTGAACAAAGTGCCCACCGAACCGCGTGTGCGAGGCCATGGCGCGCTCGAGGTTCACCTTGGCACCGACTTGCAGCTTGCCGAGGTTCGTGCGCTGCAGGGTCTCCGGCGCGAGCCCGACCTTGAACGTCGACTCGGTGAAGGCCGTCACGGTCAGGCACGTCCCTGGACGGCAGCGTGTGCAACGTCAGCACCGCCCCTGATCACCGCTCGTCCAAATGCGCGCGCTGGACGCCTACCGTTGACAGCAATACTATCGCCCAAGTGGCAGTCGCCGAGAATGGCCCCAGCACCGCCAATCGTCATGGTCCAGCCGCCGTCCGTGTCGTGCTCAATGATTTCGGCGACATGGCCCATGATCTCGACAATGCCCGTGAACATCTTGGTGGTTGGTGGTTGGACTCGTCGGAAGGGATTCGGTCAGGCCAAGGTGCGGGGGGAGCGTGCTGCTTGCCGCAACCGATCCGTCGTGATGCGGGCGAGGAGGAGCGCGTTGGCGGGGGGCGCACTGCGGATGTTTATTCTCGACCTGGGCAGCGTGGTCGCGCACGAGGGGGGGCGCGGCGTCGTGTCGTGGTGGGTTGGTGGTCCATGGCGGTTGGATTGCGGAAGATTCGAGGCGGCGGGAACGGGTGTTTGTCAGGGGCGCGAATGATTGACATAAATTCCATTTTGCACGCGCGTGTTAGTCATTCAGTCCAATCCCTCTGTAGAGCTCAGGGGCAGCAACCGGTCACGTGAGCCTGACGCGCAACGACCACCGTCGCCGGCTCGCACTTCGCGGCGGCAAGGAGACAGCGACGAGCACAGCGACGACGACGAGACGGCGCGATCGTTGCGACAGCAACCGCAACAGCTCTCTGACTGCATTGGACCCGGAACCGCATCCATCGGCGCCACATCTTTCGACACCACCACCAACCACCATGGGCAAGCGGCAACCGGCCCAGCAAAAGGCTAAGGCGCTCAACAAGACGCGCGAGGCCGATCGCAAGGCCAAAAAAAAGGACCCGAACTTGCGGTCCAGTATGTTGCACTTTGCACGACTGGACACCACCCTACGTTCCCCGACGCTGACCCTCGCGCGCGCGCATCGGAATAGAGGCGCGCAAGGACCCGGGCATTCCGAATCTCGCGCCGTTCAAGGCCAAGCTCCTCGCGCAAGCCGAGGAATCGCAAGCGCAGCTCGCCGACAACAAGGCGCAACTGCGGCTAAGGCGGCTCGCCATGCAAAAGGCGGCGCTGCGCACGGCCGCGGGCCATTTCGCCAACGCGCCCGGCGCGCAACCCGAGGAGCCGCAGTGGCAGGAACAGTCGACCAAGCAGTCGCAGGGTGCCTACTACCGCGAATTCCAGAAGATCATGGAAAAGGCCGACGTGATCTTGCAAGTACTCGATGCGCGCGACCCGATTGGCACGCGCGCCGTGCACGTCGAGAAAATGATTCTCGAGTCCGGCACGGGCAAGCGCGTGATCTTGGTCCTCAACAAGGTGGATCTCGTGCCCAAGGAGAACGTGCAGCAGTGGCTCGCCTACTTGCGGCACGAGTTCCCGACGATCGCGTTCAAGGCGAGCACGCAGGCGCAGCGCCGGAATTTGGGCCAGGGGAACGTGCGGATTGAGCACGCGACCGAGGCCATGCTGCAGTCGTCTGAGTCGATTGGTACGCTCTTCCCCCGTGTGGCCTCACTCTCGACGTCCGACGTGCCGCAATACTCATCCCATCACTGCTCACGTAGGCGCGGATATTCTCGTCAAGTTGCTGAAAAACTACTCGCGCAACCAGGACATCAAGACGTCGGTGACGGTCGGCGTGATCGGGTATCCAAATGTAGGCAAGTCGTCCTTGATCAACTCGCTGAAACGCGCCAAGGTGTGCGGGATCGGCGCAACGCCCGGGCTCACCAAAGTCGTGCAAGAAATCCACCTCGACAAGAACATCAAGTTGCTCGACTGCCCGGGCATCGTCTTCTCGCCCGAACGCGCCGACGCGACCTGGCAGGAACGTGCCGCCGTGCAATTGCGCAACTGCATGCGCGTCGAGTCCCTCGCCGACCCGATCACGCCCGTCGAACTGATCTTGACCCGCGCCGCGCCCGCGACCCTCTGCGTGCTCTACGGGATCCCGCCGTTCAATTCGACCAACGAGTTCCTGTTCCATGTCGGTAAAGCGCGCGGGAAGTTGAAGCGCGGCGGGGTGCCGGATGTCGAGGACGCGGCGCGTGCCGTGCTCAACGACTGGAACCACGGCAAGATTCCGTACTATTCGGTCCCGCCGAAACGCGATTTGGGTGGCGGTGCCGCGATCGTTGACCAGTTTGCCGACCAGCTCGACTTGGACGCGGGGCTCGCATCGCTCATGTCCGAGCAGGAACTGGGCGCCGAGTTTGCGGCGCGGCACGCGCAGGGCGGTATGGACGTGAGCGACGACGACGATGAGGATATGATGGACGACGATGACGACGTCATGGACGAGGACGAGGACGACGACAGCGACGATAGCGACGACGGCGCACCGTCTGACGCGATCGTGGTTCCGGATCTCGCATCGACCGGTTCGCGCAAGCACGCGGCGCTCTTGCGCGCGGCCGAGGGCGAGGATAGTGCCGCGCCGGGCCGCGCACGAAAGCAGATGATCATGACCGACGAGGAGGCCGCGCTCAACCCGCGCACCAACCAGCAGCGGCGTAAGCAGGCCAAGCAGGCGCGCAAGCTCGCGGCCAAGCTCGAGGGCAAGATGAGCGATAACGTGCGCGCGTGGGTGCAGGGCGATGTCGACATGGATATGGATGAGGCGCCGGCCGACGCGAACGAGTTTGATTTTGGCGAGTTTGCACGAATGTAGACGCCGGACAGCGCGGCATGGCGTGGGCAGGTCGGTTTCGGTTTGTTTCGTTGCTCTCGGTGTGTATCTTTCTCAATAAACAGTACCCTCCCCACCGGGCATCGTTGCGGTGCGGTCGCGTCTTCGTCGGCAAAGTGAGGAAGCCAGGCAACGGCATTCTTGATCAGGAAAAGATGGGGCGGAAGGGACCGGAAAACTCGACACGTCGCGACTTGCAACTGGCCGAGCCACACTTCCAACAGACTTGCCCAGGCCTGTCAACCGCTGTTCTCTGTCTCTCTTTCTCTCTCCCCGCAACACTTCACCATTTGCACCGAGAAGCGACGACGAGTGGAAACACTCGAGCGTGAGCGGCAGCAGCGCGAGCAGCAATACGAGGATCAACACGGCAATCCAGGCCCCAGCATCCCCCACCATCGTTGATCGTCACGAACCAGGACCAGCAACCATGGCTCGTAAAAAGGCCGGCACCAAGGCCAAGTCTTCCAGCACCGATGGCGTCCAAGATGTCGCTGAGCGCCCGGACAGTGCCGTCAGTGCCCCTGTCGTCGAGGAGGACCCGTTTGCGCCGCCTGTCAAGACCGACCGCGGCGACCTGAACCGGTATCTCAACGAGCAGATCCCGGACAATGTGCTTGCCGGCATGTCTTTTTGGATGCACGAGTACCAAGCGTTTTTGACGGGCATCATGTTCTTTACGCGGCTGCCGTGCCCGATCTGGGTACGTGCTACTACTGCATTGTGATCAAGCGACGATGCACAAAGCAAGCGCTGCTGCTGATCACGTTCCCCTCGTGCGGACCAGGTCGATCATAATTTGTATTGGATCTCGCAAAGCACCGTCTACTTCCCGCTGATTGGTACGAGCGCGCTCCTGCTCTCGCTCCGACCCACTCTCTCCCCTCACCATCCTGACCCCATCTTTTCAGGCGTCATCGTCGGCCTGTTCGGCACGATCGCCTACAAGTTTGCCGCGTTCCTGTGGCACCCGACGATCGGCGTGCTCTTCTCGACGCTCGCCACCGTCTGGCTGACGGGCGCCTTTCACGAGGACGGCGTCGCCGACTGCTTTGACGCATTTGGCGGCGGGTGGGGGAAAGCCGAGATTCTCCGCATCATGCGCGACTCGCGTCTCGGCACCTACGGGTGCATTGGCCTCGTGCTCGTGCTCGGCGCGAAACTGTCGGGCCTGAACCTGTTGCTTGGCGGACTCACGCCCGTGACGACGCCCGTCATGGTCTTGTCGCCGATGGTGCTTGTCGCGGGGCACGTCATGTACGTTCCCCACCCTCTTCGCGCGCAGATACGGTACCCAATCACTAACGCACCTCCGTCGTCACTAGGGGCCGGTGGGCGTGCGTCTACCTCCTCTACGCACACCCCTACATGGACGACGCCGCGCAATCCGCGCCGGGCAAGCACTTTGTCCTGTACGTGACCCCCATCCGGCTCGTGGTTGGCACTGCCTCGGCGTTTGCCTTTACGGCGTGGGCGCTGCAGGGGTCGCTCTACCATCTGGCGCTGGTCTGGGTGCTCGGCACGCTGACGACGATTGCTGCGGGCCGGTACATTGTCTCAATCCTGGACGGCGTCATTGGCGACTCGCTCGGTGCCGCAAACCAGATTGTTGAGGTCGTCACGTACCTCGCGCTGGCCGTGCGCCCGCTGGATGTGGTCGCGGCCGAGTTGGCGGCGGTGGTAGGGCTGTGAACACCGTTGGGGGCGGGTAGTGCTTTCGTTGCACGATATTTAGCGGGTGGCAAAATGAATCCTGTACAGCGTCTTGTATCAATCCATCACGACAACAGCAGGAAGCAAACGAAACACACGGTGGAAAGGTCTACACATCAGCAAAACTCATCTCGTGCCGTGTCGCACGGCGACACGGCACCTCGCGGCCGGAAAAACACAAATTCTCCTCGGCACGCGATTCTTCTACTCGGCGCGCACCGGTACCGGCGGGACTGGCACCTCTGTCCAAGCCGCAGCCGCGCGCGGGGACACGGGCGCATCAATCTCGGCAAACGCCGAACAATCCGTGAGCATTGTCGCGCGCGGATCCCACGTCGGCGGGCGTGTGGGCGCGGGCCCCGCCGCGGGCGGCCACAGCGCGAGTGCGCGGTCCGTGTCAACGTCCGGATCGACCCACGCGGGCATCATCGAGTCCGGGCGCTGGATCGTCCCTTGGGTCGCGTCCGTCAACCCAGCGACCGACCACAGCGACGTACGCGGGTTGGTCGCGGCCGCCGAGATGCGCTTGGCCGTGCCCGCCGCCGCCGCCACTGGGGAAACGGGTGGCGCGTTATTGTTTTCGAGCTCGAACGCGAGCGGCGGGAGTTTCGGCGCGACCACAGGGATGGGCGGGACGGGCGGGGCGGCGACGGCAATCGACGATCCGCGCGGCGAGACGCTGTTCACCAAACTCCCCTCGTACGCGGTGGTCGCGGTGGTCGCGGTCGTGACCGTCGACGACGACACGCATGACGCGCCATCACCCCACGTCGACCGCACGTTGCGCACGGTCAGTGCGCGGCGTGGGACGGCGAGCGTCGCCTGTGGCGCCGTCGGGGTGTCGGGAACGACGACGCGTGGGGACAGACCAACGTCCGACGCGGACGGCGCCCATGCGGGCGCCCACGTGACGGACTGCACGGATTCGAGCGTTGAACGCTTGAGTGCGCGGTCGACAGATGCGAGGAAGGTGGGGGAGGGCGCGGCGCGTGCGCCGGGACTGGTGGGGGTTGTGGACCCGGTGCGTGGGACGGGGCCGTTGTCGTCGTCGGTGGTGCGCTGGCCAAGGAGCGTGCGGATCGACCGCGCGACCGTGTGCCACCGGCCAGTCGCCGATTTGGACGACTTGGTAGAGGTTGACAGGTTCGACCGGACCGACCGCGGGAGGGACGGCGGGTTGGCCGACGAGGGCGTCCCGGGCAACGTGGGGGGGGCCACCGTGTCGGCCGCACGCCGCTGCTTGTTGCGGCGCGCAACGGTCACGCCAAGGGCGACAAGGCCGATGACGACGGCAGGGACCACGACGGCGAGGGCGAGAACGGCGGGCGTCGAGAGTGCCGCGTTGGAAGTGGAAGTTGTGGAGGCGCCGAGCGTTGCGGTCGGGGTCGGGTCCACGACGCCGCCGGCCGCGGCCTGCAAGTTGCGCGCGCCGTTCGAATTCGACGTGGGCCAGATCGGCGAGGTTGGCATCGTCGCGGCGGTCACGGCCGCGGGTACGGGCACCGCCGATGCGGGCACCCCGTCGGCGCGGCGCACGAGCGTGTATCGAGACGACATGGTGGGCGAGGAAAACACGGGCGAGGAGGACACAGGCGAGAGCAGGATCACGACGCGCGCGCGTTGGTGATCGTTGGGTCGGGTTGCTGTCGGCGTTGGCGGGTGGCGACAGCCGGCGCAGGACTCGTCTTGGCCCGCACGTGCGTGTCGTCGAAAGAAGTGGCACCACTGCACCAACGGGCTCCCGGCCTCACTCCCGGGGCACGACAAGCCGAATTCGGTCTTCACGAAAGTGTCGGAGCGTGGAGCACGCAGCAGAGGGGCCGAAGCATTCGTCGGCCAGCGTGCAGCGAGGGCAGCGTGTCGCTTGCAGTTTCCGTGGAGAAGCTCGAGAGTGTGGCCAGCGAGTTGGGTCGCGGGGAAATTGGCCGGCTACGCCGATACAGTCTATAGCGCCGGGACGGGTGCGCGGATTGCGGGCAGAGGCGCGGCGGCGCGGGCAATGGTGGGCCGTCTATGAGGGTGGTCGTTGAAGTTGCGAGTGTTTGGTCGTGGTTGGGGTGGTGTTGGTTGTTGAACTGCGTCCTGCTTGTCATGAAGGAGGCATGAAATGGCCATGAAACGTTTGCTGAGCACAAGTCTCCACTTGAGCGCAATTTCCGGCATCGTCACGCTGCGACGCTCTTTGTGCCCAGCACGAACGCGACGCGCAAGCGATATTGTTCAGTGAAGAAGAGTGCTGCTCATGGACGCCAGCTCGGCGAGCGCGCACCAAGCATGGCCGCGTCGCCGTCGATCCAGCAAGGCCCGATGTTTGACCGATGGGCAGATCCTTGCGAACTACGGTGGAGAAGCAGCCCCGGGGTCATCCATCTCTCGTGGTTCGTTTGGCGGACCAGCCTGGGAGGGAGGTTCCTGATTGACGGTCTGGTTCGGTCTGTTCCCTTGTGCTCCACAGTGCTCCCGCTCAGAAAACCACGCAGGCACACCATCTATTCACGCCACTCTATCCTGGCCTCCGAACGCACACAACTAATCCCCGCGGCCCCTGACCGGGCGAATCCCTATCTCCCTTCTCCACTACGCGTCCATCGGGTCCGCGGCGGTACACCGTACACACAGCCGCCCACGCCGTACGGCGCCATCGTTCCAACACGACCAGCAGTACCCGACGCCACACCGCGGGCACGCCCAGCCCTGGTAACACGCGGGGCAATTGGCGAGCGCCTTGCGGTGCTGCGGGCAGTAAAAATACCCGAGCCCACCATCGACACGGATCGGGGTCATCGTGGCTTCATCAAACCTGGGCCCGCCAGGCTGCGCGTCCGGATTTGCCGCGGCCCACGCGCGCATCGCGGCGACGGGGACCGTCAAGGTCGTTGCAGGCGGCGGCGGCGGGAAGTCGACGGGTACCCACGGCACAAGAAGGCGGCACCGCGAGCAGACGCGCGCAAGAAACGCGTCGGTCGCACACGTGCTGCAGTCGCAGTTGAGCGAGTCGTCTTCGCACTCGGGACAAATGTCGACGGGCGCGGCGCAGTGCCGGCAGGCCAGCGGGCTTGGAATCACTTGGTGGCACGGCGTGCACAGCTGCACGTCCGGGACTTGGATGCCGGCGTCGCGGAGGGTCGCGGCGAGGTCAGCTGTCAATACGTCGGTCTCGTCGAGGTAGACGCGCTCGATGCGTGGCACTGCCGACATGTACGTCGGTGCAATGGGAGTGGCGGTCACGGGGGACGGTGTGGCGGGCGCGGGCTGCTGCGCGGCGCGCGCGAGCCACGCCAGCAGTCGGTGCCCGACCGACTCGGGCTCGTCACTGTTGACGGGTTGTTGCGCGGGTGACGCGGCGACGTGCAGGTCAAAGCATCGCACGAGAGAAACGGCGCGGGCGCTTGGGAATGCGCGCACAGTGTCGCGCGCTGCATGAGCGACGGGCGTATCCGACAAGTTGACGACGGTCACGGCCGTTCGCCACGGTGCGTGCGCGGTCGCGAGCAGGAATCGCAATACGCGAAAATCGTAGAGTCCGTGAGACGGTGGACTGGCTGGCTCAGCGGACATGATCGCCAGCGGCGACGGGGGCGGCACCACGTCGCGCAGCACAAAGACGCGCCATGGAAGCCGCGTCCGGAACAGAAGTGCGGCGCGAATGGCGCGGCACGACGGTGCGAGGGCGAGCAGCAGCGTGTGCCAGTTCAGGTAGCTGCCAATGTGCCCGAGCAGCTCGCACGGCAGGTCGTCGAGCCTCGGGCGACGCGGCGGGTGGTGATGATGGTGATGGTTATAGTGGTGGTGCTGGTGCTGGAGATGGTGTGCGGGCGACGGCGGGTCCATGATCGCAAAATGGTCGCCGGTGCGCGCTTGAGTCGGTCGGCGTGCGTGGGGACGCGGTCGTTAGGGAGGCCGGATGGGGTGAGAGAGGGGAGAACAGGGCACAATCGAAGGCACAGCCTTGCGCCGACGCGTTAGCCTACTGCGTACTCGTCACGACAGGGCCGATTCGCCACACGTCAGTTGGCGCCTCAAACATGCTTTTCGCCATCCCCAACGAACGAAGAGCGGGGAGGGCCCCGCGCGGAGACCAGCTCCCGAACGAAATAGACTTGATCTGCGTGCGCTTGTCGTGCTGCGCGACGTGGAGAAGGTCTCTACGTACGAACAGCGGCCTCACCCGTCGACTGGTTGCACCAGGTTGCGCGTCCGGACGTGAAGGACAACTTGGGGTTGGCAGACCGTGTTGTGCGAGAGCTGCAGCCCCGAGACTTGTGACAGTGCCGCTACGGGCAATCAAGTGCGTGCGTTGGCGTAGGCAACGTCGTACACTGCACGAGCGCAGGCGAGGGGCCACCGCCAGGACGAGCAAGAGCGGGCCAATGGGGCGGGCGTGGGTGAGCCGAGAGCGTGGCGTGCACCCTGACCATCGTGCTCTGGCGTGCACACCACTTGCGTGTCGCAAGAGTCCACACCCCGGTGCGTGTCGCCGAAATAACTCGGTTGCGCGACGTGGACCAACCGTCGAGAATACAGCAAGGTCGACGCGGCTGGCGTGAGGCGGGAACAGTACGGTTCAGCGCGTCACGGCCAATAACACGACGCAGCCCAGGCGCGTTCCAGGTCCGGTTCAGATCCACTTGCAGCTCAGTTCGTTGGAAAAATGTCGGCCAACACGGGTTGGCGGGACAATGCCGCAAGTTGTGCACGAGCTGCTCGAGTTGGGTGGTCGCCGGTCGCAGTGGCCTGTCGGAGAAAATCCAATCCAGTTGAAGTCAAGTCGTAGCCAAACGCGCCAAACGACGACGACCAGGAGCCTCCCCCGAAGGGAAAATCACCTGATGGGCGACTCGGGGGCAAACTCATCCAAGTCATTCTAAACCCCCTGCTTCGCTCCTTGTCTTTGCCTCTCTTTGTCTTCGACTTCGATATGTTTCGGTGCTGTGGTTGCTGGCCGCCGCGGTAACTCGTCCCCCACTCCGACCCCGGCACCGTAACTGGCTGCACTCGCGCGCGCACGCCCCAGTGCATCTGCTGCTGCCGTGCCGCCGCCGACCCCGCCCGCTCGCCCGCTGCCACCGACCCGCCGCCATGGACGACAACTTTTTCCGCGCCGCGCAGCAGGGCACGGCGCCGGACCTCCTGCCGGGCGCGCACGGTGACGCGCACGCCGCGCAAAAATACCGGCAAGTCACGGCCAAGCAGCAAGTCGACCTGAATGTGAAGCTGATTTGCCAGTTTTGCCGCGACCCGGTGCCCAACCTGATCGAGGACTTCAAGCAGGGCGACTTGATTTGCGGCAACTGCGGCACCGTCTTCAAGGACCGCATCATTGATACGCGGTCGGAATGGCGCACGTTTTCGTCGGACGAGGGCGGCGACGACCCGTCGCGTGTGGGTGGGGCCGAGAACCGGCTGCTTGGGCCGAAACTGAATCTTGAAACGTCGATTGGTGGTGGTTTGCATGCCGATAAGCGCGAGCTCGCCAAGACGCACGCCAAGACGTCGGTCGTGCGGTCGGAAAAGATTTTGCTCGAAGGGTTCCGCACGATCACGGCCATGGGCGAGCGCATGGGGCTAAACCGCAAGATCATCGAGGCCGCCAAACAGTACTTTAAGATGGCCGAGACGGGTCAGCCCATCAAGAAGATTGAGGCAACCGTCGCTGTCGCGCTGCTGCTCGGGTGCCGCAAGTGCGGTGCCGACCGGTCGCTGCAGGAGTTTGCGTCCATGATCAACATCAGCAAGACAGGTACGCTGTGGCCTGCGGGTTGGTCGTGGAGTGCTGCGTGATGATATCCTTGGCCCGCACTCACCCAACGTCGTGCACTCTTCTCGTTCTCCCTTTTCCTTGCCAACTCTCTCTCTCGACTTGATCGATCGCCACTTTGAAACTTGTTATGACTCGCTCTTGCAATCGAATCACGTTGCGACCGACGCGTCCATGTCCCTCTCCACTTGCCGGCTCGCCGCCGCCGCTTTGCCGCTATTGCACCGTTTCCGCTGGCGGCACTCAGAGTTCGGCAAGGTGCTGAGCCAAGTCAAGAACACGCTGCGGCAAGCGAGCCAGCAACAGCAGCAGGCATCGTCGGCGACCGCGGTCGCACCGACCGCGGGCGACGACCACGACGCGAACCCGACCACCAACAATGCTGGTGCGCTCGCGCGGCGGTTCTGCAACGCCCTCAGCCTGCCGATGCCCATGGTCAACTCGGTCGTGGCCGTGTGCGACCGCGCCTACACGATCACGGAAATGGCGTCGCGCAACCCGCGCACGATTGCCGGCGCTGCAATCTACTTGGTTACGCACCTCTACGGGCAGCCGGTCGCCGCCAAGACGGTTGCAAGTATGGTCAAGGTCACGGAGAACACGGTGCGCCAAGCGTACCGCATCGTGCGCGGCAATCTCGAGGCAGCGTTGCCCGAGGATTTGCTGAAGATGGACACGTCGCGGTTGCCTGCCAACTGACGGCGGTGGCGCGGCGTCGTTGGGGGGATTTGGTGCTGGTGGACGGGCATGTCGGGCGGCAGCTCGGTACCGCGTGCGCGGTTTTGATTGTTTCGTTTGGGGGGCTGTGGTTTCGGCTGGACGTGATCTTCTCTTGTTGCCTGTTGTCAATCTAAACACGGAAATACGCACCAAAAAGCGATCGAACCACGTTGATGTCCCTCTGCCATGAAGCGCGCAGCCGATCCAGAAACGGGGCGAGACCGTCGCCGTCGTCGTGTTCCTGGCGTGCCGCAAGTTTGGTGCCAGCCGGACATTGCAAGAATTTGCGGCCTTGATTAACAAGAGCAAGAATGAGATTGGCAAGGTGTTCCTCCAAGTTAACAAAGTGCTGCAGCAAATTGCGCACGCAAACGCGGGCCAGGACCCAACCAGCGTGTCGCCGGCGATGCGTGCCAATGCGCTCAGCGCGACCACCACGGCCGCCGCGAATGCTGGCAAGCTTTAGCGCCGGTTCCGCAACGCCCTCGGTCTGTCGACGTCTATCAGCAACGCGGTTGTAGCTGGAGGAGTGGCGGAATATGGACACGACGCGGCTGCCCTGCAACTGATGGCCAAGCGCCCGCACACGGCGCTCGCGTTGCACTTTTGGTTTGAGGTGTGGCCCGTTTGGCAGATTTTGCTTGTCTAGAGTTTCATTTTTGGCTTGCTGCTGGTCCATCCGCTTCTGTTCGCCCTTGATCCGCACCCTATTTAACCACCTATCCTTTCTTTGACAATGCCGTCCTGTCCATGTAAATGCCATAAAGGCGTCCACCCAGTCTCGTTCATGCTTGATCCACGGTAGATCGCGATTCGGTCGGGATCCTGAGGACGATGCTGATCACGCCGTCTCAAGCTGGCTGGATGTGGGTGGTGGCGTGCACCACTGCCAGATGAATTGGCCCCTCCCCGCCCGAAAACAAAGGGTGGGGAACATTTCCCTTGCTCATTGGGATCGATTCTGGGCGCAGCTGGTGGCGGTCGTCCACTGCATCGCGAAAGAACGCGGTTGTCCACCAACAGCTTAGTGCATTTTCCGATGGTTGGTTCATTCCGTTGCAGGCCAGCTGAACACAATTGGGCGTGGGCACTGGATCCGAGCAAATGGCGGTGACCCGCGCTCTGTAGTGCCCGTGGATCAACGGCAATTGACCTTGCTGTGGGAGTATTGGCGGTGGAAACGCACTCAGTGCGAGACGCGACCTGAGTCGTTCTCCACTCAACGGACCATGCCGTCTTGACCACGCCGACGACGGCAACAGCGCGACCAACTCCAAGCATCGAGAACGAAACGGCGCCTACTACTAAAGAAAAAGATGCCCGCGATCCAGGTCACCACCCCAACTCGCCCGAACCGGCAGGCACGGCACGCACAACACACACCAAACACGAAGGGCAAAGCACGGACAAGAAACCGAAAACTGAACTCCGAACCCCCCGTCAACCAAACCGAAAAAAAAACACATCACTTCACGGCCGACTCGCCCGCCGTTCTCCTCCGGGTATCCCATTCCCCCCTTTTCCCACCTCACACCCCACGCCACGTTCCCGCCGCGTCATACGCCCCCGCGCCATACGCGTGTGCCGGCGCCACCGCGGCCGCCGCAGTCGCCGCCGGGTAATAGTACTGGTCGGCGGGCGGCGGGGCCTGCACGGCCTGCACGGCCTGCACCGGCTGCTGGACCGCGTCGTACGCCTGCGCCGGTTGCGTGGGCGCGTAGGTCGGGTAATACGCGTACTGCTGCTGCTGCTGTTGCACCGGCTGCACCGACTGCGGCTGAGCCGCGTACTGCTGGGGCGCGACGCGCGCGTAGACCGGCTGCACCGCCGCCGGTGGCGCATACCCGTACGGGCTCCCAGCGCCGCCGCCGCCGGACGTCCCGGCGAGCGACGCGCGGTGCGAGGACTGGCGCGCGCTGATCGCGGCAGCCGCTGCAGCCGCAGCCTGCGCCTGAGCTTGCGCCTGCGCGGCCGAGTACCCGATCGCCGCGATGCGTAAATTGGTCGAGTAGGAGTGCGCGGTGGCTGCTGTTGTCTGCGCACGTGTTCGTCTAAGCATGTTTTTCT
>GG745344.1:355646-420273 GCA_000151295.1 Allomyces macrogynus ATCC 38327 | reverse complement strand
AACGACATAGACGTGACTACACCCCACACGTACCGCACTACCTCGTCGTCACTTCATGTTCTGGTCTCCCTATTGCTCTCTATCTACCTAGTTCTCTCTCCTGCGTGTATCCTGCTCTTAGCAACTTCCAGGATCTATATCTCTCACACCGATCTCATATTATCTGTCTACCTCTCTCTTCTCTCTCATCATTTGCATCTCTATCATGCATTTGAAGACCTCGCCCACCACACCTACCTCATTATTTCGCTATTCTACCCCGCCCTTGCCGTTTTTTATCGTCGGGCCTACCTTTCCTCCCCGGGCCAGCCTCGTCGTGCGGTGCCTGCGGTTCGACGGCGGGACCATACCGGCAAGGAACGGGTGCGCGAGCGCGTTCTTTGGGCACAGTCGTGCCTTCGGGTCGTACGTGAGCAGCTGCATGACGAGCGACAGGAACTGGTCGTGCAGCGGCGGCGGTGGCGGTGGCGCCGAGTTGGGCGGCGACAGAAGCGTGCCGCGCTGTGCAGCGGAGCCGTACCCGTGCGGCGCGTAGGTGATCCCGGCGCCAGGGTAGAGCCCCGCGCACGTCGGGTCCATGCTGCCGGCCCCACCGCGCGGGAGCATGCCTGGGAGCATATTGGCCGCAACGGCAGCGGCGGCGGTCGTTGCGGCCATGGCTGCGGGCGACGGCATGATAATGTCGCGCAGCGACTTGAGCGACTTGACAAACGCCTTGGCGTCGCGCTTGGTTTCGGCGTTCGGGAACGCGACCTTGGCAAACTGCACGTTGGCCGTGTTCACCGTGACCGTGTTCGTGAACCACGCCGACCGGCGCTTCGATCGGCGCACGGTGCTTTCCGGGAACGGGCCCAGGATCAGTTCCATCATGGCCAAGTGCTCGAGATTCTCGTGGGTCTGGAACAGCGCCTCGCCAATCAAGAGTTCCACGAGAATGCACCCGACCGACCACGAGTCGCACGGGTAGGACCACCCGAGCTCGAGAATGATTTCCGGTGCGCGGTAGTGCCGCGTCGACACGACCGACGAATGGTACTCCTTTTCAAACGTCGCCGACCCGAAATCAATCACGCGAATCTCGAGCGACCTTAGCTGCTTTTGCGACGTGAAGTGCTTGGGCTGCGTGCGTTTCGAGACACAGACGTGGTGCGCGAGCGGGGGCGCGACTTGCCGTGCCTCGGCCGACATGAGCAGGATATTCTCGGGCTTCAAATCCGTGTGCACAATGTCGAGCGAGTGCAAGAACGCGACTGAATCGAGCAATTGCACGGCGAGTTCGCGCACTTCGGCGAGCGTGAATGGCTGGAACTGGTTGTCCTTGAGGAAATCAAACAGCGATGGTCCGAGCAGTGGGAACACCATGCACTTGTGGTTGCGGTAGTCAAACTCGGTGACCAGCTGAATGCACTGGTGCCGGTTATCCGGGTCGGCCTTGCGCAGCGTCTCGAGCACGCGAATCTCGCCCTTCGACGCCTCGAGGTACTTGTGGATCGCGCGCACAATCTTGACGGCCACGCGCTGGCCCGTGCGCTGGTCGACGCACTCGGCGACTTTGCCAAAGGTGCCCTGCCCGAGCTGCCGCATGATCACGTCTAGAAATAAGCGGGGAGGACAACATCACGTGGTCAGTTCCTTTGTGATCACCGCGCCCGTCTCCGACCTCAAACACGTCATCAACAACGCGAGAGCAAAACACGTACAAGTGCCCTGCAGCATATCGTTGGGCTGCACGATATAATGCCCGTCCTTGTCGTCGTACGGCGGCGGCGGGTGCGCTGGCGTGACAGGCGGGGCCGCAACGTGTGTGACCGCTGCGGCAGCGGCAGCCGCCGCCGCTGCCGCGGCCACTGCAGCTGCCTGATCGCGTCGCCTTCGTTTTGCGGGTGGTGAGGCCGGTAGCGCTGCGGGCAATGACCCGCGGGTGCCGGCAGCGGGAGCACCGGCGGTGGGATTCCCGCTGGCGCGGGTGCAGCGGCCGCGTACGCGGCGGTCGGTGGCCATGCGGGGGCCGGCGCGTGCGCGGGATTCGCGCCTCCCGGGTAGGACAGCGCGGATGCGGCGGCAGTGGCCGCGGCCACGGCCGCGGCGTGCGCGTGGTACCCGAGCGCGGCCACGTCGGCGGGCGCCGAGGCCGCGGGAGTCGCGGGCACCGGAGGGGGCGCGAGATGGTACATTTCTGTGGCGGGATCCACGGCGTACGCGTGCGGTACCGTCGGCGCGTGCGGCGCGGGCGCTGGAGCAGGAGCGTTCGCGGCCGGGGCCAGCGGCTTCGCGCGCACGGGCGGGCGGTGTGGTCGCGGCGCCGCAACGGGCGCTTGCGCAGGAGGAGGCCGCGGCGCGTTGGCGCTCGCGGCCGCGGCGGCAGCAGTAGCAGCAGCTGCCGCGTAGGCCGCGTGCTGGTGAGCGTTGTTGGGGTTGCTGGGCGGCGGCGCGTTGGCGCCCGCGTACGAGGACGTGGCGGCGGTCATCATGCCGACGTGGTCGTCGTCGCCGTCGATGACGACAATTTCGCGCGTCGAGCCGTCGGGCGCGCGCACATGCTCGACGGCGTAGGTCGGCACGGGCGACGCGGCCGCGCGGCGGCGACGGCGGCGCGAGGGCGCGGGCGCGGGGGCCACGGGCGCGGCGACGGGCTGGACGGGCGCAGGTGAAGGGACGGGCGGGGGGATAGGGACCTGCGGGCCGGGCGCGTACTGCGAGTGCGGTGCGGCGAGCGCGTAGGGGTCGGCGATGTGGAGCGCGGGCAGCGGCGGGTAGAGCGGGTGCTGCGGCCTCGGTGGGGCGTAGTGTGCGTGCGGCAGCGGTGGCAGTTGGTAGCTGTGCGGGAGGAAGCGGTGGCCCGACGCCATGGAGAGAGAAAAGGAGAAAGTCGGTCGGTCGGTCGGTCGGTCGGTCGCGGGCACGAGGGCGCGATGCGGGCAGTGGCAGCCGAGACGAGCAGGGGGGCACGGCGGCGGGAAGAGCGCGCGATGGCGGCGGTGATGGCGGCGGCGGCAGCAGGCGCCAGTGCTGGTGCGCGTGCGCGGTGGCTCTGCTTGTTGGTGAAGGTGACACGGGAGCGAGCGGGCGAGCGAGCGACGCTGGTCACCAACCGCCAATCCGTCTTGTCCGAACGACCGCGACGATCACGTTGCCACGTCAAGCGCAACCAAACGGCTCGCAAGACACTGCTCGCGTTGCCTGGTCGGTCGGTCAGTCGGTCGGTCGTCGTCGTCGTCTCCGTCGTCTGCGTCGACTGCGTCGTCGAGCGGAGAGCAGAGGGGAATCGAATCGGTCGCGAACAGAGGCGGCGGCAGCCCTGCCCGCAAATGACGACGCCCGTTGTGGGTGCCCGCCCCAATCAAAGCGTGCGACTGCGACCACGACCGCGTCAACAAACTTGGCGGACCGACGGGATGGACGAGTGCGCGTGTGGGAGAGGCGCGCTGCTTGGCAAACTCGGCGGGCGCGGTGGAGACGCAGCGGCCCGCTGACCGCAGGCGGGAGATGCTGACCAAGTCCAAGTCGAGCAGCCCCGAGCAGCGGCCTGCGCGCGGCGCGATCGTGCTTGGCGGGCGAGCTTGACGAGCGACTGGGCGCGGACTTGATCCGTCCGTGAAACAAAGAGAGAATCGGCGAGCAGAAAGGGGGCGCGCACGGCCAGTGCCGGGGCGGCCCGCGCGCGAGGCGGACGCGGTGGGGTGCGCGTGGCAGGCGCGGCGCGCTGAGCAGCGGTCACGGCGGCAACGGCGGCGGCGGCGCGGTGGGGGCGCGGCGGTGGTGGTCGACGGTCATCATCATTTTTAGTGGTTGGGCGCGCGGTGGAGGGACCGAAGCACTGTCTCGGGTCCGCGGCGGTGGTGGTGCGCATGCCCAGGCCCGTCCCGTTCTTCTGCGCGCTGCCACCCACTACACGCGCGCAGCTCCCCTTTTCGCTCCGGCCGGGCCGCCGGAAACGCTTCAGCCTCGCCAAAATCCAACTCAAAATCAACACATTCAGCAAGGAAGGCGCCGCGCAAAGGCCGCAAAATCGCATCCGTCCGGATCGCGAGCCAGCTGTCTCTCTCGCCTCCTCCTCCTCGCACGTGTCGTGACGCTCTTTTACGTGCGATCCACCACGACGTTTCAGGGAACCTCGCCATGATCCCCCCCACTTTCGCGACATTGTCGCCCAACGACGTCTGGGACGAAGAGGCGCGGTGGAGGCGGCGCCGCTCGCTATGCGTCCGCACGCAACATGGTTCGACGGTGGTCGCGATAAGTAAAATGAATGCCGCGGTTGCTGTACGCGTGCCCAGGAAACACGGGCCGTTGATGGTGGGGGGGCGCAGTGCTCCGGTGCATCAACCCTGGTCCTGGCTCCTTTCAGTATATTTTGGAATGAGCAACTATAAGCTCCTTTCAGGGGCGGTGAATGGAGAACACAAAGGGCTGCACAATCTATGCGCAAGTGGAGCGAAAGGGCGCCAGGAACGAGAACGAGAACGGTGCGAGCCGAGAAGCGGCGGCACTGGATTTTGAGGACGATCGCGGAGTGAGAACTAGGTGTGGATGACTTGGCTCGCAAGTGGAGTAGATGGAATCAACCACGCTTCGATCCAGCACAATGACCTGTGAACGAGCGTGGAACGCGACCGTTAGCCCGTGGTGCCGCAACGCGCCCTGAATGATAGCGATCGACCAGCGACGACGAGGACGGGCGTGGCAGGAGAGGAAGAACGGCAGCAGATGAGTGGGGGAGCGACCGACGCGCCGACGTTTGTGAAATCGGCGCCATCTCTCGCAGCACCAGACCACCGTCGCGTTTACTTACTCGTCATCCATCCCAACGCGTTCAAGCACTGCCAGCATGTCGCCCAACAGCACTCCCGCACCCGGTGCACCGCGCGTGCTGCCGACGATCCTGCTCTGCGGCGACTCGTTGACGCAGTTCGCATTCGACCCGTCGCTGTACGGTTGGGCTGCATCGCTCGCCGCCAAACTGATTGGCCGCGCCGACATTGTCAACCGCGGTGCGTCCGGGTACACGTCGGCCTCGTATCGCGCGCTGCTGCCGCACCTGGCCCTGCCCGCGCACGCCGACGCGCTCGTCGTCTTTCTCGGTGCCAACGACGCTGCTGTCCCGGGCGCAACGCAGCACGTGCCCGTCGCACAGTACCGCACCAACCTGGCCGCGATTCTCGCGCACCTCGATGCAAAGTACCCGTCGGTGCGCGCGCGGATTGTCGTGACCCCGCCGGGCGTGCACGAGCCGGGCATTCAAAAGGTGTTCCCGCACTCGATCCGCACGGTGGCGGGGCTCGCGCAGTACGCGGCCGCGGGGCGCGCGGTGGCGGCAGAGAGCGGGTGGGCGCTCGCCGACGTGTTTGATGCGACCAAGGACGGCGCTGCGAACCTGTTCATTGCCGACGGCCTGCACCTCGCGCGCAATGGCAACGATGTTGTGTTTGATGTGGTCTGGCGCGCGTTGGTCGCGCAGTGGCCCGACCTCGGCAACGACGAAAAGGGGTTCGCGTGGCCGTACTGGGCGACGTTGCCGTCCGCCGACAAGGAGGGAGGGCGCGCGCTCGTCGAGTCGCTGGCCGCGTTTGCAGCGTCGCGTGCAGCCGACCAGTCGTAGAGCGCACGAAGGCTGGCCATGGACGCTTGTTGGGTCCCACTGTTGGATGGTCATCTTTTATTGCCGCCACCACGATCAAGGATGTAGATTTGTATGAATGAGCTTTTGCACAGGGCGTTTGAATGGACAATGTGATACTGTCTGACTGATGTGAAGCAGAGCTACCCGAATGGCTCCTTTGCATACCTGTTGTTGTTGTTGTTGTTGTTGTTGATTCCCGTTTGTCATTCCATGTATATAAACGCCCAAACGTACCTCTGGGTATGACAGGCTTGTTCCACACTTGACACCATATCATTTTGGCAGCGTCTGTTCATGACAACTCCTCGCACACAGCTGCTCAGTCTGCACCTCAAGCCTTCACAGCTCCACCACCTTCACTACACCCTTGTGCTTTCCTCTGCATCCACAATGAATCTCTTGCCTTCATGGTGCCCTCTCTCTTGACACTCAATTCACACACATACCTCAACACAACAATGCTGCCCAAGGCTTCTTCTTCTTCACAACGATTTCTCATTCTCGTGCCATGTTACGCAGGCACAACTGTCTCTGGATACGATGTGTTCATTGAGGAATGCTCTGGCACAACAGCCACTACCTCAATTTCGTCAGTCCAGCTTGATGCCACCAACAATACCCATGTTGCATTTGTCAATAATGCTGTCAAGGAAAAGAGCTATTGGCAAGTCTTGCATGATGGAATGCTCACCAAGCTGCATGAATCCATTGCAAATGTGGCAGTGCAGTCTATCTGGATGAGCATGGGTGCCACTGCCACTCATGTTGCTGCTGAAACTGCCACAGCTGCTGTCGCCAGTCAAGATCACTCAATCTCAGTCCAACAGGCCATGGACAAGCCAATGTTTGATGGCTCTCACAACATTGGTGCTCTGGACACTTTCCAGCTCAAGCTTGAACTCTACCTCGACAGTTGTGGCTGGTCTAAACAAGACAAGATCTGATTTGTTATTGGGCAACTTTCCAGTGAGGCGATTGTGTTTTGGTGGCACATGGTGCAGCCTATTCTAACAATGCACTGGACTGAGGTCATCAGCACGCTCTGCACTTACTTTGTGCCCTTGATGATTGGCACTGACTTGTACAAGGCACTCGAATGGTTGCAGCAGGGCAAGATGACCCCATTCAAATTCTTGACACAATTTGATGAGCATGCCAGCCATGTCAGCAACATGACTGATGCTGAGTACTTCCACCTGTTGCATGGACGCGTTAACTCTCAAGCTCATGAAGAATTGGCCCACACTCTCAGCCAGGTCCAGAAGGCAGGCAACAGACGTGAACACTTGATGCACCAGGAGATCGTCCAGGCATTGCTCAAAGCACACTTGATTGGCCACACCATGGGGCTGGATGACCCCATGGACATTGACCTGGTGGCTCTGAAGCCACAGCTGATGTACCACAACAACTTTGGCAACCAATGCACTCGATTCGGTTCACCATGCCAGCAGTCTGACTGCACACCAAGTGGCAACTTTGACCACAACAACATTGTCAACTTGTACAGATGCTTGTACCATATGACCATGTCACACAGCAACTTGCAGTGTCTCTCGCAAGGCGGTAACCCTTGCTGTGGTCGCTACAATGGTTGCCCAGTGGACCTACTCACCTGCATCAAGTCACATGGGAAGAAGGTCAAGGTTGCAACTGCTGGCATTGAAGATGGTGTGTACAAGGTTGTCAATAATGTTCTGATGCAGATTGAAACTGACGATTCTGAATGCTCTGATGACACAACACCTCAGCACATTTCACTTGGCTCAGCACAAATGCACTTAGTATTGTTGCACATGGCCTTGCTTGGCCCACAGCAAGCTCAACTTTGCGCCAAGATTGATTGTGGTGCTGGTGCCAACTTTCTCAACTTGTCAATCCTGAAATGCACCAGCAAATCCAAGACTGTTGACATTCAAGTCAATGTTCAAGTCGACTGTGTTCTTGCAGATGGCCAGACCTGTGCTCTGACCAAGGGCGTTTGGCTTGATGTGCAAGTCATAAAGTTCATCTCGCACAAATTCTTTACCTGCTCAATGGTGCCGATTTCCAGGCCATCCTGGGCATGACTTGGCTTGCCAACATGAACCTGGACATTGATTGGACAACTGGCGTCATGAAAAACTGACTTGGTGACGAATACTCTTGTCCGATACCTGGCACAACTCCAGGGTGCAACATCAGCATTGCTGCTGTCTCCATGAACGGTTTCCACCATGTTATGCACAACACTGATGGCCCAGTCTTTGTGATTGAGCTTTGAGCTGCTGCCTCAAGCACTGACTTTGCACCTGACATCAACCATCTCTCACCATCTGACTGCACAATCATTGAACCAATCCTGCACAAGTACAAGGATGTCTTGAACGGTTTGCCCAAAGGCTTCCAGCCACCTGATCATGGCCTACTTGATTTCCATATCTGACTTGCGCCAAACTTTGAATATCCACAGCCTCGCATCCCTCATCTATTGCCATTGGAGCACAAAGCACTGAAGAAGGAGATTGCATCACTCTTGCAGCATGGGGCCATCAAACCAAGCAACACGCTGTTTGCTTCACCAATTCTGTTTGTCAAGAAGAAGAACAGCGACTTGCACATGTGCATTGATTTTTGCACCATCAATGCAGCCATGATTGTCAATCCGTACCCGATCCCTCATTCTGACAAGTTGCACTTTCATGTTGCAAAAGCGAAAATTTTCACTGCAATTGACCTTGCTTCCAGTTACCACCAACTGCACATTCACCCAGACTTGCAAGTCTGGACCACATTCACCTGCCCACTTGGCAACTTTGCATTCACCATCATGCCATTTGGGCTCACAGGTGCTGGATCCGCTTTTTTGCATATGATGCGCTCCATTCTTGGCCACTTGGGCAATGAGTTCATTGCCTTCTACTTTGATGACGTCATGATCTTCAGCAACATGATGGACAAGCACGCAAACCACTTGGACACTGTCTTTGCTACTTTGCGCCAACAACAACTCTATGCGATGCCCAAAAAGGCTTCCTACGCCAATGACCATGTGCATTTCCTGGGCTATGTCATTCGCCATGGCAAAATCTGCCCAGACCCGAAGAAAATCAAGTCAATTATGGATTGGCCACTGCTCAAGACTCGCAATGATGTCCAACAATTTCTTGGGTTGGCCCAGTACCTCTCTGTGCACATTCCTCACTACTTGAGCATTGTTGCACCACTCTCTGACTTGCTAACCGACAGAATGCCAAGGGATGCCTTTGAGGCTAAGCCAGCAGTCGCTGCATTTGCTGAAATCAAGAGGCTGATTGCTGACTTGGTGGCACTGATGCCAATTGACCCAGGCCTGCCATTTGAAATTTATTGCAATGCAAGCTCATTTGGTCTCGGCTTTGCTTTGGTGCAGAATGGCAAGGTCTTGTCGTTCAATTCATGCAAACTTAAGCTGACAGAGTGCAATTATCCCACTCATGACCTTGAGCTCTTGGCCGTTTGCAATTCGCTCAAGGAGTACAGGTACCTGGTCGAGGGTCACAAATTCATGATCTTTGCTGACAACCAAGCACTGTTGCATTTCCTCAACAAGAAAGACGATCTGACTCGAGCTCAACATGCCACTCTGGATCTGATCCAGTCGTTCATGCCATTTATGATCAAGCACATTGCTGGGGCCAAGAACTCAATTGCTGATGCGCTCTCCTGCCAACCTGACTATGTGGCAGACCCTGCGAATCTCCTGGAGCTGCCAACCTTGCCCCTCAAGTGTGTCAAACTATTGGAAATCATTACTGCTCATGTTTCAGCTGATGAGGTCTTGGATCGGATTTGTGCTGCTTATGACCAAGACGAATGGTGCCAGGCCATCTTGATGCAGCTTGTGCAACCCCTTGGTCCCCACATGTTGCATACATACTGCAACTATATTCACCTCAAAGGCCTTCTGTACCTCAAGAATCATTTTGGCTAGCTTTGACTTGTGGTCCCTGACACTGACAACTTGCATGCACAACTTCTTGCTGAATATCATCACGACACTGGCGTCACACATCATGGTATTGTGCAGACGTACTATCTTGCTGTGCAAGGACTCTACTGGCCTGGCCTCTACCACGATGTTGAGTCACTAGTCAAGAAGTGCACAACCTGTGCCAAGTATTGAACCTGTAACCAGCTGCCCCAACAAGTACAGCTGCTTCCCATTCCAACTGGGCCATTCTCGGAATTTCAATGGACTTCATCAAGGGGCTCCTGATGTCATGCACAGGCAACAACCAGGTCCTCACCATTGTTGACCACTTCACCAAGTACGCTGTCTTTGTGCCATGCCATGACAATCACGGCTGAGGATGCCATGGAAATTCTGTTCAAGGAGTGGGTCAAGTACTTTTTGCTTCCTGTGTCCATTGTCTCTGATTGCGATGTTCTCTTCCATGCCCAGGTCTTCACATACTTGTGGAAACGTCTTGGCACGAAGCTCAAGCTGACAACAGCTTATCGCCCACAGAGTGATGGCCAGGCTGAAGTGACCAACCACAAGTTCTCTCGCATCTTGAAAACAGTGCTGCATGATCTTGATGGCACGCAGTGGGAGGACATGGTTCCAATTGTGCAGTTGATGTACAACTCTGCCCGCCATCACGCTCTCAGCATGTCACCACTCCAAGCAGCTGTTGGCATGTTACCTCGACTTCCACCAACCACTTTTATGGCCACTTGTCTCGATCCACCCATGTTCAGCAACCTGGCCTCACAACTTCTCTGCATTCATGACGCCATCTTGGACTTGCAGCAGCACATGCTGCAATGCAATCCTCAAAACCAAGCAGCTGTTTGGCAACCACGCATTGGTGATTTTGTCATGCTCAATGCATGCAACCTGAACACTGATACTGCTGGACTTCCAGTCACAGCCAAGCTCTGGCCATTGTATATCAGACTGTTCAAGGTCATTGCACAATGTTCACCCATGAGCTTCCAGCTCAAACTACTGGATTGTATGGTTGCCAACCATGTTCACGATGTCTTCCATGCCAACCACTTAAAACAGGCATTTTTGGGTGGTGTGCCAGCACAAGGCCACAATCACACTGATGAAAGTGATACCTCTGACTCTGGCGACGAACCTGATGATGGCACTGGCGAGTATGACGAGATTGCACTGCCACCCAATCATGTCACTGCTGCTCCTGAACCTGCTTCCCTGAACGAGAACTGCAAGTTGCACCAGTTGCTTGGAAAAGCACCTGAAATTCAAAAATGTTTCAATCTGGAACCACGTCATTGTCACTAGCTGGAGGGGGGAGAAATGATGTGAAGCAGAGCTACCCGTATGGCTCCTTTGCATACCCATTGTTGTTGTTGTTGATTCCCGTTTGTCATTCCATGTATATAAACGCCCAAACGTACCTCTGGGTACAACAGGCTTGTTCCACACTCGACACCATATCAGCAAGCATGTCAACTTTTTCCATGAGAGTCCTGACAACGATACGACCTATTTGTATTCAGAGCCTGGAAGCTTTTCCATTTCGGACCCTCAAGCGCTCCATGAAGGTCATGGGAAATGGCGTTTTATTCTTCCTGCACACACGCACAATCGCTGCCTTATTTGCGATTCTGAAGCTGAAGAGCAATACTTTTCTGCATATTGGTCGACAATCTTTGTGCCTCAGCACCAATTGTACCATCTCGTGCTTGATCTCTCCGACTTGGAGCATGGCATCCCACTCCTGCCAGCATGTCGCCATTTTGTGATCTACAACCAGTTTGGTGGCGCGCTCAACTCTTGGCCACTCTCCCCCGACTCACTCACGTCTCTCCAACTCTACAATCTGTCTTTCGAGGCAGCCACCATTGCCAATGTTCTCACGCATGTACCTCAGGGGCTCTGCAAGTTGTTGCTCCAATTGAACCCGAGTGTTGAGGGTGAAGTACTCGCCATTCTGTTCAAACTTTTGCCTGCAACACTCACATCATTGACGGTGTGGGTCTGCTTGAACATTCCCGGAGATATCCACAATGTCATACTCCCAAATGACGTATCGGCACTGCCCAATGCCCTTGCACGCATGACTGGTTTGCAAGCATTGGATTTGAACGGCATCCTTTGCCCGCATGACATAGCCCCAGTCCTCCATGTGCTCGCTGTTGTTTCCCCAGGCGCGATGCCAAATTGCCAGCGCAAAATGTGGTCGCTCAAGCTAGGTGTTTTTGTCCAGCGCAGCCATGATGTCCTGCTGTTGACCTTGCCAAATCACGATCATGCTGGCAATCGCTTGCAGGTCGACCTCCCCAGTTTGGATGTGTGCGGCCCAGGCGGCTTCACTTGGCTGCAGCAATCGTGGCATGACTCCTGTCGCGCTCTCTTGTCATCTCTCCCTGCCCCAGTGCTGTCGCTCATCCTGCGTCTGCCATGATGGGACAAAGAGCATGTTGAGGACGTCTTGGCTCACTTGATTACCACATCGCTCACCTTGCTGTACATCGGTACCACTGGGACTCAATCGTTTCGGTCGTTCCCTCTGGCTGCATTCAACCCAAGCAAGTTGCCGCCCACGCTCACATCGCTCACACTGACCAAGTTCTTTTCTGGCCGCCTTGTCCACTGGATTGCTGGGCCTCGCTGGACTTTCCCACCGTCCGTCACGCGCCTCTCACATGCTGACAATGGCCTCACAGCGTTGGATCTCGAGTTTTTTTGGCTGCTGCTGCTGTGTACGCTTCGCCATCTTGGTCTGTCGGGCAACGCTTTTCACACCCTTCCAGGCTTGCTTCCGCGGACTTTGTGTTCTGCCAACTTTGCGCAGAATGTGGGTCTTAACGATCATTTGACCCCTCACCACTGGCTCAGCACGCTCCCGCCCGCGCTGCGCATGCTTGATGTATCGCAGATGATGCTCACAACGCGAATGAGGGAACAGCTGGCGGCCGCCGAACGGCGCGCTGGATTGACGCGCATGAACTGCCACAGGCTCAAGATCAAGGCGACAGGCCCAAACTGAACAGGGGTCAGAGCCTCACCAGTGTTTTGCTTGATCTTTTTTGACCCAGTTTCGCTGTTCTTCTGTCATGGCGATCACTTGCAAATATTTTTCCTTTCTCGAGCAATTCGATTCGCTACCTGCCGTGGTTTCTGTTCAAACCGATCTGCGTCTTCTTGTGCACAGTGGTGGCAAACTTTGAGCTGTCCAAGCCAGCAGCATCGTCTCTGGTTGAATGGAAAAGCATTGTGTTCAACAGTGCTCTTGTTCATGTTTTTCATCACAGCTCCCCAGATGTATTCATTGGATTTTGGTTTGGTTGACATCAGATTCTGGTCTGGTTGACCCGCAGATATTCTGCACATTCCAGCACGACCAACATGAACTTCATGCCTGCATCATGAAACATTGCCAACACGCGACATGATTGCTGGACCCCATACTCTTGACAGTGATTGATTGGGCATGATGCGGGACATTCCCACGACTGCAGACGACCTCGACTGCAAGTGGCCTTGGAATTTGGTGCAGCTATATATCGCGTTCCTTGGCCTGGAGCCCATGTTTGGCGCGTGGATGCATGCTTGATACGAATTTATGTTGTCGCTGCTTTGCACTTTGTGCAATGAATTGAATTGACGTTGTAAGTGCTGGTGGTGAAAAAGGACTCACCAATCCGTGATGGTATGGAGCGATGTGACGGCTGGTGTGCTGCCTGCCGGATCGAGGTGTTCACCACAAGCCATGTCATGTCATGAACGTGCATGCTTCAATCGACAGGCATGACGGCCTCGTGCAAGAGATGCAAGATGTGAACTGTCACATTCAACACCCAACAACACCCAACGAAAACTTCACAACCGCCATCCATCCATCCATCCATCCATCCCAAAATTCCATTCCCCGACACACACCCTCCCCTCTCTGCCAACCCACAACCGCCACCACTCTCACCTCTCATCCCCACCTCCACCTAATACGGCCTCCCCTGCGGCGGCGGCCCACCCAGCCCGTAAAACCCTGGCGACATCGCCCCCGCCGGCGGCCCCGCCCCGTACTGCGGCGACATCACGCCCGCGGGCATCGCATATTGCGGCGCGTACCCGGGCGACATCGCGCCCATTGGCGGTGCGTAGCCCGGTGACATCGCTCCCCTCACCATTGGCGGTGGCGGCGCGTAAGGCCCCGGGTACCCCATCATCCCGCCACCGCCGGCGGTACTCGACCGCGACCGGTTCCCGCCATGCAGTGCGGGCGGCATCTGGACCGCCGGCAGCACGTGCGCCGGCGGTGGGAACTTCTCCCTCAGCACCGCTTCCACGGCGCCCCACCAGACATCGAACCGCGCGCGGGCCTCGACGACCGTCAGCACGCGCTGCGCGAGGACCCAGTACATGTCAGGCGCGAGCCGGGTCACGGGGACCGCGCTCTCAACCATGTTGAGGAACGCTTTCCGCAATGCGGGCGACACGTAGAATGCGGATTCGAGCAGGACGAGCCAGACGGGTAATTGCACGCCGTGCGCGGGGGACGTCGAGGCCGCGCGTGCGATGGCCGCGTAGACGGCGCCCATTCCGCGGTCCAACGGGTCTTGACTGATGGTCGGTGGCGCGACGTGTGCGGCGTCGGCGGCCGAGGTGTCAGCCGGGAATAACGTGCCCGGGTGCAGCGGGCGCAATTGCAATAGCGGCGCGAGCATCGCGGTCCAGTCGGCGACGGCAAGCCCCAAGTCGGCAATGACAGGCACCAGGTAGGCGTTTGGGAACACGCCGTGATCGTGCCGCTGAGCAAGGTGCACCTCGAGCAGGACGGGCACGAGCGCGTGCGCGCCACCACGCCGGCCCAAATCGAGCGCGGGCAACTGAAGCGCCAAGTACCGCAACGCCTGGGTCAGGTGCAGCAGTTGCCGGTGCGTGCGGTCGTACGAGTTGCGCGCTTCCTGGACGACCGCCGCGTCGGCACCGCCACTGCCGCCAGGGATCGCGTTGAGCGCCGCAACGACCTTTTCGGCCTCGGCGTGCCGCGCCATGAGCAGCGCGAAATCGGCGAGAAACTGGTCAATGATCGCCGCGCGTAACTGCTCCACCTGGTCCCGGTCACCTGCAGCCATCGCTGCGGCCGCTTTCGTCGACGACGAGTAGAAGGTGGTTGGCGCCATGGCCGCGATAATTCGCGCGAGTAAGACCCGCAGGGACGCGGCGAATCGCGCGTCCGGGTGCGCGCACGCGGCAAATGTCGCGGCAATCGACGCCGGGACGAGAGTCAGGTACGCCGGGAGAAGGGACGAGACGTCAATGTCCGGCACTCGCTCGGTCGCGTGCCGCACGGTCACTGGGTTCGGCAGCAGTGGGGCCAGGTACGTCCACAGCGCGGTGCCCGACGTCGGGTCGCGCATTTGCGTGACTTTCGTGAGCAGCGCGAGCCACGTCGCGTCCTGTGTGACGAGTGCTCCCAAAAGGGCCGCGGCGCGCGGGCAGACGGGGATTCCGGCGGTCGCCGCGCGCGTCGGAAGCGGGACAATCGGGTCGTTTGGGTCGTCGTCGATACTGGCCGTCAGGGCGGTCGCGACACTCGTATCGCGGTCGCAGTCGAATCGCGGTATTGTGGTCAAAATGGTCGGGCACACGTCCATGCCCACGACCGTCGCAATCAGTCCGCCCAACTCGTCCGTCTGCGTGCCCTCGACGGCCTTGCGCGCGGCCTCGGCCGAGGTACTTTCCACGATCCGTGCGAGCAAGTGCGGGACCGCGTGGTCCGTAAACAAGATGGCCGTGGCCATACGCCGCAACTGCGTTTCCGCCACGTCCCGATCATCCGAAAACACGGCACGTTGGTGAATCTGTTGCGTGAGTGACTGCACCTGGAACGCTCGAAAAACGGCGTTGCGTGCTGGGATCGCTAGAAAAGTCTGCACCGACTCGGTACGCACGGCGCCGCGCTTGGCCCACTGGTCGTACCAGAGCGATAACAGCGGCACGCGCCGGATCACGGCCATATCCCGCGCGTCGGCCGCCGACAGGTCGTCGTGTGGGCACGGGTCCGGCCGAGATGCGATCTTGCTCGGTTCGGTGGGCCGGTCGTCGACGACGCTCGACGTGGCCGCTTGCAGCGCGTCGAGCAGCGGGCCAGCGGTGCGCAATTGGTGGCACAAATGTTCCGTCAAGGTTGGAGCCGCGAGCACGCGTTCCATGATGGCGTGCGCGTGCGCGCGTTGCGGTGGGGCCGGTTGGTCGCTGCTGCCGTTGACCATAGTCGCGAGCAAGTCCAAGATCGGCGGGAGGAACCCGGCCATCCACGTTGACGCGTCGGCGCCCGACCTCGCCTGGGCCAGCGCCAAGATCAGCGACACCGTCTCGTCGGGCGAGAACCGCGGCACGAGCGTCGTCTCGTAGACGTGCCGCGCCTGCCCGCGCAATTCCGGGTGCGCATAAAACTGCGCAACGACATGCACAAACGGCGGTTGAATCAAGTCCGTCAATGGCATTCGCCTTAACAAAATGGGCGCGGTCGCGTGCCCGAGTGGCGGGTCGCGCAGTTGCGGGTAACCCTCGAGAGCCGAGACGAGCAGCGGGCGGCTCAACGAGCTCGTGGTGCTCGTGGTCGTGACGGCGTCGGCGACGACCGTGTCGAGGATCTGTGCGGCAACGTCCGGGTGCGGGATGAGAATCATGCCGTTCGCGATGCGGCCAAACATGGGCGCGCGGCAGAGTTCGCGAAACAGCCGCTGCACGGCACGGAGTGTGGAGGGCGCAAACGAGTAGACGACGCGCGTGTCGCGAGTCGTGGACGTCGGGAGCGACGGTGCCGTGCGGGCGTGCGCGATCAGGGAGCCAAGAATGGACGGTTCGGACGCGGGGCACAGCGCGGCAAAGATCCACCGGAACGGCGGCTTGGACGTGTGGTTTTGTTGTTTGTGCAAGTCGACGAATTGCCGCAGTGCCTCGACGAAAATGGCCTCGACAGAGGGCGTGTTTGCGGGTAACAGGGCACGCCACGGGGTCGGATCGCCCGCGTCCAAGGCGAGGACCCAGGCAATGGCGGCCAGGTCGCCGACGCGTAATGCGCGCTCAACTTTGGTGTGATACTTCCACTGGTCGATGAGCACATTGATCAGCAGCTGGACCGTGGCCAGCGACGGCGTACTTCCTGGCGGCGTGGACCGCATCAGGTGGATCAGGTCGGATTGCAGGCAGCGCACGGCATTGTGCAGGTCCGTAAAGAAGTGCACGCGCGCCGCAGCGACGGCCAGCGGGTCCGGCTGGGCCTGCGACTGCGTGCGGTCGCGCTTGGACGCGTGGTGGAGCTTGCCGGACCGGCTGCTGCTCTTGGCCGGCTCGTCGACTTGCATGAGAATGGCCGGGACGGTCTTGGCGGCAAGTGTGCGCCAGGCGTCCGTCGCGAGATAGTATAGCTGGCCCGGCTCGGGCGCGGCGGGTGCAGCCGCTGCCGGCGCTGTAGGCGTGGGCGGCGACGCCATGGTCATGGATGCAAGTGCAGCTGCCGGTGCTTGTCGTCGCTCTTGTCGTCGATCTTGTCGCCGGCGGCCGTGGACGTTGGTCGTGATCAGTCGGCGGTCGTTGAAGCAAAGCGGGAGTGATCAACGCGACCAAACTGGGGCGTGACGCATTTCATCTCAATCGAAAGTTGTGACATGATGCGGTGGGGTGCGGTGGATAGAGGGCCCGCCTGAAACGAAGTCGAACACGAGACGCCGAACAGCAACATGACATCAGAGAACGGTGCCGCATGACCGCATGTGGCGCAGGCGCACTGAAGGAGGCAAGCCACCGCCTGGGGCCATCCCGGCGCAGGCCCTCACCACGTGGTCCGTTCGACGCTTTGGGCGCTTCGGCGAAGGCCCCAGCCCCAGGTCATTCGATGGAAGTGCCTGGCGACCGAAATGACCCTGCCTCTGGGTCCAAAACCCGGTTTTTTGGCCCCACCAGGCCAGACTGTGTGGCGAAGTTGGCAACGACGTTGGCGACCGGCGCACGCGCGACGTTTGCCGACCGTCGATGGCTAGTTTGTCGGGCCAGACGCCGTTGATTCGCTTCCTTGTCCAACGCGCCGCCCTTGTCGGCCCGTCGCTCCAAGAACGACTTCGAACCACGCGTGTCAAGCCGCCGCAAACGTCGGACACTGGGATCAGCTGCATTTGCCCGGCCAGCAACGTTGCCGGCGCGCGCCCGGCCGAGAAGCACACTTGCCGTGTCGGTCCTACACGACTGCGCTCCTCCTCCTTGTTCTCGATCCTTTCCTGCCCGCTTGCTCGCTCGCACACCGCCGCCGCCGCCACACCGCCCCCTCCACGACGCCGCTGGTCCCGCGCACGCCGTTGTCACTGTTCTCTCGCGCACGCGCACGCGCACGCCCGAGCACCGCACCTCTAGCACGTCGTGGTCAGCTGCAACGACCGCACGCACTGCCGCCCTATCCTCGCACAATCGCAATCTCTCCAACGTCAACCACACCGACACCACCGACCTGATCCCGGCACTCTCCACCCCCGCACCGCCGTTGCTCGCGCCTTCGCGAATCACGATACGACCAGCCGGCTGTCGGCGCGCGCGAGTGCCGCCACTTCGGGCGTACCGACCAATCGGCGCTTCGAAGCCGGATCAACTCGAGCAACCATTGCTCGGCAGGGACTAGTCGACCACCTCGCGGCGTCTGTGCTCGTCTTTGCGGGCAATTTCCGTCTCGCCGCACGGCAGCTGTACACGTCTCCAAGGTACTTGAACAATTTTTTCCGTCCTGCTCTCCTGCGCGTCGGTAATGGTGGTTGGGTTCGCGCGCGTGCAACCGTCCGCTTGGCGCATCGCATCGAACGAAACGCTGCAGGCAACACCAGCAAGCGTCGTGCCCGCACCTGTCCGTGTGGCCACTCCATCCTTCGCGACGTTGTGCGACGTCTCGCCCTGCCTTGTCTGGCGTCGATGCGCGCACATGCAGCCCCGCGCGCCTGCTGCCGCCTTGTCCTCGTGCCCAACTCTCTCCGACGCCGCGCCGCCGCCCTGCAAAGCGCAGGCTCGACCATCACCACGGTTCGCGCTGCGTTTTTGTCCAGGTGGTCAATTTGTGGGTGAGCATGCGGCCGGGATGGAATGCGACACGTCGCGTCAACAGGGGCCAGCCCCGCCTCTCTTGCTCAACCACACGCACCGTGACGAAGTTGCTGGCGTGCGATGGTCACATCTCGGCCGACGAGGCGCACGCGCAATGTATTGACCTGCTGCGGGCGACGCGTCCGGGGGCACCACCAACGAGGACGCGAGTCATTTCGGTTGACGGATGCGCGTACACCGATGCCCCGGGCCGATGCAAAGCAAGGTGGACTGGGTGCGCGCGACGAGCATGTGCACGCGGTGCCGTCCTCGCCGCCGCCGCCGCCGCCGCCGCATACTGACGTCGAGAAGTAATCGTTCGTGCAGCGACCGGTGCCCAGTCGACTGACGGCGCGCATTGCCTTGATGCGCGCGTTGCTCCAGTGTAGTCCCGGACCGCTGCCGCTCTCATCCTCCGCGCACGTCAAATGGCCGCGACCGCCGCGATTGCCGCGGCCGCTCTCAGTAACGCTGCCCTCGCTCCGTCAGCATCTTCGCCTCGCGCAACGACCACGACGGCACCTGGACCAGGAGCAGCAGCACCAGCAGCATCCAGTGCTCCCCCGACGCGCTCTCTGACGCTCCCTGCCGCACCATCCTCGGCCATGCCCCCGACCGCCGTCTACGCGCTGCCCGCCAGCCCGTTTGCGACCATCCCCGCGTCGGCAATGCAGCGCCCGCCCGCAACATCGCTGCCCGCGACCCCCTACTCGGCTGCCGCTTCCGCGCCCGCGTCGATGCCCATTGCTCCAGCGACCACCGCGACCCTCACCATGACCGCGCCGGGGCCGCGTCCGCTCGCCGTGCCCGCGTCAATGTCGATGGTCCCGACGATGCACGGCATGCCCGCAACCACGTTTGCGTTGTCCGCGGCCATGTACGCCGCCGCTCCACCGACCGCGATGGCCGCGCCGATCGCCGGCTGCCTGCCCGTGCCCGTACCCATGCCCGTCGTCTACCAGCACTACCCGCCCTACGCGACTGTCATGCACGCGGCCACCGCGTCGGCGCGGCTGCCAGCCCCGCGCGGACCCGCGTTCCCCGTCGATATCACGTCGGCCATGGCCTCGTCCAATTTCCTGTCGGCGCTTGACCCGGTGCCCGTGCCCGCCATGCCGGCAGGGACCACAGCTGCGACGGCGTATGCGCCGCGCGCACCGTCCTTGATGGCCGCAGTGCCGGGCCGCCGGCCAACGTCGGCGATCCCAAGCCCGGTCGTCACGACGAGTATGCCCGTGCTGCCGGCACCGGCATCGACGCTGTCGTCGCCGCCGCCATCGGCCATAGCCTCGTCGCCGCCTGTCGCGCCGTCGCCGCTCATGATTCGCCAGGCGTCCTCGACGCCGTCGTTGACCGTGCCCACTGAAGCGTCTGGTCCGTTGCCGGTCGCTGCGAGCTTGCTTTTTACCGCGCAGCAGCAGCAGGCCGCGCGCGCTGCGTCCGCGTCATCACCGGTCCCGCCATCGACACCGCAGCCGCCGTCAACCCCGCCGTCGGTTTCGTCGTCCACGCCGCCATCGATTTCGTCGTCAACCCCACCACCGTTACCAGTCAGCACGGCACCGCCGTCCGCGGCGTCGGCAGCAGCAGCAGAGAGCGAGGCGCCGTGGCCCCGGATGGCGCTGTCGCCGGCTCTTGCAACCTCGCCCGCTTGTTCGCCGGCATTACCGCATGATGCGCACAGTACCGAGTGCAGCACACCACTCGACAGTGGCCACGGCGGGACCCCGCCATCGAGGACGGCTGTCGCGCTCCCTGACGCCAGCGACGATGCTCAGGGCATGGAGACGGCCTTCGCGATCCCGCCGGAACCGCCGACCGCGCCGGTCCCGCTCGTCGATGTCGCCGCGACCGGCGGCCACCTCGGGCACGCGATTGGCATGGGCCCGACGACTCCCGTGACGCTCACCTCCACTACCACGTCCGGCCCGCCCGTGTCCCCTGGACTCGTGCCGCAGCCCAGCACGCTCCTGTTCGACCCGGCCGAACTCGCGCCGTGGCTCGAACTGAACCTGTTCGACGCCGATACCGCCGCGCTCCTCAACGACCCAGCGGCACGTGCGCCGCCCGTCACGACGCCCGGCCCGCAGCAGCAGGCGCAACATCCGTGGGCATGGCCGGGCGCGACGCCCACGCCCGCGGCCGAGGCCCGGAAGACCCCCCTCGCGGCGACCCCGGGCGCGTCGGCACTGCTCACCGCCAAGGAGCAGCAGTACTTTGACCAGTTTCTCAACTGGATGGCGACGGGCCTGACACCCGCGGCGAACGCGACCGACACGAACCCGCTCGATGCCGCACTTTCCCTCGCGTCGCCCGCGGCCCGCGCCGCCGATCATCACCCGCCGGTGATTGCCGCGCCCGCGTACGAGCCCGCGCGCGCGCCCGGGACGGGCGTCCCGCCACTCCCGCTGACCCCGCTCTCGCTCGACCTGCGCGCGCGCGACACGTCGCTCTCCGGAGGTGACCGTGCGACGTCCCCGTGGTCGGCGTCCCCGGCGGTCGCTGCCGTCCGCGCACGGACACGGACCGCGTCGGTGTCGACTCCGACGCTCGCACAACGGCGCAATCTCGCGGGACTTGCATATTGATCTGGACCCGGTCGCACCCGCGACCGCGCCGCTCGTCGCATCCCCATGCCGGCCGACCAGGGGGTCACACAGCTGTTTGCGATGACGGCCAATGGGATGGTCCCGCTGCAGATTCCGCACGAGGCCGTTGCGGCCGCGCTCGCAGCGGCCGCCGCGCAGGGCGGTAGCGCGCAGGGACCGCCGCCCCCGGGAACCGTCGCGGTGCAGCTGGTCGCGCCGCATCCGCCGCAGCAGGTGCAGGCGATGCAGCAGGAGCCGATGGTCGGGTTCTTGCGCGGGATCGGGCCAGCGGTGATGCCCACGGCGCCGCAAGCGACGACGACGATGTGGCCTGCGGCGCCGAACCGGGTTGCCGCGGCCGCCGGGCTCGGTACGAGTCTGCCGAAACTTCCCACGCCGATCACGGCCGTTTCCGCCGCGCCGCACCAGACCATGGCTGCGGTCCCGCCGTCCACCCCGTCCACCCCCGCGACCCCATCCGGGTCCAAGAAACGCAAGGCGCGCGACGCCGACCCGGGCAAGCGCGCGCACCACATGGAGACGGAGAAGAAGCGGCGCACCACGATTCGGCAAGGGTTCCAGTCGCTCGTCGACTTGGTCCCGGCCCTGCGCGCGACCGCCGAGAAGTTGGGACCCGTTCCGCCACGGCCCACGCAAGAGGAGGAGGATGACGACAATCACGGCGGACATACCGTGTCGAAGGCGACGATCTTGATGAAGTCGGTCGAGTACCTGCGGCGTGTTGAGCGGCAGGTCGCGCGGTACGCGGCCAAGGTCGCGGATTTGGAGGTCCGGGCCGGGTTGAGGCCGCTCGAGGCGGCGGGGGCCGTGGATATTGCGGCGAGGGGATTAGATCCGGCGGGCGGGTTCCGCGCGCCGTTTTGAGGTGGAGGAGGTGCGGTGGTCGTGGAGACCGGCGGACCGGCTGGGCCGGCCGCGGCGGCTGTGTTTGTTTTCGCGTGTTTTCTCTATTTCGTGGAGGTGGTTTTTGTTTCTTGTTTCTTGTCGAGATGTCCTGCTGAGGGACCAAGGGGGCCGGCCGCTGGCCTCTGTGTGCGCGTGGAGCGTCGCGAGTCGACGCGTCCACCGTTGTCTTTGTTTTTTTTTTGTCGTCCTTTCTCTCCACCCTGTGGTGTTTTTTTTCTCGCACGCCAGCGCGAGACTGGCGCTGCCGTAGACGGTTCTTGTCACCCTCCTCGTGTTCCTCTCGTGTTTCTCATGGAGTTCCCTCCTTTGGGTGTTGGTGCGCGCGCGTGCGGCCTGGTCTGCGATTGGGCCGTCGACGGTTTGCCGCGTGGATTTGTGCCGTGGGGTTTTGTCTTCTTCATACCAGTTTCAGCGCAGTGATAGATTTGGTGTTTAATGTGAGGATCGTCGTGCGCTTGTCCATCGTCTGCTTCGCGGTCTGCCCCGGCCGCCCCCTCCCGCCCCCTACGACGTCGACGCCACATGGGCGACAGCATCGGCGTCGCGCCGTCCGCGCTGCTTGAATGGCAAGGCGCTTGTCGGTGCGAGACGCGCTCGGGGGCCTGACTCACGGCGCGCCGCGGTCGCGTGAGCGGGCGTGACCCGTTGACACGCACGCCCCAACCAGCCATGGTCACCGGCAACCACCTCCACCAAGTGCGCGGGGTACTCTGGTGCGCGACTGAAGCCGACGCCGTTCACGACGCGGATCGGATCCGTCTTGACCAGCCAGTCCGCGCAAGCCGCTGCACCGACCTGCCGTGGCCCGCTCCCTGGAGACTCTGACCGGCCGACGCGTCAGCTCGACCGACCGACCACCCGACCTCCTGAACCAAGAAATCCAGCAACCATGGCGGCCGCCAACAAGGACGCCGGCTCGGGTCAGTCTTCCTCGCTCGCCTCTGGACCGAGAACGTCCGAGCGGTGAATCTGACCGCGACGCGAAACGCGCAAACCATGTAGCCTCGATCCACTTCCCGACCGAGGAGGAGAAGATTCTCGCGCTCTGGGACCAGCTCGACGCCTTCCAGACGTCGGTCAAGCTGTCCGAGGGCCGCCCGATCTTTTCGTTCTTTGACGGGTACGCGCGGCTCCCGACTCTTGACGCGGCGCCTCGCCGTGCCCACGATCCGACCCCCAAACTGACAGACGCGCACGCGCCATCTAGCCCACCCTTTGCCACGGGTCTGCCGCACTATGGCCACCTGCTCGCCGGCACCATCAAGGACGTGGTGACGCGGTACGCGCACAACACGGGCCACTACGTGGAGCGCCGTGCCGGGTGGGATACGCACGGCTTGCCGGTCGAGCACGAGATCGACAAGGTGCTCAACATCAAGGGCCGCGAGGACGTGATGAAGATGGGGATCAAGGCGTACAATGCCGAGTGCCGCAAGATCGTGATGCGGTACGCCGACGAGTGGCGCACGACCGTGAACCGCATGGGCCGGTGGATCGACTTCGACAACGACTACAAGACGCTCAACCCGTCGTTCATGGAGTCGGTCTGGTGGGTCTTCAAGCAGCTATTCGACAAGGACCAGGTCTACCGCGGGTTCCGCGTCATGCCCTTCTCGACGGGCTGCAACACGCCGGTCGCCAACTTTGAGGCGTCGCAGAATTACAAGGACGTGAATGACCCGTCGGTCGTTGTCACGTTCCCGCTCATCTCGGACGCGAACACGGCGTTCTTGGCGTGGACGACCACGCCCTGGACGCTGCCGTCGAACCTGGCGCTCTGCGTGCACCCCGATTTGGAGTACGTCAAGATCAAGGACCACGAGTCGGGCATGCACTACATCCTGCTCGAGAAGCGGCTCGATTCGATCTACAAGGACCTGAAAAAGGCCAAGTTCACGGTCGTTGAGAAGATCAAGGGCGCGGCGCTCAAGGGCACCGAGTACGTGCCGCTGTTCGACTACTTCAAGGCCGACTTCCACAAGACCGGCGCGTTCCGCGTGCTTGCCGACACGTACGTGACCGACGACTCGGGTACCGGTATTGTCCACCAGGCGCCGGCGTTTGGCGAGGACGATCACCGCGTGTGCCTGGCCGCGGGCATCATCACCGAGGAGAACGTGCCGTGCCCCGTCGACGATTCCGGGATCTTGCGCGCGCCCGTGACCGACTATGCGGGCCAGTACTTCAAGGACGCCGACAAGGCGATTCAAAAGGACTTGAAGGCGCGCAAGCGGCTGATTCGGCAGTCGACGCTCACGCACTCGTATCCGTTCTGCTGGCGGTCCGACACGCCCCTCATGTACAAGGCGGTGCCGTCGTGGTTTGTGCGCGTCGCCAATATTCGTGACAGGCTGTGCAAGAACAACTTGCAGTCGCGGTGGGTCCCGCAGTTTGTCCAGGAAAAGCGGTTCCACAACTGGCTCGCGAACGCACGCGACTGGAACGTCTCGCGCAACCGGTACTGGGGCACGCCGATCCCGCTCTGGACCAACGCCGATTTCACCGAAGTCGTGTGCATTGGGTCGGTCGAGGAGCTGCGCACGCTGTCGGGCGTCAAGGACATTACCGACCTGCACCGCGACTCGATTGACCAGATCACAATCCCGGCCAAGAACGGCAAGGGCGTGCTGAAGCGCATTGACGAAGTGTTCGACTGCTGGTTCGAGTCCGGGTCGATGCCGTATGCGCAGCAGCACTACCCGTTTGAGAACCAGGCCAAGTTCGAGGCGTCGTTCCCGGCCAACTTCATCGCCGAGGGCATCGACCAGACGCGTGGGTGGTTCTACACGCTCATGGTGCTCTCGACGCACCTGTTTGACCAGCCTCCGTTCCAGAACTTGATTGTCTCGGGCCTGATCCTGGCGTCGGACGGCAAGAAAATGTCGAAGCGGCTCAAGAACTACCCGGACCCGAAACATATCCTCGACTCGTACGGCGCCGACGCATTGCGGCTCTACCTGATCAACTCGCCCGTGGTCCGGTCCGAGAACTTGGCGTTCAAAGAAGAGGGCGTGCGCGAAGTCGTCTCCAAGGTGTTGCTCCCGTGGCACAATGTCTTCAAGTTTTTCAGTAACCAGGTGCAGTTGCTGAAGAAGGAGTTCAACGTGGACTTTTCATATGACGCGCGCAAGGTCGGGCATACGAACGTCATGGACAAGTGGGTGCTGGCCTCGCTGCAGTCGCTCATCAAGCACGTGCGCACGGAAATGTCCGAGTACCGACTCTACACGGTCGTGCCGCGCTTGCTCGCGTTCATCGACGAGTTGACCAACATGTACGTGCGGTACAACCGGAAGCGGCTCAAGTGCGACGGCGGGCTCGACGACGGCGTGTCCGCGCTGAACACGCTGTTCGAGGTCCTACTCACGCTCGCCAAGGTCATGGCCCCGTTCACGCCGTTCATGGCCGAGAACCTCTACCAGACGCTCAAGACGTTCCTGGTCGAGCCCAAGAAGGGCACCAAGCAGCACACCGAGTTCCAGTCGGTGCACTTCCAGCTGTTCCCGGAAGTCAAGCAAGAGTACTTTGACGAAGTGATTGAGCGGCAGGTCGCGCGCATGCAGGGCGTGATTGAACTCGGCCGTATCATTCGCGACCGCCGCACGATCGGGCTCAAGACGCCGTTGCGCGAACTTGTCGTGCTGCATGCCGACCAGGAGTACCTCGCCGACGTCGCCTCGCTTGAACTCTACGTCAAGGAGGAACTCAACGTGCGCACGCTCACGCTCACGTCCGACGAGGACAAGCACCATGTCGCCTACAAGGCCGAGGCCGACTTCAAGGTGCTCGGCATCAAGCTGCGCAAGGATATGCCCAAGGTCAAGAACGGGCTCGCCAAGGTCACGTCCGCGGCCGTCAAGGAATTCGCGCGCACGGGTACGCTCGTCGTCGAGGGCATCACGCTCGGCGCCGACGACCTCAAGGTGATTCGGTACTATGCCGGCACGTCGCCCGACTGGGAGGCCGCCAACGACAAGAACGTGCTCGTGCTCATGGATGTCGGGAAAGACGAGCACCTCGAGCGCGAGGCGCTCGCGCGCGAAGTGATCAACCGCGTGCAGCGGCTGCGCAAGAAGGCTGGGCTCGTGCCGACCGACAATGTCGACTACTTTTACCAGTTTACCGAGGACCCGAACAACCAATTGGTCGAGGCCATGGCCAAGGAGGCCGAGTTCATTGTCAAGACGCTCAAGCGCACGCTCTTGCCCGTCTTCCAGCGTGATCCGAAGAAGAAGGTGATTGCCGAGGAGGAGCAGGAGGTCTCGGGCAGTAAGTTTGTGCTGTCGCTCGTCTGGGAGTAGAGGGGCGGGCCGTTGATGCGTAGGTCGTCGTCGTCGTCTCGCGCAGCGGCGTCGTCATCGTGTCGTGTTGTTCGTTTGCCGTTGTCGTGTTGCAAATCGTAGCAAATTTATTCGCCTTTTTGTCGCGCAATCCTAGACTTTCTTTCCTCCACTGTGCTCATCTCGGCCCGGCCCTGCCCTGCTTGAGGGAGCTTCATTTGCCGCGACAAGAGCCAAAGTTCCAACAATCTCAACGAAGTGCCTGCCCCACCTCCGGAAGGGATGGATACCCGAGACCCCTGATGTGTTTTTGCCGTTCTTTTCAGAGTCGGGAGATCCGACCCGGATCCGGTTCCGAAGCAACAACGCCGAACCACAGGTGCGGCCGTATCGTTAAAAGTCGCGCTGTCGCCCCTGCCTGGCCTCCATTCTCTCTACGGCCATCGACCCGCTGCAACCATGAGCAACGAAATGAACGTCAGCAACCTCTTCAGCGTCAAGGACAAGGTGGTCCTTGTCACGGGCGGTGTGTACCTGTTCCCAGCTTGCGACCCAGCACGACACGACGCGTTTTCCCTGACCTCCAACGGTATCGGCTAGGCTCGCGCGGGATCGGCCTGATGATTGCCGCCGGTTTCGTCGCCAACGGCGCCAAGGTCTACATCAACGCGCGGTCGGCCAAGGTCTGCGACGCGGCCGCCGCTGCTTTGACCAAGCAAGGGCCCGGTCAGTGCATTTCAATCCCGGCCGACTTGCAGTCGATGGACGATATCAAAGCGCTTGTTGCCAAGGTCGCCGAGCGCGAGACGAAGCTGCACGTCCTCGTCAACAACGCGGGCGCCAACTGGGGCGCGCCGATTGAGGGTACGCAAGCACTCGTTGCGAACGCGTCGCCGCGGAAGCGGACTATCAACTGACGGAGCGTGTCGTGTCATGGCCGTGCAGAATACCCGGACGAAGCGTTTGAAAAGGTGATGAACCTCAATGTGCGCCGCGTCTTCTCGCTGACCCAGGCGTACGTGCTGTCCTTATCACCCTCCCCGCTCACCTCCGCACTATCCAAACTGAGTCATCAATCCACGCTCATCCAGGTGCCTCCCCCTCCTCACCGCGGCCGCGACCGACGCCGACCCGGCGCGCATCATCAACATCGGTTCCGTCGACGGCATTCGCGTGCCCGCACTCGAGACCTACGCCTACTCGGCGTCCAAGGCGGCGCTGCACCATATGACGCGCGTCATGGCCGCGCAACTGCCCACGCGCGCGCCCATTACCTGTAATGCCGTGGCCCCCGGGCCCTTTGAGTCAAAGATGATGGCGGCGACGCTGTCCAAGTTCCAGGACGCGATTGTGGCCGGAATCCCCCTCGGCCGGATTGGTCACCCGAACGATATGGCGGGCGTCTGCATTTACTTGAGTTCGACAGCGGGCGCGTACGTGACGGGCACGGTAATTCCAGTGGATGGCGGCGCGGTCGTGCGCGCGAAGATGTAACGGGAGAGCTGGAGGAGAGGGAGGGCAGGGGCGCGCGGCCTGGCCGGCGCCCCGCGAGAGGTCAGCATCGAGACCAGGATCATATAGTCGATGCCTTATCTTTCTTCTCCACCTTGGTTTGATTCGCTCAGGAACTGGGTCATGTTCGCGCTGGCCTCTTCGATTAGCTTGAGCGTGCCGGTGCTTGATCAGCGGTGACATGTGATCGCGTCGCGCTTGCTTCTTGCTCATGCAACCACCCGCCCCGACCAACCATTGGCCCTCAACACAACACGCACCAATGACCAGACCTGCTGCAACATGATATCCGGATCCAACATGTTCTCCATCAAGGGCGAGGCCGTCGACTGGGATCGGGTCCTGGCCTTGGACCCGGCGCAAATTCAAGCCGTTCGTGTCCACCCGCACCGAACTCTTCACCAACCACCATGCCGTGGTCCGCCCAAAAACCGGTGGAGAAGGGTCATGATCGCCGCCCACTCATTCGACTTCCGCTGTGCCGTAGAGCGCCGACGACGTCACACTCGAGGATCTCTACCCAGATCTCATCACCTGGCGCGTCTCGCTCGACGACCCGCGCGCGACGCCCGAGAACCTGGTGCGGCTGTTCCAGCTCACGCAGCTCGCCATGGAGTACGCACGCCGTTCTCGAATCCCGGTCGGCCCACGCGCTCATCCATCTGGCCACCTCCGATAGACTCAAGAACCTGTTCCTCGAAGACGCCGAAAAGCAGTCGGCGCAGCTACAAGCACAGGCGCTGCTGACGCGGGGCACCTCCAAGTCGGTCCTGCGGCTCTCGCCGATCCCCGGCGACGACGAGCACGGCGGATTGCCTGCCGGATCGACCTTGGCGTTACCCAGCGCCGCGGGCCACTCGGCACTGACTTCGATCCAGGACCTGTCGGCCGCGCACTTGGACGAGATCCAGGCGCTCCGCGCCGACTTGGACGAAGCGACCAAGGAAGTGACGCAGCTGCGCACGGACGTGGCCACGGCTGAGGAACAAATGCATATTGAACGCGCGGCGGCAGCGAAATTGCGCGACGAAGTCAGGTTTGAGCGGATGCGCAACAAGGACTTGGAGCTCGTCGTGGATTCGCTGAATGTGAATGTCAAGGAGCTCAAGGCCGCGCAGGCGCGCACGCTGGGGAGGAGGACGGAAGATGAGTACCGCACGGAAATTCGCGAGAAGGCGCAGTTGGTCGCAAAGTACTTGACGGAGGTGCAGATGCTGTCGGCGCAGAATAGCGAGTTGGGGAATGAGGTTGCGGCGATGACGGGCGAGTTGGAGGCGGTTGTCACAGAGCTGGATCGGTGCGTGGAGTGTCATGGTTTGGGCGCGGCGCTGAGGGTGGTAGACTGATTCTTGGTCGTGCTGCGCGTTCGGTAGTTGCCAGAAGGAGAACCAGAGTCTACAGCAGTACATTGCGCAAGTCGACGAGCTGCTCGCCAAGGCCGACGTGGAGCGCGAGACGCTCGAGCGCCAGATTCGCGAAATGGCCGAGGAGATTGCGCAACGCGGTACGCTCTGTCGTGCTCATTTCGACGGAGCGGTGCATCCTGTTCCTAAATTGTGGCGTGCCGATTCGATAGACGCCGACGACCGGATCCCGGGTTTGGAGCAAGAGATTCGGGACTTGAAAGACCAAGTCAAGCACGCGCAGGCGCTCAGCACCGACAAGCAGGAGGTGATTGACAAGCTCGAAAAGGAGCTGCACATGTACGCGACCGATACGTCGCACGCCGTCATTGACGACCTGCGCAAGGAGCTCACGGATCGCGGTATGACCACTAATACGGTGGGACTCGCACTGTAGTTCCTTTCGTCGTCCCAACTGACCGCGAGTTGTGATCCTTTTCCAGATACGGAAGTCGAGGACCTCAAGCGCCGATTGGCCGACAGTTTCCGCGACTTTGAGCTGCTCTCGGCTGACTGGCACCGCGAGCTGAACCAGGTTCGTATGATACGATCGCTTGCTATTCGTTTCAACAAGGCCATGCTGTAACCACCCTCCTCTCGACGCCTTTCCCGTGCAGAAAAAGGCCCCCGCGCCCATCATCGACAATTCCGTCTCCAAGCAAGCCGCGGCGCTAATGGAAACGCGTGCTCTCGCGCTCAGCGACGCGAATCAAGCGCTCGAGTCCCGGCTCACAACGCTCGACAAGCAGCTCGTTGCCAAGGACCGCGAGATCCAGGCAATGCACGTGGAAATGGACCGGCTCTACAAGGTCGGTGCCGCCGAGTATGCGCGGCGCGAGATCCAGGACCTGCGGCAACAACGTACCGTGCGCGACCAGGACATTGCCCAGCTCAAGACGCGCGTCAACGACTTGCAGGCGCTCGCCGACGAACTCGCCGAGGAGAACGACGAGTTTCGGCTGAAATTCAATTTGGGCCAGCGGCTTGGGGAAGACCGACAGTTGCTGGCGCGTAAGCGGCAGACGGAGATTGGGCGGTTGCAGGCGGTGAACGGCAAGCTCATGGAGGAGATTGACGCGCTCGAGCGCGAACGGCTCGAGTTGAAGAAGCAGGTGCGGCTGCAGGCGCTCGAGCGCGGCGAGCGCGCGCTCAAGCTCGGGTTGTCGGTCGACCAGCTGCACGTGCTCGAGAGTCTGGCTGACCGCATGCGCGAAAATGACCGCGTGCTGTGCGTGTGCAACAAGGGCGACGTGGAGAAGGAGAATGTCAGGTTGAAGCGCATGGTCGATGCGCAAGGCGACGAGCTCGAGCAGGCCGCGCAGCAGGTCGAGGAGCTCGAGGCCAAGCTGCACAAGACGGAGCAGAAGCTACAGCAGGTCCAGCAGCAGCTCAAGACCCAGCAGCAGCAGCAGCAGCCGTCTTTGCCGCCGCCGCCGGCACCACCTGCCGCGCCGTCCGAGCCCGGCGAGCGGCCCGGCTTGCTCCCGAGCAACCCGTCGGTCACCAACCTGGTGGTGCGCCCGCCGCGCGTGGTCCTGTTCGACCGCGAAGTCATGACCGACGTCGTGGCCGACGACTCCACGCCCTCCACCGCCGCTGAACCCGACCGCGACGAGCCGAGCTCCGTCGACTCGACCGAGCCCCACCGCTGCGCAACATGCGGCCGCGGCGCGCGCCGCACCCCAGCTGCGGTCCGCACGCCCGTCTACGAGGTCCCCGTCCGCGATGCGGGGACCATGTGCGCGATCGACCTGGCCGACGTGCCACGCGAGCTTCTGGCACACCCGGACGCTTCGACGGTCGCGGCGCTCTACCACCACCTGGTCGAGGTCATGGGCGAGCTCGACACGTTACGGTGCCAGCCCGACGCGGTTGAGGCGCAAGTCGCCGAAATGCACGCGCGCGTCGTCGACGTGGCCGCGCAGCTGGACCAGTTGCGCAGCGAGTATGCGGCACTGCAGCACCGGCACGCGACGACCGTTGCGAGGTACGCCGACCTCGAGCACCAGCTGGGCGGGGTCCGCGCCGAGGCCGATGAGTTGCGCACGGCCATGGCCATGATTGATGCCGGAGACCACGGGGAGATGGCGTCGCGGGTGACGGACCGCACGCGCGCGTTTATTACCGCGACCAACTCGCTGCGGCAGCTCAAGCGCAAGAACTTGATTCTGAGCGGGTGGCACGAGAGCGCGCGCGCGGCGTTGCAGACCGCAAAGGACGCGCACGCAGCCAAGGAGGAGGCGTTGCGCAAGGACGTGCACCGGCTCACGGGCCGAGTCGCGGCGCTGGAAACCGAGCGCGACCAGTTGCGTGGAATGGTGGAGAAGAGCGTCGATGCGGCGGTGCTGGTCGACGCGCAGAAGCAGCTCCAGGAACAGACGGAACGCACGCGGCAGCTCGAAGTCGCAGCGGCGGAACGGTCGGTACTCGAGCTTGAGTGCATGGACCTCAAGAAACGCCACGCCGATCTCGAGGAACAGCTCAAGCAGAGCCAGGCTGCGCGCGACGTGCTCGCCGCGCAAGTCGAGTCGCACCGGACGCAGTTGCGTGATGCGAATCGGCTCGAGCCCGTCGACGTCCAGGCCACGCTCGCGTCGCTGCGTTCCCAACTTGCCGAGTGCAATGCGGCGCTGTCCATGGCCGAGTCTCGCGCGGCGCTCGCGGGGATCGAGTGTGACTCGCACAAACAGATGCAGGCCGGCCATTTGCGTATGATCGAGTCGTTGCAGAAACGCTGCGACGATATGGCCAAACAGAATGCCGACTTGTGCGAGGCGCTGATGGCGCAACAGGTGCAGCGTCCTGTTCCGGGTCCGAGTGCTGCCCCGGCAAAGTCGTCGGGTGCGGCCAATGAGGACACGACCGAGAACTGGATCGAGATTGACGTGCTGCGACAGCAACTCGAGCGATACCAGCGCGAGAACCACGCATTGGATAACGCGAACCGGCGTTTGCGGCTGTTGCTCGCTGACTTGCAGCTGCAGTCGGAGCAGACGATGCTCTTGGGCCAGGCGCACCAGCAGATCACGGACCTGTCGCTGAGCCTGCAGGAGCAGAAGAGCAAGGCCGAAGAGCTCGGCCAGCGCTGCCGGCGTCTCGAGGTGCAAGACGCTGAGGTACGACTGATTGTCTTTTTTCCCCGCGTTTTCGGCTTTCTAACGACCAATCGCCGAACAGAAAGACGCGCAGATCCAACGGCTCGAAGATGCGCAGTCGCACCTGCGCTCGTCGATTCTTCTCGAGCGGCAAGAGCACCGTCTTCTCACCGCGTCGCTCACGTACCGCGCGACCAAGGCCGTCTCACACGCTGAGTTCACGCGCGTCAAGGACGCGCTCGACCTGGCTATGCAGTACATTCGCAAGCTTACGCACACGCTGCCGGGCCGCACCAACAACGACGACGACGCCATGAGCACGACCGAATTGCGCGTCGAGAACCTGCGGCTCAAGCGGCACCTCAACGAGCTCGCGCACCTTCACGACCTCAAGACGCGCGAGACGGAGCGGCTGCAGACGACGCTCACCGAGACGGAGCGGTCGTACCTCGAGCTGCTCGACGTGCAGGGCCAGGCGCGCGAAGAGCACGTTCGCGGGCAGGCAACTTTGCAGGACGAGATCGCGTCGCTCAAGGCGCGGCTCGCGACGCTCACGGACCAGTCGGCGCTCGCGGAGAAGCTCGTGGGCGTGGAACTCGAGATGCTGCGCGTCGTGCACGAGAACGAGGGCCAGCGCGCCCGGATCGACCAGTTGCGCCAGGAAAATGAGCAACTCGAGCTGCAGGTGCGCCGGCTCGACGCGGCGCTCATCCAGCACCAGCTGCACGCCAATTCGGACGCGGCAGCCGTGACGCGCGACGTGGGCCAACCACACGATCCGCACCAGCAAATGATCCCGCTCGCGACGGCCGAGGCCCTCCTCGCCGGTCTGCGGCAGCAAGTGCGGCAAAAGCACGCACTCGTCGAGAGCCTCGAGACGCGCGTGCACGCGCTGACGCTGCAGCTCAAGCAGACGCAGGCCGCGCGGCCGCGGACGTTCAGCACGCGCAGCACCGGCTCGCCGACTCGGAGTACCGATTGCGCGCGGCGCGTGACGCGCACGCGGGCATGGTCGCGGACCTCGGGCGCGCGCGGGCGGCCGCGGCCGCAGCTGCGACCAGTCGACAGGCGGAGACCGACTCGCCGATGCTGTCGCGGTCCGCGTCCGCGTCTCTGTCGCGGCAGTTTTCGCGCACGCAGTTGGTCCAGATCGAGCATTTGTCGGTGCTCGTGCAGGAGCGCGACGCGCAGATTGAGCATCTCGAGACGCATTTGCGCGCACACGTCGAGACGATCGAGGCAAACCGGCAGGCGGCGGCCGCGCAGGTGGCCGCGCTTAAGGACCAGATTGAGGTCAAGCAGGCCGAGGTGGACCAGTTGCGCGGCGTGATCAATGCGTCGGTGCCGCGGGCCGAGTACTTGGTGCTGCAGGACCAGCTGCAGGCGACGCAGGTCGCGCTGGATACGAGTCAAGTGCGCGAGCAAAACTTGCAGTCGGTGATTGACGAGGTCAAGCAGGAAATGGTCGCGCTGACCAAGCAGCAGTTGCAGCTGCAGATTGTCAAGAAGCGGTACGCTTCAGTCATTTTGCGTCGGGATTTCTGCTCTGTCTCATATTTGGTACGGTTGGTGTAGACAAATGCTCATGGACCAAGGCATCAAGTCGTGCGAGTCGTGCCTGATGCTCGGCCAGCAAATGACCCAGATCAGAGAGAAAGCCGGTTCGTTGCGCTCATTTATGTCGTTCACTTCGCGGATCGTGCTCATACCATCCTCTTTCACCCCCTAGAGAAATCGCTAGCTCTCCGCGGCGCGCAAATCAAGCGTTTAGAAAAGCGAGTCGCCGACTTGACTAAGGAGCTCGACCGGCACCTCGACAAGCAGCCGGACCCGCAGGAAGTTGACAACAAGGCGACGCGCGACCTGGCGACTTGGATGCAGCGGCACGAGAAGCTCGAGCAGCAGGTCGTTGCGCTCGAACAGGACAAGCAGCGCGCCGAGAAGCGCGCCGCCGAACTGCAGCGGCTTCTCGATGCCGCGAACAAGACCAGATCCGACCAGCCGGCCCCCAAGTCGGCGTCACGACCGCCGCCGTCCAAGCGACCCGCGCCTCCGGCGCTCGCCAAACCCGACCCGGATAATGCCGAGTTGGCCGCGGCGCGGCAGAGGATCCAGGATCTCGAGTCCAAGCTCACGGCAGCACAGGCTGACCGGTTGCGCGCGACGGCCAAGATGCGCAAGCATCAGCAGCTGGCCGAGACGGCGCGCGCCGAGGCGGCTGCGGCCGTGCAGGCAAAGCAAGCAGCTGCAGCCACAGTCGCATCACTTCGTGCGGCGGTCGTGGCCGCCCAGCGCGACGAGCAGCGTGCGCGGCGACAAGCGCTCGCGGCGTCTCAAAAAGTCGCGGACCTCGAAGCGGCCGTGGCGCGGCCGAGGTCGCGGGTCGCGGACGCCGACGCGAGGCTGGTCGAAGAACTCGAGGACGTCAAGGCCAATTACGCGCACTCGGTCGAGCTGAATGTGATTTTTGAGGAGGAATTGCGCCGGCTCGGTGCGGATGTGGACGCCCTGCACCGTGAACTGTATGGTCCTGTTGCAGTACGGTCGGCGCGGTCATCGCCTGTCGCGCCGACAGTGCACGCTGCGGAGCGCGAGGTCGTGCAGTCACCGGTGGTCGGTTCGGCGTCGGTGCGAGCGGCGTCGCGCCAGAGCGCGTGGTCGCAGGCGGATCGGACTGGGGACGGGTAGAGGACACCGAGCGCGACTTGAGGATATATATGGTGATGGTGCTGTTGAGGGCGATTGACGGAAGGGGAGCTGTGCATCATATATTCGATCAACATTCATTTTTGAGCCATCCGTTATGCCCGCCGCACGAACGACTTTCTGGTCACCGACAAAACCACACGCGCGAAAGAAAAAAATGTCGCGATTTCTAACCCGACACTTCTGGGCTCGTCTCTGCTGGCGTCCTCCTATCCACCACCAACTGCGCAGCGGCCACAGCCACCACGGCCACCACCACGGCCATCACGACCGCGCGCCACTCCTGCCTCCTCCTCGCAAAATTGACCCCTTCCACGACCGCGTCCCAGACGACCCCCATCAGCACGGCCACATCAAAATACGTCGGGACTCCACCTGTCCGCTGCAACTTGGCGATGACCACCCTTGCCTGCAATTTGCGCAAAAACGCATGAAACGCGTCCGGCGGCGGGACCGCGACGCGCCAATCGGTCGCACTCAAAAACGCGCGTTCGAACCGGTTAATATCGCGCGTCGCGAACCGCGTGAAGACGGCCCAGTCGGCGTTACGGTAAATCCGGTCAAACAGCATTTTCTCGGCAACAATCAGCGCGCCCAGGAAGAGCGTTGGTGGGGTCCAGTGAATCGTGGCGGCCGGGTCGGGGGCGGTCGGAGATAACATGGTGGGCGTGGCTGGTCGCGGCACCGCCAATGCATCGAGGCTCGTATCCACGTGCAAGTTCGTTGACGCGGCGCGAGACCGGTCGCCGGCGCTTGCGCGCGCGGTGTATTCATTCAGCGGTTCGTCGTCGCGGCGGTGGTGCCTGCGCGCGAGCGGTGCTGCCGGCGGCGGTGGGGGTAGCGGCGGGACGGGCGGGGGTGGCGGGGACGCGGACCTCGCGCGCCATCGCGCGATCAGCGGCGACTGCGTCCCCCAACGCGCGACGAGCGGAGACTGCGCGCGCTTGCGCGACATGGACCCGGGCACTTGGCGCATGAGCAGCGGCCAGGGCGAGGCCATGGGCGATGGGATAGCGTCGGGGGTCGGCGGGAGCTCGTCATCGTCCCATGCACCCGGCAGGTCATCGGATGCTGCAGTGGGTTCTACACGGTCGCGCAGACCGCGGTGCAGCTGGTCAATGTAGTAGAGCGCGAGTAGGAACGACGACGACGAGATGCCCGCAGCGCGAAGTGTGCGGCGCATAAAATGCACAGATCGGCGCGCAGCGTCGAGGTCGGCCTGTCGTGCCTTGGTGCTCGCGGTCGAGTCGGTCGAGTTGGTGCGTGCCGGCAGGGTGAGGTCCGGGAACATCGTGTCGGTTGATGACGGCCACGGGGACAAGTCGCGAAGCAAGTCGCGCTTGCGCTGGCGCATGCGGCGCGAGGTAGGGAACGTGGGCGAATTTGGAGCGTCGCGCGAACGAGACGCCTGGTCGTCTAAACAGATATCAATCGAGATCAGCCCATGCAGCGCAAATCCGTGCACGAAACAGCAACAAGCGCACCCGCGATCCGGCGACAATACCCATGAACCACTTCGGCGGCCACATCCAACACATTATCTGGAATCTGGCGATGGTCCGCGAGCGCGGCTTGCGGTCCCGACGCAGACAGCGCCTGCAAATACGCCTGGTAATCCGCCAGCGGTTGTGCGGCCACCTTGGCCTGCTCTGTCGCGTGTGCCGTCGCGTCGCGCAGACTCTGTTCGCTGCGCCACGCCTTGAGCCGTGGCCGCGACGGTGGCCGCGCCGGTTCGGTCACGTCGGGCGGTGCGCCGACCTCGGCCAAGAGCGGTGCCGACGCCGAGAGACTGCGGCGATGGCCAGGACCGCGTGCGGGGCTCGACGTGCTCGACGCGCCGTCGTACGACTTCGAACGCGGCGCGAGCGCCGAGAGCCAGGCGCGCGTGGCCGGGCGCAAGGACGGGTGCGTCTCGGCGGCGGCTTGAGCGCGGTAGTACTCTTCGTCGCTGTCGTCGTCGACTCCATCGGCTACGCCGTCAACGTTGATGGGGCTCGTGGAGACGGCGCGCAGCGTGACCAGCGACTCGACGTGTCGCAGGGCGATTGGTGGCGGAGCACTAGCGGGGCGAATAGGCGCTGGAGTTGAGCCAGTTACGCGTCGACGACCGCGAACCGCCGGGCGTGCACGAAGAGCGTGATCCGGGGCTAGATGGCGCGGTGGGACGCGACCGCGTGCAGGCGGTGGAGCGGGTGCCGCTTGTCCACGTAGTTCGCGTCCACCCGGGCCAGGAATATTGCTTCGTCGTGATCCCGTCGTCGCCGTCGCGGCATTCTTGGAAGCGGTGCTCATGGCCGGCGACCGGGTGCCGAATTGCGCGCGAACACTATGCAAGAGCGCGCGCGCGCCGTCATGGGCGCAAGTGCGGGCAGTCGCGAGCACGGCCGCGCTTGGTCAAGCTCGTCAAAGAGGGGCCGTGTCGTGGTGCATGGCCGCCAGGAGCACAATGGTATTCGAGGCCGACACGAGAAAAGTGCGCAGGCAAGAGTGATGGCAACGCAACAGGTGCGTTGCGTGACTTGCACGCCGCGCGCGAGACGCTGTCAGGCGCGCCTCGCACCAGAAGAAAGTGATCCAGCATCGTTTGTCGCTTCTTCTCTCTCCTCCCCTCGTCCAGTCCGCACCGTCGGCACTCGCCCCACCCGGCGCCGCCACCGCGTGCCTCGTTTTATCCGTCGACGCGCACAAGGCGCAGCTCAATCTCGACCACTACCGGCGCACGGGCGACCTGCAGCGCGTCGCGCACTGCGAGCGCGTTCTCGCCGACGCTCGCGCGCAAGGGGCTATCGAAGAAGTCGCGCGGCACCAGATTCTTGACGACGTCGCGGTCTCGCTCAACCCGGCCTCGGGGGGACCGGACCGCGCGTCGCTCTTCACGGGCCGGATCAGCGCCGACATGACGCGACTGCAAGAACGGTTGGCGCTGGCCGAGGCGCAAAACGCTAAGTTGCAGGCGACGGTCAAGGCGGCGCACGTGGCTGTAGCGAGTTTGGTCGAGCAGGTGGCCGCGGCGAACAAGGAGACGGCGCTGGATCGGGTCGAGGCGGGGAATGCGGCCATGGCCATGCTCGAGGCGCGCGTGCAGCCGGTGGAAAGTGGTAAGAGCGCCTTGGGGTGCAACGAATCGGCCGCGTACGTGCGTGGGGGTGGTCGGGGGTACGGGCGTGAGGATATGGACGACAATATCTACTACGAGCTGCCCGACGACGAGGTCTTTGCTGAGAGCGCTGACGATGCGTACGCTCAGGGCGGGTTTGCCACCGACGACGTGTATGTGATCGATTGAATGCGGCGGTCGGACGGTCGATCAAGTGATCGGGAATGGGGTCCACGGCGCCTTGCAGGTTCGCAGGCGCGTCTGGGTGGGAAGTGGTGGAGAAGACTGTAAATACCGGTAGCAGTAGTGGCGTTCTTCGTGATATATATTGGTTGTTAATTGGTACACGCGTTCGGTCTACAGAACAGGAATAATAGCCAAAACAGTCTTGAAAAATACGGCGGGTCGTCCGGCGCCTGTGTGCACGTTGCGACAATGCGAGCCTGGGGTGGGCGAGCCAGCAGCAGAGGAGCGACTTTTGCGGCGACTGAACAAGATCGCGCCGACCCTTGTTCGTGTTGCGGCGCTTCTCGAGTCGCCCGAGCGTCTCCACCCTGCACGGTGCAAAAATCGTGCGCGCGCGGCAGGCCTGCAACCGGTATCGTCGTGGTAGGTCTTCTGCGACCACGCCCAACCTCTTCATACCGCGCCTGGCGCGTCCCTGGTCTCGCTCGACACCCTCGCCGGCATCATCGCCGCGTTCCGCTTGGGCGGCGACAGGCTCCCTACCCGCCTGCTCCCACCGCCACCGCCGTGAGCTGGCGGCAAGAGTCTCGTCATTTCATCCCCCGATGACGAGAGCAGCGACGACGATGACGACCCGCCATCGCTCACGCGCGACCGCACCGACATGGCCTCCCCCTCTCCCTCTTCCTCTACATCCTGCTCTTCTTCGTCATCATCGTCGTTCATGGTCATCGAGTACATGGCGAGCCTCGACGGCCGCGTCGGCCTTGTCGCTGCCCACCGCGGTCCGGGATGTGCCGCTGCTGCCGCCGCGGGCGACCGCGGGACCCGCACAACTAGCGGCCCGCCCCCGATTCGGCCACGTGTGTTCCCAATCGGCGCGGCGCGCGGTGGGAGCGGTGGCGGGACGGGCGTGCGCGGCCGTTGGGCGGATGCCGGAGCCGGAACCCGTGCCGCCACACGACTTCGGGTCCCCCGCTCGAGATCCTCGTCACTCCCACTCTCCTCGTCATCACCGTCATGGTGCGCGCCATGGTCAGAATGAAACGGCGCGCGGTCGTCGTCCGCGTACATTCCCGCGGCGCGGTGCTGCTGCGTCCAGTTGGCGCGGCCAAACTGGCACACGAGCGGGGCGCCGGCACTACCGCGGCGGCGCGCCGACCGGCGGCGTGGGTGGTGCAGTCGCGCGTGGTTCGCGCGCGACCGGCGGACGAGCACGGCGACGAGGGCGCCCGCGAGGAGGAGCATGGCGGCGGCCGCGAGGAGAGCCATGGCCGTCGCTGAGAGCTCGAATGGCACGGAGAGGTTGCTGGTGGGGGTTGGGGTCGCCGAGGCGTCGGAGGAGGTGATGGCGGGCGGGGTCGTGGTGGGGACGGTCGCGTGCGCGATGGCGCCGGCGTTGGCGGGGGTCGCGCGCGGGGAGGTCGAGTCAGGAGTGGGAGTGCTGGTACGGCTGGTGCTCACGGCCGGAGTGGGCGTGCTGGGGTCGCTGGTGGCGAGGCTGCTGCTGTGACTCTTCACATCCCTGCTGCTTGATACTCCAGCACGCTCTTCAGCCGCGACCACCTCGACCGCGGCACCGGGCGCGCCACGACCCGCATTGTCATCGAGCATGCGCGCCGCAACCGCGTGCACGCGCGTCGGCGCGACCAGTGTCGCGCGGTGGTGCGCTGCCGCGGTATTGGATCGCGTGCGCCCGCGTAGTGGCGCTAGTGTTGGAGGAGCACTTGGTAACACGGTCGGCGTCGGCATCGCGGGAGCGGAACCACCAAAGACGCGCCAGAACGACGGGTCGGGAGCGGCCATGGCGTGGGCGCGTGGTCCGTGCGGGTGGTCGCGTCGCTGGTTGCTTGTAGTGATCGACTGGCTGGTCGCACTGCTCGCCGACCGGCTGGGTGCTCTCACTCGTGGCCCACGCCAGTCGCGCTTCAAGATGCCCGTGCCCACGGGCGCTTCGCCGGCCGCTGCCTCCGTCTGGACGAATGATCCACGAAGGGACGCGGTTTCGGTGGGGTTCGAGTGACGGTGGCGTTGCTGGCAAAATGGGGGTCACGACCCCCGCCCGAGCGCCACTGGCGTCCGCGACTTGCATGGTGAAGTGAGAACAAAAACGGGACGGCCAATCTCACAAATGTTTATCATCGGAACACAAAAGACGCCGCACGCATACTATGAACACACAAACGAAACGCACTCAATGTCATCGCCCAGGATCAGACTGAGGACATTAGGAGTGTGGAACTCACAGAAGTCTCGCAACCATGCCAAGACTGACCATGCTTGACCGCCAAGCTAAGCTGGCGCTGCGGAAATGAGCGATGCGTGCAATTCTGTCGCAATGCACCATACTCCACAGCCACTCCCTTCTCATCCCCCGGCACGTCTTGGCATTTGTCCCGCTCTGTGTCGCGGATCTGACGTTCGTCCGCTCCCTCCGTCCGCTCCCTCGCGCCCTCTCTCTCACGACGGCCAGGACTGACAATGGCTGCTCAAGAACATGAAACGAGGATATCACTATTTTTGCCGGAACAACGCAAGAGCACGACCAAAAACAACTAATCCGCCAATGGGACGGAGGGAGAGGACGCGATGATTCGCAGAGAGAAAGGGGGGGGGGGGGGGGGTAAAAGACGCGCTAAGAAATGGTCAACGGCACCCAAAAAAAAAAAAAACCAAGGACACACGACCCAGGAAAGTGCAACAGATCACGAACAATTCTCGCCTCGGCGGTTTGGTTCAAATGCGCTCCTCGCCTCCGGCCACTGGCGCCGACGGCGGCCCAACCACCAAATCGCTATCATCATCATCGTCGGCGCCCGGTCCAACCGCCCACGCGGGCTGCACAAACGCCTCCGGCCGAGCCGACACTGGCGGTCTCCACATATCCGTGCCCAGTCCTGTCGGTGGCAAAGGCCACCCCGCAGCGGGCGACACGGGCGACACCGGCGGCGGGACCGCCGTCTGTCTGAGCACCGCGTCCCTTACCACGTCCTTGAGTTCGTGCAGGACCACGGGCGGGCGCCGCGCGGGCCGCCGCGATGCGAGCGACGGCTTGCGCACGGTGCCGAGCACGGCGTCGGCGGCCGGTGGGGTCGTAGACGTGCGTGGAGCGGTGCCGAGGACGAGTTTCGCGGGCCCGGATCGGCCGCGGGTGACGGGCGGTGGGGGTGGGGGCAGTGGGGCGAGTGCGTTTGCGCGTGGCGACCGCGTGCGTGGCGCGGGTGCGAGGGTTGGTGGGGAGACGGTCGTGGATGCGGAGGTTGATGACGCGGGGGTCGGGAACATGTGTGGCGGGGTGGTGGTCAATGCACTCGTGGACGCGGCGCTCTGGGTGCGTGTGCGGTCGGTTGCATTGGCCGCGGGCGGCATTGGCGCGGTCGTTGGCCGGTCGGCCATGGCCACGTCGCCGTCCATGTCGAGCCGCGGCAGCGGCAAAACCGGCGCCGAATTCGCGCGTGCGCGTCCTGGCGCGACCGAATGTTCCGTGCACGTCGGTGTCGGCGGGACCACGGCCACCACGAACCCCGAGGATCTTGGCGTACCCGGGTCGGCAGCGGTAGGGAACGCATCGGGCCCCGCCATGGCCGCGGCAATTGCCGGCGCAACGACCGCAAGCTGCAAGCCCGGCGTGGGCGGCGGCCCCGGCGGGAGCATATCGCGGTCGACATCAGTCGGCGTGACCATGGCCGACCCGAGCTCGCTCGGCACCCCCCACTCTCTCGCGAGTTCCACGAGCTGTGCAACGAGGTGCACGTTGGGCGCGATCGCGCGCTTATGCTTGACGAGCGCATACGCGCGCACGAGCGGCATCTGGTCTTCGGCCATCATGTAGGCTATAACGAGTGCGGCCGACCGCGCGACACCGCACATGCAGTGCACGAGCACGGCGCGTCCACGGGCGCGGTGGTCGGCAATGAACGCATTGGCGTCGCGCACGACCAAGTGCAAGTCCGGCGCGTGCGAGAGCGGCAGATGCATCGATGCCACGGGTGGGGGAGCGGTGTACGGGCCAAGCGTGAGCTCTTGCGCGACGTTCAGGACCGCGGCATTTCCGGCGTGTGCGGCGAGGAACGGGTCCACCGACTGAACAGACCCGAGGTAGAGGCCTGGCTGGATCTCGGTCGCACCCGCGAGGGCCGGGTCTACGGCAGCGGCAATCGACGGGCGGTCGGTCGGGTCGTGCAGGAGCGCGGCGGCCGAGGGCGCGGGGACGCTCAGCGACAGGGACCGTGCAGTACGCCGGCGTTGGAGGAGCGACATGGCGCGCGGAATAGAAACGGCAGGGGCGGCGGCAGGGACGGGACGCTGTCGCCGGCGGGGTGTGCGCCATTAAGTATGCGCGGCTCGTACGTGCGCGCGTGCGCGACAAGGGCAGCGCGGTCGGCAGGCACGCGACACGTCGTATGGACCGAGGGCACGCGTCCGGCGCGACGACGATCGACGACGATCGCTGGCCGCACGCAGGATTTCGTGCGCACGTCGGCGACGACAAGGGCAGGTATTTACGGGCAGGCGAGCGCGATGATCACCAAGCACGCGGGCGGAAAGAGATGGGCAGGCACGCGCGGGCAACTGCCGTTGGTGCAGCGGTGACTGGTGGGGCACGGGAGAATCAGCATGGGATCCTGGAGAGCGCGGCTCCCACGGCGCTGGGACGAGGAAACGCACCTATCAAGCCTCCTCCCCCGAGCAATGAAAGGGCGAGCGCGCGAGATAGAAGCGATGGAGAGCGCGAGGGCAAACGCGCGGCACACACGGGCGGTGTGCGTTCCGAGCGGCCGGCGCTGCAGGGTCTACACCGTGGACGCGGCAGGGAGAAGCAAGCGGTGAGCAGCCGTCGTTGTCGCCGAGCGCGTGTTGGCGTGCACTGCACGCGCAAGGAGCTGCAACGATCAACGAACACAAAAAAACGAACAGAAGAGCGACAGGGAATGGAGAGAGAGAGGTGCGCGACCACCCGGCCACCGCGCCTAAATAGCACGCCGAGCGCCGAGCGAGCCGAATTCCTGTCGGCCATGGAACGGACGTGGTCGCAAACGAGCACCGTCGGCACCATCACTCATGTCGCCCGTGCTGTCGCAGCGCGCGGCGCGTCCCATGATCGAATTCCGAGCGCGTTCGCGGCCGCCGCGACAACGGCGCGCCGCCTGCTCCTGCTGCTGCTCCCTCACCACCTCGTCCGCGGAGACCGTGCGAGCAAACACGCGATAGAAAAAGCCGCACGGCACCACGCACCCGGTGTCCGCAACCGACCTCGGCCGGCTATGATCCAGTGCGCGCGACTCATATGCGGTGCAATGGGCAGGGAGCATGGCTGCGGTGATCTGCATGGCCGTGCACGCGCCATGCGCCGCGATATTTCATTTGCCGACCGAGGCAGCAAAGCGCGACCTCTGCGAGTCTGGACGTGCAATCGCGACTGGGCCAGACCCCCGCGGCGGCAACGGCTGCCCCCGTACTGCCAAACCCGCGTGCACTGCGGCCAGCCAGCGTGTCGGCAGACGCTCGCCGTTGCGACGCGTGGAGCCATCCCACAAACGAAGCCCCCGCGCTCGAGTGCGCCATGAGCGAAGCCGAGCGCGCGCGCGCGCGGTCAAGCGAGGGCACGGATGGGCGAGAATGCAGAAGCATGCGTGTCCGCACCGTGGCGACGTGGCAAAACGCAGCCGTCACACAAGCACGCGCCGACGCACCATGGCGTTGCTGCAATGGACCGGTGCTGCACGCCGCCGGCGTGTTGACGCGTGCACAGACCATGCGGGCGCTCCCCGTCCCGTGCAACGCGATGCTTCCACCGGCGCAAGCGCACGCGAGCAATATTGACACGCACCGGCACGGAGCCGACGTGCCAGCGGGAGAGGGGGGCGTTGCGGATCCGGTCCGCACGGCGCCGGCGCGAGCGGCCGCGGTTTGCGCACGTACGGATTCGGTTCGACCTTGCAGCGAGCTGCTTTTGCGGGACGTACGGGCTGCCGCAGCGATGGGTCATGCCCGCGGCACGCTCAGCGCCGGTCAGGTCGTGTCGGCGCGGTCGGCGCGGGCGTGCACGCGCGGGAGGAGGAGGCAAGAAGACAAGAAAAAAAAATTCAAAGCAAAGCAAGAAATAGAAAAAAATGCGCACATTGGTTGAGATCGCGTGCTGGTCGCGCGAAATGGGTCCAAGTTGTGAAATTGTGATCTGCGATGGACAGGCCGCCAGTCGAGTCAGTCAAATTGCGCCAAGTCATCGTTTTCCCAACCAAACCACGCGCGATTCGCTCTGTGTGCACCCGGCGCTCTGTGTGCTGACCGAGCACAAGGCGGGATGGAGCGCTTGTCACAACCGGTCGGGCCCACCCGCGGACCAGCAAAGGTGGAGGGATGCCGCGAATGCAGGAGGCGTTCTCGCGGGAACAGCGAGCGGCGGTGCCAGCACCCCACTACCACCGCGCGCGCCGGTCGCGAGCTCGTCGTGTGCCGTTGGACGTCGTCGAACGTACCACGCGGAGACAGGTGCGCCGTGCGCGTGCGTGGCGGGTCGAGAGCGGCTGCGAACGTGGGCGGTCGGCTGCTCGGCAGGATCCGTCGCGTCGAGGTCGACGCACGGGTTCGGGGCGGAGGTGCGCGTCGCGCCGGCGGCAAGCTGCAGCGGTTGGTCGGTCGTGGTCGGGCACTGTGCCGAGGACGGCGTGCGGTATCGAGCGGTTGAGAGCAGACTGGGGACCGCGAACGGGCTTGGAGAGAAGGACCAAGGAAGAAGAGGAGAAAAGACCGCAGCGGCCAGCCGCTCGCGAGGCGTCGCAAAACTGCACAAGAGATGCGCGGAGATGCGCTGTGCTTGAAAATCTCTGGAAAAACTCGACCCCCAGACGAGCGCCCACCAAATGAAATTTATGCGAGATGTTGTAAGACGTTGTCTTTCCAACTTTATTCCGACCGTGCCAATGCACCCATGATCGTTTCGAAACATGTCCCTCCAAGCGAGAGACGCGTTTGACGCAAGGGCATGGCCTGGTCGTCGTCACGCGGTCCGACGGATCGGTAGGAATGGCGGTGTCGGTGGATGCGATTGGCGCAGCCATAACGCCAGCGTCCGCGCTCAATCGTCGTACACGAGCACCTCGTCTTCGTCACCAGTATAGCTGCGCGCGAGCGCCCACCCGGCCGTCGTCGGTGCCGAGAACGCGACCCTCGCGCGTCCCTCATCCGCGCCAACCGCCTCCGCGACCGCGTCCAGCAACCGAGTCGCGACCCCCTGGCGGCGAGACTTGCTGTCGACCCACACGCGCGCGATCCCGGCAAACTTGGCCTCAACCGGCCGCGCGCGGTCGTATGCGGTCCCGTCGGCCGTGGCCGGGAACGCAACGCTGCGCGGTTCGGCGACACACACGCCGGAGACGACTCTGCCGCGGATGTAAACGACAACGGCATGGCCCGGTTCAAGGACGTGGTCGACAGCGCCGAGGACGCGGTCGGTGTGCGCGACGACGGAACGGAGCTTGGTCGCGAGTGCAGAGGACGAGGGTGGCCAGGTGGTTGCGACGAGCCGCGCGTCGTCGTGCGACCAGACTACGCGGTCGTTCTTGTAGCCCTGCAGAGAGAGGCGGAGGTTAGGTCGACGAACCAGGGACGGTGCGGAGGGGGCGATGGAGAAACCACACCGGATACTCGATCCCACGCACGGCCTGCGCATGGTGCCGGTCGTGCAACTTGCGGTCCTTTTCGTCGGTCGCGACATAACTCATGCCGCACTCGCGGCACTCGCGCGCACCCTGGCCGCGCTGGCCGAAATCGAGCCGCATCTGGTGCAGCTGCGAGGCGCGCGCGCCTGCCGCATCGGCTCTCGGCGCAGTTGGAGCCGAAGGACTCGTTGAAGAGGATGACGACGATGTAGCACGTGCGGGCCGCTTGGCCGTCGCAAGGAAAAACTGGTCGAGCGGGCCGCGCACGCGCTTCTTGGTTGTAGTTGGGGTAGACGATGTGGTAGTCGAGGGTGGTGGGTCTGCGGCCACGGTTGGCCTTGACGGCGACGCTTTCGTTGATGCTGGCTCGCGGGTGCGCGTTGGCGTCTGCTCAGAGTCCGCTCCGGTCGAATGACGGCGGGCAGGGGCGGCAAGCTTGTCATCGGATGTCGCTGTTAACGGCCAACCCAGTGCGGAATCGACTCTCCTCACGACAGGCACGTCCGCGGTCGGCGTGCCCGACGAGCCTAGATTGCTGAGTGCGACGCGCACGGCCGACTGGCACCGGAACGAGTCTGGGTCGGCGGGACTAGCAGGTGTACTGGCGCCGGCAGATGTCCGTGACCGCCTGCCCGCGTAGGTGCGCACAACGGTGGGCGTGGCCGGGACGGCGGACGGTGCCGGCGATGCATGCTGGTCGGAAGTAAACATGGACATGATGCTGGTGCAAGTGTGCAATTGCTGCTGGTCTGCAAGTTGGTGCGGCAATGGGTGGTGGACGTTGTCGTGAAGCGGTTGAGTGCGGAGAGGTCGAGCACGAGCAAATGGAGCCAAGGAGGTGCGGTGAGGCCCTTCTTGCCCCGTCGTGCAATTCACGTGAAGTGCGTGCCGGGTGCAAACGCCGGCGGGCATCTCATCTTGGTATTTCCTTGCAGCCGCCACCAAAACTCGCGCCGACGTGTCGTGGAGCAAAAGGGGAGGATGGTGCTGGTCGCACGATGTGGAGCGGCGAAAAGAGGCGACCTGTACCCATCTCAGAGCTTGGCTGCGAAAATAGCAGACCGCTCAGCGTCAAAACTGAATCTTCTATCGCACATTATGGATATCCCTCTTCGCTTCTGCACCCGGCGTCGTTTCGTGCCAGTGCGCCGTGCATGATCAATACTTTGATTCCCGTGGTGGTCGGCCCATCTTTACTCCTGAGCCGGCGGCAAGCACGCGCGCAGCTCGTCAATGACAGCCTCGTCGAGCTCCGTGGCCACCTCCTCGCCACCATAGAGCGCGCGTGCGACATTAGCGACTGCGGCCTGGACTCGCATGGCCGTCTCGTCGTCGTCCTGCAGCGAGTGCCAGTGCGGGCTCGGACGGTCGGATGCGAGCCAGTGAAAGTCCTTGATGCCGTGTACGTGGTTGTCGTGCGCCGTGATATTCTATGAGCACCCCAGTTGTCAATCGTTGTCCACCCAATCATGGCATCAGTCAAAGCCAAGTACCTCCACCCCGGGTACGAGCGCACCCAGCTCGTCCGCCGCCGGCACCGACGCGACCGCGACCACGCCGTCCGAGTCCTCAATGATCGGGTCCGAGACTGTGTACGCAACGAGCCGCGCATTGTGTGCCTCGTGCACGCGCAGCTGCCGGCACCCAGCGACAATCAGGACCGAGTCGCGCAGACCCTCGACGAGCAAACTGCCGTCGACCGGCGCGACCACGGCAATGACAGAGTTCACGACACGGCTCAGGTGCACGGCACCGACGCGCTGCCGCCCTGCGGCGCCAATCACGACGACCGACCGCGCAATGTCGGAAATGGCCACGTCGCGCGGCATGTCGGCCTGCGTCACGTGCACGCGGTGCGTGTCGGCTACGTCGGCGACCACATCGGTCGTGTCGGCCGAGTAGTTGTTGACAGGTGCGGGGGCCGCGACGGGGGCAGGAGCCGGAGCAGCAGCGGCAGCGACATGCTTGGCGCCGTGGTGACCAAGCTTTTTGCGCGACTTGAAGGTAAACTTCTTGGTCGCGCGCGCGGCCGCGCGCTTGCTCTCAACTTGCGCAATGAGTGTCTTGATGGTAGCCTGGTACTTGGCGAGATCGTAGGGCGGCAAGTAGAGCTGTGCCGCTTCAGTCACTTTTTGGTCCATGGCGACGCACGCGCGGTGCACGGCGTCGAGCGCGGCGGCGTCATGGCTGTCGGCAGCAGCGAGGTCGCCCACCGCGCGTTCTTGGAATGCCGTAAATGCCGTGGAGAACTCTTGCGCAAGGTCGGTCGCTGACATTTTGTTGGTGGTCGAGAGGGTTCGAACCACCAACGAAAGGAGAGCCAAGACACAACGTTTGTTCAGCCACGACGCCAACCCTTAGCGACGCGTCGTACATGCAGCAATCAACACCGGCCGCTCGATAGCTGGCAGCGTCCGACCCCGGCACAACCACGCCAACTGCCCCGGATCACCCCACCCAACCCGCCGCACAGCAACCATGAGCGGCCTGCTCTTCACGCCCGAGCAGCACGCCGTTTTGCGCGCCGCGTGGGCCAAGTACTCTGTCACCGATGCGCTCAAGAAGCGGTACCGCGCGCCCGGCATCAAACCGCACGTTGTCACCGTCTCGGCCGATGTGCCCGTGGAAGTAGCGCTCGACGTCCTGGTTCGCCACAACATCAATGCCGCGCCTGTCTACGACGCGTCGCTGCCGGCCTTTGTCGGCATGGTCGCCATGCACGATGTGATCGAGTACATTCTCGCCATCACCGCAACGCGCCCATCCACTTCGACTGTCGACTCGGGCGTGCTGGCCGACGACGAGCTCGACGAGACGGCCAGTACCACGGCGGGGACCGCCGGGTCTGACGACGTGGCCCCGCTTGCGCTGCTTGAGCCTGACGAGGGCGGCGTGAATGGTGATCAAGGTCCTGCGACTGACGACGAAGACGAGGTGGGCACTACCGCGTCGTCGGATCCAGTACGCCGCACGCGCAAGTGGAGCTTTGGCAGTAGTGCGAGCACCGAACCCGACGGACTCGCGCTTGCCGAGGTCATGGCGCGGCTCCGCGACGCGCACGCTGTCTCGGTGGCGTGCATTGCTGGTGTGTATCTGCTCCCACTGCTGTGATCACACTGCGCGCTGCTTGTCTGTATCGCACGTGTTACCAGGAGCAGGACTGACCCCCCTTGACCCGTGACCAGATCTGTCGGAGCGCGACGCGTTCATGACGCTGCCCGCGACGGCCACGCTCGAGCAGGCCATGGACATCTTCTCCAAGGGTGTGCACCGCATCGTGATCACGCCCGCTGACCCGTCCACGCCCGTGACCCCCGCGACGCTCGTCGGCATCCTGACGCAGTCCGACATGATCCAATTCCTGAGCGACCACGAGACGGACCACCCATGGAACGATCTGGTCCACTTGCGCATCGAGGACCTGCGTTTGTGCGAGCCAAAGCCGATCGTGCACGTCAGGGCTTTCCAACCCGTCGTTGACGCGCTGCACGCCATGCACGAGCAGCGCATGTCGTCCGTCGCTGTCGTCGATGCTGCAGGCCGCCTGCTCGGCAATATCTCCTCGTCGGACGTGAAGCACATGATGCGCCACTTGCGGCTCGGCACGCTCGACATGCCGTGCGCGCAGTTTGTGAACCAGGTCAAGACCAAGCAGATGCTCGAGAATGACGGCAAGGATATCGTGCCTGTCATCCAGGTCGGGCCGTCGGCACCGTTGGCTCAGGTGATGCGTATCTTACTCGTCATGCGCGTGCACCGCGTCTGGTGCACTGACCAGAACCCGTCGTCGCCGCAGTTCCAGGCACCGGTCTCGGTCGTTAGCATGACCGATATTCTGCGCGTGCTGCTGTGAGAGACCTGTCGGCGCTCGAGCGGACGCGGCGAGTGGTGGCCATTTTTTGGTTGATCTGTTACCCTATTTGCCCTCGCTGCTGCTGCCGCTGTGCTACGTCCCGTCGCTCTTTTTTTTGTGTCGTTTGCACTTTTCTTCGGGTCGCCATTTCGTCCGTCGCGGCTCCTGGTGCCTGGTCCTGCTGCTGCTGCACCTTGCGAACGCGCCCGTAGGACCACGATGCGCAGTTTTGTATATATCCCGGCTGCTTTATCCATGAAGTTTCGCGGCGTGGCCAGCGGCCGTGCAACTATCGGCGTGAAGGATTGGGGTCGCTCTTGCTCACGTCCAAGTCGCTCACTGTTCGGGCACCAACCACAGCCGCGATCACGACCATTCAAGCACCTGTCGACCACGCCACCAATCCCACGCGCGACTTGACGCATCCACTCCGTCGCAGCTCGCCGTCGTTGTGCCCTGGCGTCGATCACGCCACGGTCGAGTCGACAACGCTGCCAACCAAGTCCGACTGGATTGACGCCTCTGTGACGCACTGGCGCGTCCCAGCTGCAGATCGCACTCGCAAGCACTCGGCCAACTCGCTGCTCCCAGCTGTCCTCGAAGTCGCTCGCTCGTGCTTGCCACAAGTTATTTACGAAGACGTCCAGCACTGCCAACCGATCGCTTATAACGCGGCCGATATCGCGCGCCACCGACGCGTCGTGTCCGCCCCCTTTCGGCCCCGTTCGTGCCTCCTGAGCGCGCAACGACTTTGATTCGACGACGTGATCCCGTCGCTCGTTCACCTCGATCTGTACGTAGCCATTGTTCCGTGCAAGTCTGGCCGGCGTTCTTGCCGACGTCGGCTCGAACGCGCTTTCGAAGGACCCGACTGACCGCTCGCCTCGCACCTCCGATCGCACTGCAGATCACCAGCCGACAACCATGTCTTCGGCGCCCAAGATCACGCTCCCGGCGTCGGGCATCGACTGGGCCGCCGAGCGCGTGCGCGCCGACCAGGCGCTGCGCGAGCTGCACGGCATGGCCAAGACGCGCGACGCGCCGCCCAAGGACGCCGACCTTGATGCTGACGGTGACGCCGACGTGGATATCGCGGCGGATGCAGTTGCCGACGAACCTGCCTCCAAGGGTAAGGACAAGGACAAGGATAAGCGCAAGCGCACCGTGTGCGTCGCGACGCCGTTCCCGTCGCACGGCAACCTCGTGTCCTGGAAAATGGTGCGCGAGGACCTCTACAAGAAGCCTGGATTGCCGACCTACGCGCGCGGTCTGTTCACGCGCGCGACGCCCGACGGCAAGTACGAGATTGTCGTGCGCGGCTACGACAAGTTTTTCAATCTCGGCGAGACGGCCATGACGCGGCCGGCGTTCTTGGCGCAGCACGCATCCGGCCCGTTCCATCTCGGCGTCAAGGAGAACGGGTGCATCTTGTTCATTGCGGCCGTGTCGGCGACCGAGGTGGTCGTCACGTCCAAGCACTCGCTCGCGTCGATGCACGCGGCCAAGGGGGCCGAGTGGCTCGATACGCATTTGGCCGCCAAGGGTTTGAAGCGCGCCGACTTTGCCGCATTCCTGTACGCCATCAAGTGCACGGCCGTGTTTGAACTCACAGACGACGCGTTCGAGGAACACGTCCTGCCTTACCCGCCGGAAATGTCCGGGCTCTGGCTGCACGGGCTCAACTACAACACGGTCGAGTGGCGCGGAGTGCCCGTCGCTGCCGTGCACCAAGTCGGGGAAGCGTTTGGCCTGCGCGTCGTTCACCACGAAACGTTTGCGACCTGGGACGAGGCGAGCGCGTTCTGGGCGACGCACCGCAAGGTCGCCGTGTCGGGCGCCGATGACCGCGACATTGAAGGGTGGGTCGTGCGGTGCGTCGTCGACGGGAAAGACCGGCAGTTCAAGGTCAAGTACGACCAGCCCTACTTGCTCTACCGCGAGTGGCGCGAAGTGACGCGCGCCGTGCTCAAGCAGTACAAGGACACGGTCAAGGCGAGCAAGGGGAAGCGCGTGACCAATGTCGATTTCAAGCTGCGCCCGCCGCGGCACACACTGTCGCGCCAGTACGTCGCATGGGTCAAGCAAAAGGTGATTGCGGACCCGGCCCTGTTTGAGGGGTTCGAGCAGAACCAAGGTATTTTCCGCGTGCGCGACGCGTTCCTGGCAGAGTCCGGGCTCGCGAGCGAGGTCGGGAAGGTACAGGCGCTCGCGCGCGGGCAGGACAAAGTGGTGCTGATCCCCGTCGCCGTGCAAGGGTGCGGCAAGTCGACCGTCTCGGCGGTCCTACACGCGCTGGTGCCGAGCATCGCCGTCGTCCAGAACGACGCGCTCGCGGCTCTGCCGGGACCCAAGACGGCCGGCGGCGGGTGGGAACGGTTCCATTCGGCGATCCTCGACGCGCTCGCCGAGAAGCAGGCCGTGTTTGCCGACCGCAACAACCACACGCGCGAAATGCGCGACGCCCTGGTAGCCGCTATTCGCGAGGCCTACCCGGCCGCGCGGATTCTGTTTGTCGCGTGGAAAATCGACCACAAGAACCAGGGCGCGCTGCTGGCCACACTCGTCGAACGGCTCTACGCGCGCGGCGACGCCCACGCGACACTGACCCCAGCCAACTCGGACGTGATCCCGGCCGTGAAGATGTTTTTGAGCTCGCACGAGGCCGTTGACGACGACGAGGTCACGGATGCGCACGGTTCCGAGCCGGGCGTCTCGCAGGACGAGGACGCGCATCGCGCCGTCCGCGTCGATCTGGATGTCGCGGCGACGCCGGAACAGAATGTGTGGAAAGTGCTTGAGGCTCTGCGCGACCTCGACGCGCGGATCGTGCCCAAGGCCGTCATGGCGCGCAAGCGCGTCAGTGATGCGGTCGCCGCGTACCACGCGGCCCAGGACCGCGCACGCCGCGAGCTGCCAGCAGCGCGCGCGCGGCTCGAAAAGGCCGAAACTGCTGCACAGGCCGCGCTCGAGGCGCTCCGGCGTGCCGAGGGGGCTGCGGGCATCAGGCCCGACAGCAACAAGAAGAAGGGCAAGAGCAAGAACAAGGCGCCCGCGAACCCGACCGCCGCGACTCCGGTGCAGCTCGAGGCCGTGAAGGCGGCCAAGACTGCGCACGACGCGGCTGTGGCCGAGGTCGAGGCCGCGACCAAGGCGCTCGCGGACCTTGCGGGCCCCGCGGCGTTCTTGGCCAAGAACAAGCGCGCCGACCGGCTGCGGTACTATGGGATCGCACTCGGGGACCCGGGGACGATGCTCGCCGAGTCGGACCCCATTCGCCAGAAGATGCCCAGGTCGCTCAAGCTCAAGAACGACCTGTTGCATGTGACGCTGTGGTTCATGGGCGAGGACAAGAAGACCGACAAGCGGCAGCAGCAGCAGCAGCAGCAGCAGCAGCAGCAGGTGCAGGAGAAGGGCAAGGGCGAGACCGCAGTTGCCAGCGCCGCCGTCGCGAGTGCGCAGGTTGCCCCGCTGAGCCGTCCCGCGACCGCGTCGACTGCGCCGTCGACCAAGAGCGCGGCGTCAGCGCCGAACCGTCCGGAGACCGCACCCGAGGTCACGGCTGCCGACCAGGGCCAGGGCGGTGGTTGGACGACGGTTGCGCGCCCGAGCGGCAAGGGCGGTCGAAGCGGCAAGGGCAGGAACAAGGGCAAGGGCGGCGCGAGCAGCACGACGCCGTCGGTCGCACCGGTCACGCAGCAGCTCGAGTCCATGTCGATCAACTCGGACCAACAGCGTGGGCGCACCGGCCAACGCGCCGGCAGCGCGGGACCCACCAAGGAGTCGGCAACGGCAGCTGCTGCCGGGCTCAACTCGGTCGCGGGGCTCCTGCACGCCAAGCGCAGCGGCAGCCATCAGAACAGGGGTCCTATCGGCGCGACGTTCATTGAGCCTGTCGCTCCCGCGAGTGCCGCAGCCGGGACCAAGGCGCAAGGCGGCGGCAGTGGTCGCGGCAAGCAAGGCAGTGCCAACAAGGGCTCCGACACGATAACCGCGCCTCCGTCTGCAGAAGCTGTTCCCACTACCGAGCCCGTCGAGAAGCCCGCTACCGTTTCCACCCCCATCGACGCGGCCGAGCTCAAGAAGCAGTACCAGACGCTCGCGCGGACCGCGACGCGCGCGCGTGTTACGGTCGACGAGCTGCGGTACACGGACCGGGTCGCGGCTTTCCGCGTAGTCAATGTGGAGCTGCCCGACGGTGCACAGCTGCCGCCAAGCACGGACCCGAAGCGCGTCCTGCACATCACGTACGCGCTCTCGGACAAGGCCAAGGCCGTGGAAGCGAACGATTTGCTTGTGCCAGGCGCGCAAAAGGTGACGACGGTGCGACTCGCCAAGCCGATTGTTCTCGAGGGCCGTATCGCGGGGATGATGTAATAGGAATTCTTCTGTGTCAGAGGAGGGCCGAGGTTGGGTCGGGTTCGCGTTCGTTTTTTGTTCTTCGAGTGGAGGTTGGCGTGTTCGCTGCCAACAAGTAATCAAAAAATGCAATCCGTTGTTATCTCAACTGAGCTGGTTTCGTTTGTCATGGTTGCCAGTTGGTGGGCGTTAGTTGTGATATCCAGAAAGTCTGCAACGCGCTCTGTGCAGATCAGACGTCACATTTGCTGGGTGAGGACACTGAGAGGCAGCGTCGTTATGACACAAGGGAAACAAACGCTCATCACTCGAACCGTGTTTACCGAAGACTCCAAACAGCTGGGCCCAGACGGGCCAAGTTGCTCGCTAATGTCGTAAAAAGCATGCATAGGTATCAACAAAGATCATGATTTGGGACGGCGGAAAAACAGAAAACCACAAACGAGAAATCCAACTTTTCTGGCCGGGTGACGATTCCCACTGCCAAGAGCAATGAGTCCAAGAGCGCTTCAAAGGAAGCGTGCGAAAATCGGTTTTTCGATCGCCCAATGCTTCCCCAGCCAGTGGCAATCCAGAGCCACGTCTTGATAGCAAATGACGTTGTTCACGTTCAAATTTTGCAAGCCAGTCATGGCCGCCAGTGCTATGGGCAGTCAACATGCTATTGGCCAGCACTGACAAACGCACACCTCCAGTGTCAGGGTGCAGTTGCACTTTCAGCGTCGTGAGCGTCGCAGGCAAGTGTGCAGAGAGCGCAGCAAGCCCTACATTACCTTGGACTGCACCCAAGTGGATCACCAAAGTATGGAGCCCCCCAGGCAACTGGTCAATGATGTCCAATGTGATCAGCAAATCGACATACAGGTTGCACGATTTAAGCGCCGTGATAGAGTCTGGGCACCTGGGAAACGACTTGAGTGCAGGGCGATTGCTGGCAAAGACGGCAAGATGACAGCACACTTGTGGGATGGGCACTTTGAGCAGGGAATCACTGCTGGGGTCAACCACCATCTGGTGCAGCTGGTCAAGCGGGCTGTTATAGTCAACCAACACGATTCGCCCATTTCTGCATTGTCAAGGATATTGCAAATCTGATGGTGGCCGCGCCTGCAATTTGGCAGGATCAAATGCCACTTCTCACGCCTATCACAAAGCGCTTGCGCATCACAGGCAATGAAGTTGCCTGCATTAGCACCCAGTGTCTGAATCAGGGTCGAGATGCCCATGTCATGGGCTTCGCCCAAGGGATAATCGTCTGGGTCCAACATTGAGAAATTGTCAACCATTCTCAGGTCATTGCCCACAACAGCACAGTTGGGTGGCACACAAAATACAGGTGATGCAAGAGCCAACTTGAGGAGCTGTGGAGCACCACTGACATTGTTGTAGAGAAATATTTTGGAAAGTACAGCTAGCACTTCATATGGCAGCGTCTCCAGGCTCATGCTGCATTGGTGCTTGGGCAGTGTGCTGGTGCCAGACAACATGGGGCTGGTGTTCATGATGGTGGATGGCCCAGGGGAGCAAGTTTCTTTGTCAAGGTAGGCTTCTCTGCAATGCGCCAAGTCAAGGTCGTCATAGCACTGGGTTTGTTGAGGTTGTCCAAGTACAGAAGGGTGTCAGTTTGTTCAAATGCACTGAGCTTGCCAAGCATGCTTTGAGCCTTTGTGATGTGCAGCAGCATTCACCATCCACACACTACTTTGCATTCTGCAGAATGCAGCAAAAGCCCTAACTTCACCCACTTCCACATTTCTTCCACAGCCTTGAACACAGCCATTATCCATCACAGTGCAAACAACAGTGCAGCAGTTGGCCAATGTTATGGGTTTGTGATCATTGAAGGTGATGTTTGATGTTGCGTCTGAGTCGATTTATATTGTGTAACAGCTCTAGTTGACTGCTGTCAGCTGTGCACCATGAACCAGATGTCTTGCCCATTTGCCCTTGTTGCCATATCATTCATGACATGAAAGACGTGGATGAGCATTCAGAACGATTCTGAAGACATTCAATTGATGATGTTGAGACAAATCATGAACACTGCCCAGGACCATGAACAGTCTGCTTGTGGCCAAAGCAAAAAGCAACATCTGTTGCTGTAAAGACTGTCACCTATATTCTGCCACTGGTCATGACACACAAATCACACTTGCAAGCCAAGCACAAGCACAGCAACACCATCAAATAAATCGGGCAAAAACTCGTTTTTTGACAGTTCATTGGCTTCCCTGCCTGCTTTGAAATTAAGCTTGCTACAACCAGCCCATGTGCACCCTGCAAGGTGCCACATGGCAATGAGCTGCTATCCTGCTTGGGTGTCAAGTGCACAGCATGCAATGTCAAGCTTGCAAAACAACAGAGGGAGAGCATCAATCCAGGTGTGTGGACCCAAATTATCGACCAAGCCCAGGTTGTTGGCCACATTGAGAACATGCAGTGTTGACAGCAGTGGAGTTGGAAGAGCATAAAAGGCATTGCTCAACAGTTTGAGGTGGTGCAGGTTCAGAGGCAGCTGTGGCTAGAGAAAAGTGAGATTCAATCCCATGAGAGCATTAACCACAAATGAGACATGTGTGACCAACAACTGGAATATTCAGCTGGGTTTTGCAGCCAAAGCAGCAGTGTGGCTTGGGAACAGTCCAGTCAACATGAGTGACATGAGGGCAGTGCCAAGTTGCAGTGTGGTGAGTGTCAGTGATACAAGGTGACCCAGGACACAATCAACAAGCTTATGGTGCCAGAATGGTAAATGAAGAAGGAGCAATGTGGTCAGAGTTGGGAGCAATGACAAGAGATGACCCAGTGGATTATCCACATCTCATGCCAGTTGATGTGACTTGGGCCATTCACCTCAAGCCCAAAATGATCCACCTGCAAATGCACGCCAGGATTAATGCCAAACATCAGCAGGATTGATGACAGCATTTGGTTGGGTGGAAGTGTGGCCCCAAGAGCAAGCAAACACATCACACGCTTTGCACCTACAAGCACATAGAGGATGGATTCCATGTCCTGGTAGCAAATGACGCTTTGCAAGTGCAACTCTTGCAATCCTGTCATGTTCATGAGAAGATTGATCAGCACCAGCATGCTGTTCCTGAGCACTGAGTCTGAAGACCCCCCATGATTTGGCTGAACCTGCTCTATCAGTGATGTGAGCATCTAGGCAAAGATGAGTACAGCACTTCAAGCACATCATTTCCCTCAACTTGGCCCACATCAATCAAGAGCATATGGAGCCCTGGCAGCAGGTGCTCCACAGCATGGGTAATCATTGGTGCTTCAATGTAAAGATTCACCAGAAACAGCAACCTCAATGAGCCTGGGTATTGTGGCCATGGTGCAAGCAGGTCATCACTGCATGCAAGGATCTGAAGGTGACAGCATGTGTGTGATGAGCACAGTGTGGAGTGTGACAAAGTTGTGATCAAATGTCATGGAGTGCAGCTGGTGCAATGGGATTGGAACTGGTGCAATGGGATTGGAATTGTTGACCAGATCAGGGGCACATTGTTGTCACTTCACATGCTTGGATTGATGAGCAGGTGGCAACCATTTGTGCACACTGGCAAGATTAAGCGCCATTTTGTGCAACCATTACACAGAGCGTCTGTGTCATTGGTGACAAAATCTCCAACCCTTTTGTCCATGGCCCCAAGCAAAGTATCAAGGCTCATGAGGCCTTCTTCTTGATGGATTTTGGCAGGATCCAATGACAAAGACTTGGAACTCATGTTCTTTGCATTTGCCACAACAGTGCAGACTGCTGGTGCAAACAGTGTGGGCATGGCAAGAGCCAACTGGAGCCAAAAGGGGCCACTGACTTGATCAAGGAGGACAAACGTGGTGATCATATGGAAAGCACATTGTAAGGCAGCATCTCAAGGCTTGTGCGCCATCCTTGCTTGGGCACAGGGACTGGCGCTGAACTAACAATGAGTGTGATGGTTGGCTGCTGAATGTGCAATGAGCTGTAGTGTGATCTGAGTTGTCACTAAAAAATGCTCCAAGCTGCAGATGGTGCAGCTGTATTGCTAGAAGTTTGCAGCATGGATGTGGTGGCTTGACAATCTGGTGTGAGTTGCCATGTTGCTCTCATTGGCATTTGCTGTGGTCATGGTTCAGCCTTTCATTCTGCCAAACTGCTAATGGCCATGCATGCTCATTTTCGCCCATGCACTGCTTTCACTTGGCGATATTCATGGCAGGGACCTTGTCCTTCTTCTCCACCATTGGCTGAGCGGGTTTGTTGGTCACAGAGGCTGGATGGTGGTGCTTGTAAAGGGCAAGAGAAGTGTTTGACCTTGCAGTCAAAGTGCAGGAGTACAGTCAGCACCCATTTGCCAATCGTGAGTGCAACTAAATCTTACACGATACATGAGCCAAAAGTATGACGGAGCGACAGATGATCATTAGGGGATGATACATGGAGCTCCTGAACATCGTTCAAGACGGTCGTGGAACCGATATGATGGGATGATATGGTCTGAGCACCTTTCATGGTTTGTGTTTGGTTTTTGCTGTTGCTGCAGGCTGGCATGCTGCCTTGAGTGAGAGCAAATCAAGAGCAACAGATGTACGACTTGTCCAGAGAGAGAGCAAGGGAGAAGCACACCCGAACAAAAATGCATTTTGACAAACCTTTGGTGTATTGTTGTTCCAACCAAGCGAACGACGCACGCCAGGGAGAGCGCGGCGCCACGACGATACCGGAAACGACCTTAGTTCATCTTGCGGACGAGCTCGTTGATGAACTCCTCGCGGTTGCCAAAGTCACCGCCCTCGATGAAGTGCTTGAACTTGCGCTGGTTGAAGCCGCCGTTGGGCGACGACAGCTTGAAGGCCCACAGGAAGTTGTTGGCGGCCTTGAAGTTCGGGCCGACCGTGAAGATCTCGTGGATCAGGTCCTCAATGCAGATGATGCCGTACTTGCCGAGCGCCTGCTCAATGACGGCGTTGTCTGAGAGGGCGATGCGCTGGCCGTTGACCTTACCGTAACCACGCTTGTAGATGAGCTCGCGGACGGTCTTGAGGTTGGGCGTGCCGTACGTGACGTAGGGCTCGACGAGCTTGAGCATCTCGGTCGTGGCCTTGGTCAGGCGCAGGAAGACACCGTTGTTGATCTGCAGCAGACGCAGCAGCTGCAGGACCTTGCGCGGCTTCGGGGCAATCTTGTTGATACCCTTGATGCGGATCACGAACGCGAGCTTGGGCTCGCCCTCAACGTAGTAGTTGCCGGCCTGGCGCGCAACGCGCTTGAGGCGGATCTGCTCGCGCTCGGCCGAGCGGTACTCCTTCACGTACTGCTCAGCACGCTTGAAGATGACCTGGCGCTTGGTCTTGTTGGCCTGGATCGAGGGTGCCGAGGAAGGAAATGGTCAGTTGCTGCGAGAACGACGGGTGCGACAAATGTGTGCGCGCACGCAAGTCGAGCGACTCGAGGTGGTGTATCAGTCCCGAAAGATGGTTAACTTGAAGCAGCATCGCCGACTCGGCTAGCTCTCAAACGGCGTAAGCCGGTTCATCATTACCACTGTCGTGAATCGACGAACACGCGCGCGAAGCACAGCACAAAGTCGAGCACCGGATATCGAGAAGAGCACTGAAACTCCGATACGTACGACCTTGCGCGCAGCGTCAGCGGCGGCCTTGTCGGCAGCAGCCTTCTCGGCGGCCTTGCGCTTCTTGAGGAGCGTCTCGGGCACAACCGTCTTGACGACGGCGGGCGCCTTGGCGACCGTCTTCGGGGCGGGCTTCGAGAGACTGCACGAGCAGAGAATCGGAAGGGAAAGCAGGAGAGAATGTAAGTCGAACCCGTTGTGGGACCGCACGGTTCCAATCAGTGCCCGACCCGCGCTAACTCGTGCCGACCAAAGCCGGCACGAGTGCACGGCGGCGAACCTGCAGTGATTCCAGTGGGTCATGATCGACACCGCGCACTCGACGACAAATAACCAATCCGAAAATCGGCCAGCTGCACGAGCGAGCGAGCAAATGGTGCCGATCGTTGCCGAAAGCCGAGCCAACAATGAGCGCGCCACCGACAAAATCGATTTAATCAAAGCTGCTTTCGCAGTTGACCGAAACTGCCGAAACGGCAGAACCGTCGGTTGCGAGCGGCAATGACATGACCTCGTTCCGTTTGCACACTGTCGAAACCGACCGGGCGAGCAAGCGAGAAACGAGAAAATTGGAGTCGGCGACAAAAACCGAACAAGGCAGTGTAAAACGACGGGAACAGGTCACCGCCGATTGCCAAGTCGAAATGCGTCCGACACACAGATCAAATTGAGGAAAAGGGTGGTTTTCGTCGACGGATGGATGGAGCGTGGCACCCCTCCACCGTGTCGCTACTCGCGCACTCCTAATCCCAAAACCTTCGCAACAACATCGTGCACAGGGCTCACGAGCTGTACGGAGCGAAGAGCGTGCGGTTGTCCACCACAAACCAAAATCGGGTTCGGACGGTGATCGTTTCGGGCATGGATGAGCAAACTGGGCTGGGATCGTCGAGACAGCCAGGGAGGCACTGCGCGGGTCGTCGCTAGCTGGGCGGTGGTTGCAGCGAGTCGAGGGCGAGCGTTGCACTTACGTCTTCGGGGCCATGACGTCGCTAGGTTGTCTTCTCCAGGAGCGAAGAAATGTGACAAACGGAAGAGGAGGGACCATCAAGCCTGGCCGAGCAAGGTCAAGTCTGTGGTGACTGGTGAGTGTGGCGTTGCGTGACAATAACGGTAGGCCTTCCACGTGTGGCCGACCAAATCGAGCGAAAGCCATGACAGGTGTTTGACTTGACGTGAAGTCGGTCGACAAAACGTTTGACGTCTCCGAGCATGAACCTCCAACCATCACCATCCTCGAGCCCTGGAAGTGCGGCACTTGGCGCAATGTATCGGCCCATTCACGATGAGAAAATTTGCGCCCGGTCGACCGCTCCTGATCGCCGCCATGACTCTCCAACCACCCGCCCTGCCACATGGGGCGACCCGCACGGCGCAACCGACCGGCCATCCATCGCGCGAAATGGGAGCCATCTCTCCACCAACGCACTGATTGCACGCTGCGTTCAATTGGGTGTCCAGTGCACCGCGTCAAGCTGGCGAACGATGCGATGTGGGCGCATGCGGTCCGTGCAGGTGGGCCGTCGTCGCTTCGCGTGGGTCCCCTGCCGCGCGTGTGTGCGTTTTGCGAGCGAGCGACAACTGGAGCCATCACGTCCCTCGAGTTGCGCCGCCCTGCTGCGCGCCCTGAATTTTTGGAGTTGGATCCGGTGGCTCGTGGAGGATTCGCGTCGCGGCTCCAGGAAATGACGGCGAACGCTAGGAGATGGCCGATTGCATTGCATCCGTCCGCTCGCGATCGCGATCTCGCTCACTCTCGAGCTCCTGCGCCCTTTTTTCTCTTGGGCCTACCAGTTGCGTGAGTCGCGCCGCGGCCATTTATTGTCGTGGAGAGGGCGCTTGCCGTCGGTATGGTGACGGTGCCTTTTCCAGCACGTTGCAGAGACAACTAGCGAGCTTGGCTGCCTCCCTGCACTTCGACCCGCGCGGTGTGAGTCACGCACCCGAACCCGCTCATCGCCCTCGCGGTCGTCCATTGGCCTACGTGCACGTCGGAGGCGTCCAGGAACCGAGGAATGGCGCGGTCTGGCGCAGAGCCCGGCGTGACCGCGTCGCGTGGCCGAATCTGCGAGGCCGAGTGGGCCTTTGCATGAGCGCGGTTGGGTCCAAAACGACCGCGTCCTTTGCACTCACGGCTTGCTTGTGGTCGATATTTTCTTGGTTGTGTTTTTTTTTTTTTTTTTTTGCGTTGCAAGACTGTGGAGAACGCGCCTGTCCCTCCTCAGAGTCCACGGCACCGTTTGCTTCAAGTTACGCTGCTGCCGTTGCTATTATATTTTTTGCTGGTGTCCGGTTCGCGCGCGTGGTGAGCACTTCCAATTCGACGTTCGGCATGCTGTCACTGCAACGCACCCTCATCCACGTCCCATCACGACCTGCACGGACGCGACGCGCTTCATCGCGCCCACCACGCGCCGGCTCACTAGCAGCGTGACGGTGCCCTCGCTCGCGCGCGGGCGTCTTGGCCGAGACCGCGGTGACACGGTTCCGATTCAGATTGTTGAAGCTGTCGTGCGCAACGCGGGCCTCCTCCGCAACGGCGACGCGCCGGTCTCGCTCCGTCTCACCATTGCCGATGCACCGCTGCGCGCTCGTATATAGCCTACGCGCGACCCCGCGCAGTTCCTCCCGCCCCGGCTGTCGTTACTCTGCTCGTGCGCGTTGCCGTTGCTGCTCCTCTCCACGCCCGCGCTGCTCGCGCCGGCGTCGCCCGCCAACGCTGCACTCTCTTGCTCCCTGGCTTCGCTCATTTCTTCCCGACTTCTACTCTCGCGCACCGTCTTGCATGTCCTATTCGCACACACCCCACGCGCCCGACGCGCGCTTCCCGCCCGTTTCCGCCACTGCGGGTGCCAACGACGACGACGGCGCTACGCTTGTCGACCAAGCAGTGCCCGGCACGACCAACGACGACTCGGTCGGGCTCGCGCTGTTCTCGCCCGCAGCTATCGATATGTGGTGGTGGACCGGCACGATGCCCGACGACGCGTTTCCGGCGCCGGCGCCCGACTGGATACCCTCCACCGTGCAGCAACCCGCGTTTTTCCCGCCGACGCACGCGCTCCACGGCACGGGCGGCGCGCACGCAGCACACGCGGCAGTCGAGCCGACGCTCTCGGCTGGGCACAGTCCGCCATGGCTCGCGGCAAGCAGCAGCAGCAGTACAATGAGCGTTGTTCCCGGTGGACCGCTCGCGCTCGCAGCGGCGGCGCCAACGGTCGTAAACGTGTTTCGGTCGGCGGGTGGAGGTGATGCGCCGACTCTGTGTCTGGTACGTTTCGCTCAACCACGCGTCTGCGAGCGTCGATGTGCCCAACGGGGATGGCTGCGCGCGAGGGTCGATGCGATCGAGCTGGCGGACATGCGGCGGTGGTGAACGAAGGCACACCGCGGACCGCCGATGACTCCTTCGCCGGGATGCAGCCTTGTGGGCGCGCCGGTGACGGGGGCGCCGTCGCCGTTTTGGCCGCCGCTCGACGTGGCGCGTTTTCCCCTCGGCGGTGATGCGGCCTCTGATGGTGATGCGGCGCTTGATCTGGCGGCCGGCCCCGGCCGACGCGTGTGCGACCGCGACGCGTCGGTCGGTCGGTCGGTCGGTTGGCGTCCCTCTTTGACGCGCGTCGCACACCCCGCTCTCTTTCGCACACGCCCCGCTCTCTTTCGCGCACCCCCATGCTCGCTCCCCGCGTCACCTCGTCTCCGCCACGGTGACTAACCGCCGTTTCGCGCATCGCGTCCAGGACCCGGCGCTCCTCGTCAAGCAGCCCACCGCCGCATCCACCACCGCGAGCGCCACCACTACCAGCACAGCGACCGCATCCACTACCGCTCCCCCACCACCCGCGCCGTCGCCCTTCCGCACGCCGCGCTCGCTGCACCGCCACGCATCGAACCGCGCGCATCCTCCTCCGCCCCCACCGCCGCTGCCGCCGGCACCGCCCGTCGCACTGCGCCACCCGCTCCTCGGCCCCGCCATGCTCCTCGACGACCCCGCGTTCCCAGACCGCGGCGCGCGGTCGCGATCGCACTCCATGTCCCCGTCGGCGCCGCGCACCGACCAACACGGCGCGCCGCTCGATCTGGTCCCCGCCAACGACCGCGACCGGCCGCACCCATATCTGCACCCGCACCACCACCACCGCATGCGCGCGCGCACGCACTCAGGCCCGCTCACGGCGGTCGCGGTCGCGGCCGAACTGGCACCGCCGAGTGTCGACGACGCGTTGCGGTCGCGGCCGCGCCGGTACCGCCGCCACCCGCGCGCCGCGATTGAGGCTGGTGACGGCGCGGCGATCGACGACGAGGACGATGTGGATGACGATGGCGACAGCGAGTACGTCGACCAGGGCTGCGTCGGGCTCCCGGATACCGATGACGACGACGACGAGCACGGCATGTCGGCCGACGAGGATGAAGTCGCACCGTCGCGGCCCCGCCGTCGGCCCCGTCCCCGCGCGCGCACGACGAGCGGCACCGGCCGCGGCAAGTCGGCCGCCGCGACCCTGCCGTCGTCGGCGTCGGCGGCGCTCGCGGCGTCGCTGTCGGTCGCGCGCGAGTCGAGCCTGTCGACGTCCTACTCGCCGCCCGGGTCGGCGCCGCTCTCGCGCCGTGCCTCCAACGCGTCGTCTTCGTCGTCATCGACGGTGTCGC
>GG745344.1:286433-328855 GCA_000151295.1 Allomyces macrogynus ATCC 38327 | reverse complement strand
CGGGAGCCGCATGGTGGCAGCAGGGATCGGCGGCGTGCGAGCGTAATGTCGGCACGGGAGGTGCAGGTTCAGGCACGCTGGCAAGGGCGGTGAAGCCCGTGGCGGCCGGGAACGCGGTCCATGGCGCGGCGGCTGCGGTAGATGACGAGACGGCGGCCATTGCGTGATTGATAATCGTTGGTGTCGGTGGTCGAGGCCGTGGTCGTGGTCGGAGCAGCGTGAAGCCACGGTAAAAGCGCGCGCTCAAGTGTCGCGCCGAGCCGCGCCGAAATTCGAGAGCCTTGGACGACGACGAAGAGCGCGCCCGCGGGGTGGCGGCTCGGTGGTATCCTTATAAGCGCGTCCCATCCCCGCACGGACGGCCGTTGAAACGGCGTGGGTTGTGCAAACGCGATGCATGAGCTCGGTCGGCGGCTGTGCTCGCTGGTGGGGGTGGGAGAGTCGTGCTTGACCGCGCGTGCGCAAGGGGGGCCAGGATAGGTCCACTTTTCCCGCGGAGCCGATCAGGTTGGCTCGAAACACGTTGCGCGACCTGCGGCAGCCGATCGCCGCGCGCGGACCCAGCGGGGGTTGCGAACGGCGCCGACGTCGTACGGCGCACGGCGCACGGCGCACGCGCAAGAGGGAGCCATGAGGATGCCGCGGACGTGCGTGGGCACAACGAGATTGTGCAACAGTGCGCATGCGCGCGCAGGGCGGGAAGCAAAGAAGACGTGACAACCGCCAATTTCCAGGCCCGTGCTCGTGCGTTATTTTGTGTGGCAGCGACGGTCGGCGGAAGTTGGGATTGGGTGCTCTTGCACGGTCCATGGCGGTGTGCCGCTAACCCCTCGGGCATTGATTTATTGGCACGAGGGCGCCATGCGTAGATCGCACGAACAAGTGGCTCGCTGCCACGCCATCCGTCGCCGGCAAGGACAAGTGCTGCAGTCCTCGTGACGAGAAACGTGGTCTGGCATGTCACCGCCGCGCATGCGTGAACGCTTTGCACCGCGTCTAGAAGCTTGCGCACGATCCGACAGGACCCTTGACCGCCGCGCAATGGGGTCGGAACACATGGGGCCGCGCGGTCCACGCCAACGGGCACCGATGGGTCCCGTGGAGCGGTTGGTCGCCTCCGCCCACGCGCACAATGGACCGCGAAGCGAAAGTTGCCAGTCGAGATTGGTGCCGTTCTCATCGCGCCGCCCTGGGGCCAATGCGTGATGAACAGGTCAGGAAGTATTGCGGAAATCTTTGTCTTTGTTGGCGAACATCTATACACACACATGCCCACCGCGCGCGCGGGGGGGGGGGGGGTCTCGTCGTCGCCTCTGCGCGCGCCGGACATGATTTGGGGAGAAATGGAGCACACGAAGCACGGCGTGGGTTGGCCGGCCCCGGCCCGGCCGGTTGGGCGACGGCACGCGACAAAACAAAATAAAACAAGAAAACTAACGAAAGCAACATTGGAAGGACACATCTTGGGGGGCCACACCACCGGAAAGGAAATGTTGTACAGGAAGAGGGTCGGGGCGTTCGGGATGGGAAAGGGCCGTGGCGTCCGCGCGCGGTCGTTACTTGGTCCACCATGGCGGCGCCGCGCCCGATCCGTTGCTGCTGCTGATCGTGGCCGCGGGGGTCGGGGTCGGCGCGAGCATGTTACTGTTGCTGCGGCTCCTGGCCGCGAGCAGGGCCGACGGTGTTGGTGCGTGCGAGGGCCGCCGTCGTGCGTGCGTGAATCGCACGACAATCGCCGTCAAGTTGTCCATTGACTGCCTCTCGAGCGCTTCTTGCACGAGCACCTTGGCCGCCATGTTCGGGTCGAGGATCGGCAAGACCAAGTTGACGGCTTCTTGGTCCGAGAGAATATCCCAAATCTATGTGTGGGATGTGATGGTGAGCCGGCTGAGCAAGGCGGAGAGCGGTCAAGACAGCGAAGTGAACAGTACACCGTCGCTCGCGAGGATAATAAACTCGTCGTCGCCCGTAAGCTCGAGCTCGGTCGTGTACGGGTTGCCAATGACCAGGTCCTTGAGCGATGCGTTGCCCAGCGCCCTTGTCACAGCCAGAACACCTGGAGGCATTCAACGAAAAAAGCGTTGTCAGTCATGTTCAAAATTGGACTACGACTGGGTCAAGTATACACATACCGTTGACGCGATGGTTGAGCAGGAACCCGCCGGCGTCCATGATCCGTCGGACCTCAAACGGGTCGGTGCCCTTGTGGTCATACGACAACCGCACGGCCTGGCCCTTTCGACACAAGACTGCGCGCGCGTCACCGGCATTCGCCGTGTAGAGCACCCTCTAGAGACGAAGATGGTATCAGCGTCCTTGTCCACCCAATAGAGTTTCGATCAACCAACAAAAAAATCGAACAACGTACTCGGTCACCGGCTGCTTCCGTGCACACCAAGCAGGCCACCGCCGTGCACCCGGACCGCACAGGCACTTGCGCGAGCAGCGAGTCGGCGCGAACAAACGCGAGGTCGAGAATCTCGGGCACGGTCGCGTAGGGCACGGGCGGGTTGCGCAGCAGGCTCGCGACCAGGTTGGCCAAGTGCGCCTGGCACCACTCGGCAGCATCAACACCGGCGTGGCCGTCGTAGACGGCAAAGAAGCCGTGGCCGGGCGTGTCGAGAAACGGCGTGTGGATCGCGTGCGTATCCTGTTAAAGGGAGCGTAAGGTCAGCCACCGTTCCTGCGTCAATGTTCGCAGATGACAGAAAGACAAGCAATCCCAAAGCACCCAGCCTTGCACGCACCTCCATGGTGCGCTGGTAGACAACGTTGCGGTTCGCGTGCACGCCCGCACACAGACCGATCGGCGGTAGTGGGGACAGTGGTGGTCCAGCAAACGGCCGCCTCGGCGATGGTGGAAGCGGCGGTGGCGGCATCGGCTCGTTCCCGGTCCCGTCCCATGCCGTCACGGTGATCGGTGCGGGACTCGCTCGCCGTCGCGGCGTACCCGGTGCCGTCGCCGAATGCGGCGGCGGCGGCGGCGGCAAGTCGGAGCTGGGTGGTGGCGGCGACGGCGTCAGCGACGGCGACGAGTGCGTGACCGGCCAGCTCAACCGCGAGTCGACACCCGCTGCAGCCGTACTGCATGGCCCGTCATGCACAGCCGCTCCTCCATGATGCCGCGGCGACCACGGTCGCGCCGGTGGACTCGGCGACCGCACGCGCATCACACCCATGGTTTCGGCGTGGTGCGCCGCTCGGCCGATATGCGGCACCTGTGCGTTGGCGGTCGGCTGCTGCGTGATGCGTACGGCGCGCGGCGAGGTCGGGCACGACACGGACCGACGCCGGCGCAGGCGCCAGGCAACGGGCGCGTCACGACCGCGCGAGGACGGTGAGGGCGCAGGCGTCGTGGGCGACGGCGGCACGGGGCCTGCCGCGCACTCGAGCAGCGCCTGGACAACGGCAGCGGCAGGCGACGGAATCTTGGGCGAAGTCGAGTCGGCCGCGGTGTGAGCGCTTGTCGTAGTCGTATCGTTGGACCCGGGTCGCGAGCACGGTAGCCCAGGGCGAATCAACTGCATGCACGGAGTTCCGCCGGACTCGTGCTGCCTCGTGCTCGCTGTGCCGGTGCGGCCTTGGCAGCTGCACGGCACTCGCCGGTGTTGTCGAGGTGCTCAGCAGCAGCAAGCTCGACACGTCAGGACAGGCACGCGGCGACAGGCTGGCAGCACGTCTCGCGCGGTAGGTCGCACAATACGGCGCGCGTCGTTGGGCAGGATGCGGGACGCGTGCTCGACAGATTGCTGCAACTTGTCGGAGTGCCAAGCCGGTGCAGCGAGCGGAGAGAACAGGTCGCTGCAGCTGCACAGCGACAAGGCAGCGAGAACCGACAAACTCACGCAACAGTCGAGCGAGAAGAGAACAGGGCGCGAGCGATGCCGAGCGCGTCGTCTTCTGCGGCCATGCAGCGTCCGGCCGTGCAGGATCGGTCGCGCGTTGACGACCAGGTCGTCGTTGGTGCGCGAACGGATCTCGGTCGGCTGACTGTCGCTTTTAACTGCTGCTGCGGGCACGCGCACGAGGACGCGGGGCAAGCGACCGGTCCTGCAGCCGGCGGCAGAGGAAGCAGGGGCACGGGTCCTTGGTCGCGCGACGCGTGCGCTTAGATATTTGTTGGTTCGTTGGGTGTTGGTCGTGATGGAGGTCGGCAATGGCCCGGGAGAAAGAACGACATGGTCGCTGGTGAGCGCGTCTCCAGTCTCGAGGGGTGCGTTGGCCACCTCGGTGCATGGCCGGTCGATGGCGCGCGCGCATCGCATCGCATCCCGCGCTTACCGGCACGCGCGCCATTGGCCATGACGACCGGCTTGGGACGCGCCGCGTCTGGGGCGCGTTCGCGGCGCGTCCGGCCGTGCGTGAGGGTGGGCGAGACTGCAGGCTGGCGTGGTCGTCGCGCCACGGTCATATAGTTGCTCGTTCCAAATTATATCACGGTCACACAAAATTGATGAAGCTCTGCAACCAACCGGCAGGCGGCACCCTCGGCTGGCTGCCGAGCCCGGGGCCTCGTCGCGCGCCTCTGTTCTTGCCTTGCCTTTGCGTTGCCTGTGCGCGCTGTACGCGTCTGCTGTGCGCGCGGGGATCCAGGCCGTGGAAAAATTATGAATGACGGTGTCGAAGACAAACGTAGGAAAAATGGATATCTTCCAATCCACGCTAGCCACGCCCAAAAAAAAATAACCAAAACACCACCAAAAAAAGCCCAGCAAAAGATAAACCGATCAAGAGTTTCCACTCTCCACCCCTGCTTGCGCCGTATCGGCGCGCTGCGATCTGATCAGATCACTCACGCACCTCCCCGTCGACGCCAGCGTCCTGCTCGACCACGCCCTCGTTAACATCGCCAGCGGCCGCCGCGGCTGCCGCCTGCGCGTGCATCTGAGCAGCGTGCGCGGCTCGGGCCTCACGACGCGCCTTCTCGCCCGCAATCTGGGCCACGACCATGCGCACGGCCGCATCTACATGCGCCGGCGCGCCCGACACGGTCAGGACCCGCTCGCCGCGGTCGTTTGCCGTCTTGGCAATCAGAATCCGAGCGCCCGATGACTCGCGCATTTCCGCGACGCGCGCCCCGCCCTTGCCAATCACACTCCCGACCAAATCGCCGGGCACCGCGAGAGTCTGCGTGACGGTCCCGTTCGCCACGGCGTCGTCGTGGGCCGAAGGAGCACGCGAATGCGGCTGCTGCTGGTGCGGGTGGTGTGTCGCGACCATGTACGCCGCGGGCGCGTACGCGTGGTGCCGTGCCGTGGTGGCGGGGTACGGCGCCGCCACAGCACGCATCGCCGCAGCCGCGGTCATCGCCACTGCTGCACGCTGCTGCACGGCCAACGCGGCCGCGTGGCCGTTCGGGATCATCGCGGGCGCAGCAGCGACCACGGGTGCGGCGACCGCCGGGTACACGACGGCCGGTGCCGCCGCGGCAGCGGCAGCAGCAGCCATGGCCGCGACCGACGCGGCCTGTGCGGTCCGCGGCACCGGGATCGCATTCACGTGCGCGGCCGCTGCGAGCGCCGCCGCCGCTGCCACTGCCTGCGGCGCCGTGCGCACGCGCACGTGCGGGTCGTAGAGGACCGTGGTCGTAGCGACGCGGTCCCAGTCATCGAGGAGCGTCTGCGCGAGCGCGCCGGCGACCGACATGATCGCGTCGGGCGTGCCGGTCACGTCGCACAGTCGCTCGGTCGAGTGCGGCAGCGGGTCCTTGGCGGCAACGAGCCGCACGCCGTGCTGTTCCTGCAGCTGCTTGATGCGCGACCCGCCGCGGCCAATGACCGTGCCCATGACCGCGTTCGGCACGAGCAGGCGCACCATCGTGTGCGTTTCCGGCAGCGGCGGCTGGAACGTCATGCACGGCGTCGCGACGAGCGTCGTCGCGAGGAAGTGGATGGCCTACAGCGTGCGCAACGCAACGACAGGGAGTGATCAGGACCTCGCTCAACACGTTGCTATCGTCCGTCGCCCCTTCCTGACCTGCCTTTCGCGCCATCCGCAACGTCCGCAGCAGCGGCCTGAAAAACAAGAGCGTATGTACCTGCGCAGCGTTCGGGACGGGCCCGACCACGGTCAGGATCCGGTCGTTGACCCCCTCGACCGACTTCGACACGCCGGCCTTGCACCCCGACACATCGCGCAGTTCCTCGATGGTCTTGCCGCCGCGGCCAATCGCCACGCCGGCGCCCTTGGCGTTGAGCAGGACACGCAGCGTCACGGTCGTCGGCACCATCACGACTTGCGCGACCGCCATATCGGCAGCAACGGTGGCCGTGGCCGACACTCGCGGACTCGTTGGTGCGTCCTGCGTCATCGGGGCAGCAGCAGCGGGAGCGGGCTGGACGCTGTCAGTCGGCTGCGGGGAAGCGGGGGTGGGGCTACGCATGGTGGACCCGTTCGACATGTTTGCTGATCAGTCATTTGACCGGTTGGTCCACATCGAACTGGCCTGGTCGTGCGCTGAACATTGCTGGTCCGGCCCGTGCTGATCTCATATCTGCTTTTGCAGCAACTTGCGAGACCCGACCGGTGCTGCAGCATGCGGTGGTCGTGGTCGTGGGACGGGGCCGGATGCTAATCATGCGGTAGTCGAGAGCTGGAAACGTACAGGGAGGACATGGCGAGAAGGGAAGAAGAAGAGAGGAGAGGGGGAGGATAAACAGAACGAGAAGAGGAAGGAGGGAGAAGGGGAGGGAGGGAACGGATGGCAACGACAAGAGATCGAAGTTGAGGACGAGGTCGGGGAGGGAGAGGGAACGGCCGGAAAGCCGACTGATCTGATCAGCTTGGGTTTGGCAGCCCGATCTATTCGGTTGTTTGCAAGTGAGCAACAAGCACGGGCCAATGGCAAACTGGAGAGCAACGACCAACGCTGCCGCGCGGTAACAAAATATTCCTCAACGATAAATAATGGACAACTTCAACAGCAAGCACTTAAGCGCGCAAATCCCTCAAGTTGTCATCATGATGGGCGTGTCAGGATCCGGTCCGTGTCGAGGGGCCAGTGTTATCCTGTTTCCCTGCATATTTTGACATCCGTTTAATTTCCACCCTTGCCTTTTGCTCAGGCAAGTCGACAATCATGAAGCACCTCGTCTCATCCTGGCGCCCGTCGTCCTCGTCTACGCCCGCCGTCCCGATCGAGGGCGACGATCTGCACCCGGCCGCAAACGTGGCCAAGATGCGATCCGGCACGCCGCTCACCGACGTAGACCGCATGCCGTGGCTCGACGCCGTTGCGACGGAGATCATTCGCGTGCGCTCGATGGGTACTGCGGTGGTCGTGACGTGCTCGGCCCTGCGTCGCGTGTACCGCGCGCATCTGGCCATTAGTGCAGCGCCGATCGAGCTGTGCTTTGTGTACATGGACATGCCCGAACGCGAGTTGCAGGCGCGGCTCGAGAAGCGAGCGGGACATTACATGCCGGCGCGACTGCTCGCGTCGCAGTTGGCGACACTTGAGGTGCCGGATCCGACTGTGGAGACGGAGTACCGCGTCGTGGGCGTTCCGGTCGCGCCGGAAATGGGGCCGGGCGATGTGGCCGCTGCGGTCGCGAAAGCGATCGGATGGATTCGTGTGAACCAGGTCGATTGATACCAATACAACAGTAACGAGGTAGAAATAAACCAAGCGCGCCTGCATCTACTTGTTTTTGCCCTTGCTGCTCTCGCATCACACGCCCTTGACCATCCCCTCGGCCCACGCGACAATGTGTGCCCACGTTACGGGTGCGACTTGACAGTCCACCATCTCGCGCTCTTCGGGCGTGAACGGCTCGAGCACATAGTCGGCCACGTCGGCACGGTCGGCGGGCCGGTCGATCCCAATGCGTAACCGCGGCAATGCCGACGACTGGACAAATCTTTGGATTGATCGCATGCCATTGTGGCCCGCGAGCGACCCGATCGCCTTGTAGACGATCGACCCGATGGGCTTGTCGAGCTCGTCGTGCAGGAACAGTAACGGGACCGGGGTCGTGCCGGTTTGGAAGTGCGAGACAGGGATGTCGTTGGCGCGAACTACGCAAATGGCGCATTGATCAGGTCCCGGATCGAGCGCGAGGGAACGTGGAGGAAAAGAGCGTACGCAGCTGGCGCAGTTTGTCGCCGGACTCGTTCATGTAGCCGCGCAGCCGCACAAGCCGGATCTCGACGTCGTCCAGGGGGACCTCGGCCGGCTCCACCGGTTGCCGCCGCGCAGAAGGCGCGCGAGGCACTGGTGATGGTGCTGGCGTCGGCAATGCTGCTTGCGCTATCTCGGCTGTATTGGCAGTCGGAGCGGGTGGTGCCAAATCAACCTTGGTTTCCCCATCAGATGCGCTGCCTGTATCCTCGACAACGCTCGCTGTTGCTGCGGACCTCTTGGATCTCCTTTTCTTGGGCGTTGGTTGCGGCGCTGGCTTGCCGCCGACCTTGGCGGGGATCGCGACGCCGTCTTTGCGCAATAATTGCCGCACGGATGCGGCCGAGAGTACGGCCTGATCAAACTTGCCGTGCGCGGTCCATGGTGCTTGCAATCTGCTTGCGAGCGACTCGAGTACGATCCGACCGGCATTGTGTGTTGCAGCGTATCATGGGCCGTGATTGCCGAGGCCGACGACAAATAGGACGCGGGCGGCGCTCATGGTTGCTGCAGGTGCGGGTTCTGGTTCAAGTCGTGGTGCAAAGAGGATTAGGTAGGCGACATCTCTGAGCTGACGATACTGAGAGCCGCTGACGCTGTTTTCTGATCAGATCAGGGGCGTGGTTCAATCCACTGCATGCCTGATCAGCCATGCCAACAAGTGCACACAGACACAATCATTTTGCTACCAAATCATTTTGCTACCAAATCATTTTGCTACTGAATCCCATCCACATCTACATCCCAATCTACGCTTCACTCCCCGTCATCCCGGCACCCGCGTCCATCCAGTGATCGAGGACCCCCGACGACTCCACCTGGTCCCAAACGCTGCGGTCCAGTTCTGGGTCGTCATCCACGATCCGTGACGCCGCGACCATGGATTCGACGTACTCTGGGCGGCGCATTCCGACAAGCACCGACCCGGGCACATCGCGCCGTGCCGCACGCACGAGCGCGAGTGCCGCCTGCTCGAGCTCAGCGTCGCGCGCGTCCGGGAACGTGAGCGCCAGCAGATCGCGCGCGGCGCGGTGCCGCTCGACGGCGTGCGCGTGCGCAAGGGCCGCGATACGCGCGCGGATCTGGGTCGTGAGCTAGTAAGGCGGAATGTTAGGGCGACGGCGGAGAAAGTGCGCAGGATGGGTTTGACGCACCTGATCGTACTCGTCGCACCATTGCTCGACCGCGGCGCGGTCATCGGCATCCATATCGTCCGACTCGGCGGTGGAGTGCGTCGCCAGCTCCTTCAACTCGGCCAGGTCGGCGCGGATCACCGGTGCGACTTGCTGGTCGAGGTAGTACCGCGCGGCCACGTCGTTGGCGACAATACGCTCGAGGTTTTCAGCGAGCACGCCGCTCCAGACAAACTTAGTGAGTATGACCGAGTCGTTGACTGTGGAAATGGGTCAAACGTGAGCTGACCATTGGTTGGAGAATGCGGCCCGAGTTGTGGCAAAAGCGTACCAAATTGCGACAGCGCCTCTTCGAGCTGCTCGAGCGCCTGGAAGTCGTTGAAGAGCCGGTCGACAAGGTCCTCGGGCAGATCGTGCTGCGGGTCGGGCGTCGATGCGAGCCGCTGCACGCCGCGCGGCGTCACGGCGTTGATCAGGCGGTGCGTGAAGAGCGCGAGCCGTTCCTCCTACATTCCGTGGTCCACCATGGTCAGTTCGTCGCCCCTATCGTCCACTTCGCGGAAGGGCGAGTACCTTGATACGCTGCAAAAACTCGGGCGCGAGAAACTGGCGCTCGCAGAGATTGGCGGGCACCTGCACAGCATGGAACTCCTCGGCAAAAGACCGTGCGGACTTGGGCAAGAAGGCCCAGTCGAGGGACGTTGTCGTGACGCCGAACCCACGAATGCGACCTCGTGCCGTTTCGTTGGCGAGGTACTCGTAGGCCTGGGTCAATCGGTATTCGAGCTGCGTCGAGTTCATCTGGAATTCTCCACCGGAGCAAAGTCAGTGGTCGAGGCTCATCCCGCTTTTGCAGAAAGACATGGTCAAGCGAACCGTGCGCAGCAACCGCTCGGGGCAGTTGACCATGAACAGGTCAATCGCGTCGGTCTGCATCCGGCGCAAACTGACGTCAAGCTGCGACTTCAGAAACTCGACGCCGAGACTGTGGCCAACGGGCCCAAGCGATCCGCCGGGCGGCGCGTCCAGACCCGCCGACGAGTCGAGCTGCTCCGCAATCCCGGGCGTAACAAACCCGGCTTTGGAGATCAGGAACAGGTCTACACGGTCGACCTTGCCCGACGCGAGCAATTGGCCAATGACCGACTCGCTATCGCCGTCGCCAAAATGGCCGGCCGTGTCGATGACATTGATGCCGGCGGCAAGGGCAGCGTGCAACGCGGCCGTGTGCGTTGCGTTGTTGGGTGCGATGCGGTAGGCGCCAAAGGCGAGCGGGGAGATGCGTGCGCCTGCACGGATAGCCGACGGGCGAGCGCGGTCAGTCGAACGGCCGGGTGGAGAAGGTGCGCCGAAGTGCACTGACCTGTTTTCCGAATCGTGTTGGTGTGGTTGACGCTTGGTTGGGGCGTGTCCGGTATCGGCGAGCAATGGCGAGCAAGCGCCGGAAGTGATCGGAGGGCCACAGCTGGTGGCTGGCTCGACCTGGTCCTGATCGGCGCGAACAAGGGCGCACGGAGGACGCGGGATGCGCCCGGTCGGGCAGCGGCCGCGAGCTGGACCATTTCTTGCGCTGATCGACTGCAGTGTGGTTGCCAGGACAGCGGTGGTGGATGGAGCAAGAGACCAAGCCGGTGTGTCCCGCACAGGATCAGTCGCTTGTCACGTGAGCCTGCCTCATAGACACGTGCTCAGCAATGGCGTGTTCCGACCGCGAAAAGACCCGCAACGCGGGCGGGAAAAGGCGGATGGGTGATGTCGGCATCCGCAGCGTGTCGGTCGCAGGCTGTCAAGAAATGTCATGGGTGCAGCGCGACTCAACGCATCCATCCATGCAACCAACCTTGTCGCCGAGCTTTGCTCTCAAAGCTCAGCACGCCTCCCCTACCCCCCTGGACCTGATCTTTTGTCTCTCCACCCCCTCCACCCACAAGCACCACTCTCCACCCAACCGATCCGCCCTCGTCGACCGCCGCCATGCCGCCACCAGCTGCCGCCGCCGCCATGTCCCTGCCGCACCTCGCCTCGACCGCCGCCGCGGCCGCCGTCGCGCCGTCGCTCTCGTCGACTGTCATGGCGTCGGCGCTGCACGCCGTACGCCCGTTACGCCACTCGCTGAATGCTCGCCGTCCCGCTGTTGCCGATCCGGTCGCTTCTGCCGCAGCGGCCGCGAGTCTGGTCGCCGCGCGCCAGTCGCACGCCGCGGTTGTGCTCGACGACTTTTGCCATGTGCTCCCTACCGTCCTCGCACCAGGCGCGCGCGCTGACCACGTTGCGGCCGCCTTGGCTCCTCTCGCTCAGTGCGCACGCGATCTGACGCACGCTGCCGTGATCCTTGCCGAGGACCCGAGCGTCGTGGCCGCCCTGCCCGCCAACGCCGACGACGTGCTCGTGGCTCTGCGTGCGGCTCGGGCGCGGCACGATGCGGCAACGCGGGCTCTGCATGCTGCATGGTCGCCAATGGTAGGCCGGGTGATTGTCGATCGCTCGGCCATGCAACGCGTTGGCACACTCCTCGACGCGTTCATTGCCTCGCATCTCGGCGCGCGCCTGGCCCTTGCTGACGCGCTGCATGTCGGTTCCGGCCTCGAAACGCACGACGTCGACCCGCACGCGGTCACCGTGGCAGCGATTCACGACGCGCGTGCCTGGGCTCAGTTCTCGTTTGGGACCGCGCCAGAAGTTGTCCTCAAGAACACAAGTGTTCAGGCCCACAGTCCCCTCGCGTGCGAAGCGTCGTTGCGTGCCATGCTTCGTGGGCCTCTGCGTGCCGCCATGCACGCGGCGGCGATCTCGGGCCCGCCGCAGCATCCGGTCAAGGTCAAGATTGTCGACGGCCGCGAGGACTTGGCGTTCCACATTTCGGACCGTGGACCGGGGCTCACGCAGCGGCAGCTCGCTGATGTCTTTCACTACGGTCTCGTCACCGCACCGCTTGCGCACGCCAAGATGCCCGCGCTCGGTTACTCGCCCGTCATTTCGACGCGCGATCCGGTCCCGACGCCGACGACACCGTGGGTGCCTGCAGGCCGCCGGCGTCGCAGTCTTTTCAAGATTCCCGATGTGGCATCATCTTCCTCTTCGCCTTCGCCTTCGCCGCTCTTCACGGCCGCCACGTCGATCCTGCAGGCGCTCGGCATTTCCGGGTTCGGACCGCGCACGTCCACGACCGCCAACCGGCGCGCGCCGCGTGTCGCAGCACCCGTCGTTGAAACGTTTGCCGACCCGATGGCCGCGACGACTGCCAACGCTGCCGAACGCGAGCCGGTCATGACCATGGCCGACATTTTGGGTGCGGCACCACCGTCGGCGCTCGGCCATGTGTTACACGAGCACGCTCTCGACCTCTCGCTCGCGCGGCGGCACGCGCGGTACTTTGGCGGCGACCTCGACGTCGTGTCGATGGAGAACCACGGCACCGACCAGTACCTGCACCTGACCAAGGACGTGGCCGGGGTCACCGAGGCCTGATGGCCTCGAATTTTTGCCTCTCCCCCTCGGTCCCCTCTGTCATGAGGTGGACTAGTTTTGTCATTCCCCTCCACTGTTTTCCCATCGTCATTTTTGCGTCTCTTTGAGAGGCCTGCTCGTTGGAAGCGACTCTGGACGCGTGCCCGTTGCGGGCACCACTGTTGGCATTGTCGTTGCTGTTTGGTTTTTTCGTCGTCATGCACCACCCCACCCCCACCCCACCCGCGCCCACACCTGGTTGTCGCCGTTGTGCGAACGAAGTCGCTTGGGCTGTTGTTCGTTTCCTTTTCGTTTCCTTGGCTTGTTTTGTCTTGCGCGCGTCGGCCGCGTTCTTTCGTTGATTTGCGCTTCGTCTTTTCCACTTTCGTTGCGCGTGGGCCTTCCTGGCCCTTTCCTCGTTTCCATACCTCCCGAATCCACCATAATTCCATTGACGAACGGACCCGACCACGCACCTGCTGCGCGAGATCTGCTCAGCTTTTGTGCGAGGTTGAAGAGTTGGAATGGTTTGAAAGATGCAAGGGAGGAAATGAAATGGATATGGAGAGAGACGGCTGATACTTGCACAGCGAAACTGGCGAAAACACATAAGCATCTTCCGGCGAGGAACGATAACGTTCGCTAACGCGTCGGCGTATCGCACGTGCCGGAACAACAGTTGATCAAGACTCACTGTTCTCAGCCCCACTTTGCCACCATGGGCGGCAGCACGCCGCTGCGCCGCGATCCGTTCTGACCAAAATTATCGGCCCCTGACGCTGCTAACTTGCAGCAATCGACTTGACCTGCTGCCCGCGCACCGCCCACTCCGGCCTCTTTATCGGTCTCGCAGGCGACCTGGCCGGCGATTCGTTACCCCCCAGTCCGTTCCTCCCACCCGATTTCTCGAAGCGCCGAGATCAAGGCGAGTTCAATCTCATTGAAGTCAGCTTCCACAAGGAGACGGACACGCGCTGGCTCGCGGCCAATTACTTGGACCGTCATTTCTCTCCGGGCGCGACGCTCGACCCAGCCGAGTGCCGATAATTGCTGTTCGCGTTCCGGTTCCCGTCGGCTCGCAGCGCGGCTTCCCTTGCTGGTGGTTCCGACTCGCCATCTCCCATACTGGCCTTTTTGCGGCCTTACGACCGTCCCAACCACCCTCGCTCCACCTCCTGACCCTCCAAGGGCCTCTCCATCACCGATTCGAAGGTCATGTCCAGTCCAACAGGACCAACGATACCAGAACCCACGTCCGCCCTGTCCACGGCCATCGGCCACCATGACCCGCCGCACATGACGATGCCGCACGACGACGGCCCGTTCGTGACGTGCCTGCGACCGCCGCGTCCGCCAGGCCTCCCCGGCCTCGCCGCCGACGACGAAAACGACGATGCGACCGCCGCCGCTCCCTCGTCGGTGCCGCGTATGTACACGATGACGCTCACGCGCAAGGGCACGCTGCGCGGCCCCGCGGGCGACGACAACGACGACGACGACCCGCCACCGCCACCCATCATCCCGTGCGGCATCTCCTCGACCTCTGACCTCGCTGCCGCCGACCCGGCCGCCGCCTCAGCGCCCGCGTCGCCACCGCCCCCGACCTCCCCACCCCCCTCGACCCCGAGTACGACCGCGACCCTGCGCAAGTCCATTTTACGGTCGCAGACGATGGCGCGCACACCGGCCGACCCGTCCCGGTCGCCGACGCCATCGACGCGTATCGAGTTTGCGACGATCAAGTCGGTCGGGTTCCGCGCGCAGCTCGTGGACGTGCGCGAGATTTCGCGCACGTCCGTCGCGGTCTCGGACCGGTCGCGCGCGTCACTCGACTTGTTTGCGACGGCGCCGCGCGACCCGAAGACGCTGTTTGCGACGGCGGTGGTCGCGACGGACGTGTCGGATACGAAGGATTTAGCGTGGGCCGCCGTGCTTGCGGGCGGCGATGGCAGTGGGAGTGCGACGCACGGGAGTAGTCCGCCGCGCGGCGGGAGTAGTCCCGCGGGGAGCGCACCCCGTGCACGGTCGGCGTCGGCGCCCGTCAAACCATCGCGGCCCGTCGTCGTGCACATGCTGGATGCCGCCGGGGACGGGGATACGGTCTCGCCCGACGCGATGTCGCCAAACGGCGCGCGGAAACGGTCGGTCTGGAAACGGTTCACGGATAAGTTCAAGCCCGGCAGCAAGGCGCCGGGGATGAAGTCGTCGGGCTCGTCGTCGTCGACGACGGGCATGCAGTACGTGTTTCACTTTGGTCGGGTCTCGTTGGCGCTCATCGTGCTCGGTGGCTGATCAGAGGGTGGGGGTCCGATTGTAGCGCGGTCTCGGTCACGTTTGTCAACCAAAGCTCCAGCGCCGCCAATCTTAAGCCGGGTCTCGCAACGCGTAGTGCAAGTAGTAACGGTCCGGTCACGTCCAAGACGAGCGCGCCGCTTGTTCCTGCCGCGGCGGCAGGCGCGTCAGGTGGGCCAGGACGATGAGGGCCAGCAGCCGGCCGTCAGACTCTCTTGGCGCCCCCTATTCTTGATCAAACCCGTCCAATCGCTCTTAAAGCTATATAGATACCAGAATTATTGCATATTCGTCGAGCATGGGTCAGGCATGGAGCTGGTGGAGTGTGTTGTGCATTCGCGATCTCTGGCCGCTTCATGCAGTTTTGCACGCGGGGGCGTATCGCTGTTTGGACCAGCCCCTGATCGCTAACATGTTGCCCGCCCCTCCGCAACAACCGGCCAACCGCGCCGCACGCCTCTCCTCCCTTCAACATCACCGATCAAAATAAATGGCGCCCCCATCACGACCTTCCACCACGACCACCCGCGCCGCCAGTATAAAACCGGGTCAGCGCGTTCGCGCTCCCTGCACACCGACGCTCCCGCGACTCCGCCGTTACTCGCGGGCGCCGCGCCATCTCAGCCGCCAACCCGCTGCAGGGCTTGAACGAACCCGTTGCCAGCAACCATGACGACTCCGGCGCGCCCGCGCAAAGTCTACAAGTCGTCGCTGTATATGCGACCGATGCCCGAATGTCTCGTGGATTTCTCGTCGCGCGAGGGCAAGGACATGTTCCGGCAGGCGCTCGAGGAGGGGCACATGGAGACCTACTTTCGACTGGCAGCGCAGTACGAATCTCGGCGTGCTTCACGCCATGGTCGCGAAGGGAGAGCGCATGATGCTCATGCTCGTTTGCTGTGTACAGGTTCACGACGCAGGCCGACCCGGCGTTCTGTGGGCTCGGCACGCTTTGGTACGGCCCGGTTTAGGCGGTATCGCGATGGGTTGATCGTGTCCGACTAATGGTGTGCTTGTTTTGTCGTTAAGCATGGTTCTGAACACGCTCAACGTGGACCCGCTTCGCGTACGTTGGCAATGACTGGGTGTGCGAGGTGGCGGTGGCACGACGGCCAACGACCGTAGAAGGCCAGAATACGGTTGCACGACGATCCCTGATCATGTTCTCGGCTCCCCCAATAGCAATGGCGGTACAGCCCGTGGCGCTGGTACGACGACGACATGCTCGGTACACATCTTGTCTTTCTGCTCGCAACCCGTCTCTTCCGCGTCGCAACAATCTCATTCTGTGCTCGTCCACAGACTGCTGCCGGTCGCTCGACGACGTGCGCGACAAGGGCATCACGATCAGCGAGTTTGGGTGCCTCGCGACGTGCAACGGCCTGCAGGCCAAGGTGCACCGCGCCGACCTCGTCACCAAGGAGCAGTTTTTGGAGGACATCATTCGCACGTCGCAGTGCGACGACGAGGTGCTCGTCGTGAGCTATTTCCGCGGCACGCTCGGGCAGACGGGCTCGGGTCATTTTTCGCCGCTGGGCGGGTACTGTGCTGCGACCAACAGCGTGCTGATTCTCGACGTGGCACGGTTCAAGGTACGTTCATTCGGCCCGGCCCAAGCTTGCCAGGAGGAAGGAAGCTGACCTCTCTCCATTTTGTCCGCGCAGTACCCGCCGTACTGGTGCCCTGTCGACCTGATCTGGAACGCAATGCTCCCGCACGACCCCGTCACGGACAAGCCGCGCGGGTACGTGCTCATGTCGCGCAGCCCGGCCGAGGCGGCCCTGCCCAAACTCAACCTGACCACGACCACGGTCGCGCGGCTCGTACACCACTTGACCGTCGAGTTCCCGCACAAGCTCGCCAACGACGCGGAACTCGCGACGCTGACGCCCGTCGACGTGCTCGCGTGCGCGCTCGCGTGCGTGCCGGAGGAACTCGCGCACAATGTGCTCACGGAGCGCGAGGTGCACGAAGTCGAGGACGATAGCGGCGACGACGCTGACGCCGACGCCGAGGACGCCGGCCCGGCTCCGTCGTGTGGGACCGGGTGCTGTGCGCCCAAGGCAACGCGCGCGGCCGCGTACCAGGCCGAGTTCACGCAATTGCTGCACGCCGTGCACGAGCTGCCTCTCTACCACGACGTGGTTGCGGCGCGCGCGTCGGCCGCGTGCAATCACGCCGACCACGCCGAGCACGACCAAGAACGCGCGAACGCTCTGCTCGCGCTGGTCCTCCTGTCGTTCCCGGTCGCGACGATCATCCCGGCGGACCACGCGCTCGCTGAGGCCGCGCCCGACTGCGACGCGGTCTTGCGCGCGCACTGGGATCTGGAGCGCGTGCCGCTGATCGTCAAGCGCGAGGTCGTGCAGCTGCGCACGCAAATGGACGCACTCAAGTGTGCTGCGTGCGATGAGGTGGTCGCGGCTGTGCATCGCGGTGGAGACGCTGGGGAGGGCGAGTGTCATGCATGCCATGAAGTGGACGAGGTGCATGCGACGCATGCCGAGGCCAACGAGGCCGCGTGAATGATGAGTGAAGATTCAACGACAGCAGAGGGGGCGAGCAATTTCGCCATGTGGAGCCGTGTCCTCGGTCGTCTGCGAGAGGTTATTAGCATGAATATTCATATTTTGCCAACACAGCTGGGTTGGACAGCGGACCATCAAAACAATCGCCGTTCTCCCTTGCGAAGTTTCAGTTCGCCACGAACAGCAAGCGACGCGATCCGACGCAAAGTCGATGCTGCTGCTGAAGCTGCAGCTTCAACTTTCGCCTCATGTCATTTCCAAACCTTTTTGCTTCGTGGCACAGATGTCGAGCTCCTCAACTTGGCAGCAATGGGTGTGCCGCACCAATCCCATGCTCGCGGTAATGACGATCATGAAGGGGAGGAAGCGCTCGCGCTGTGTTCGACAAGGCTGCCTGTCGAGCGAGGGCACGGTAGGAGCGCGAAATGATGGTGGTGCCACAGTGAGACAACAGAAGCCTGAGAGAAGACATCCGGACGAGTATCAAGATTTCCATGTTTGCAGCCTGCACCCTCCTCCCCATTTCTCTCTCTCTCTCATTTCGAGCTCAAGAGCGCTTTTGAGCAACACGACCATATTTCACGACCTATGCTGTCGGCTTGCTGCATTGCAACATCCTACTGCCTGCGCCAAGCGACCAACCCACAATGAGCAACCCGTCAACCGTTGCGCCATCGAAAATTTTGCCCAGCCAGCACCGCCACCGCGCATGCCTCGAGGTGCTGCCTTATGACGTTCTCCTTGAGATTTCCAAGTTGCTGCTCTGCGATTACTCTGCAAGTATACGCCCATTCTGTGCGTCGCTACTCCAGTTGGCTCTCACGGCCCATCAACATTTTCGAAGCTTTGCCGCAGGGGCTCAGCACGCTGTTCCTTGAATTGAATGAGACTGAAAGCGAGGGTCTCGCCGTATTGTATGAACAATACCCTTGACGCTCACAGAGCTCACAATTCGGGATTGTGGCACAGTCGCGACTGAGACGTTGGCCAAGGCCATGCGTGTGCTGCTCCAGGTCCTGATGCGGATGAATGGTTTGCAACTATTGAATCTTGACGGTGCCATTCGCAATCAGGACGTTGGAATAGCACTCGATTCTCTGACTGTGGCGGGCGGAGCGCGAACAATGCGTTCTCTCAATCTGGGCCTGCTTATCGCACCTGACCCTGAGCTTGGCGCTCTTCCGCTCAGGCCTGTCGGTGTCGAGTCGCGGGTGCAAGTGGACCACCTCGGGATCGTCATGTATGGAACATATGAAGATCGAGGATTGATTCCCATCGCATCATGGAACAGCTCATGGCCCCGAACTGCTTCAAATATTGTTGCCCAACTGGGGCGAATACACTGTTGGGGGCGAATACCTTGTCCACCTTCTCTTGGACATGCTTGTGGCACCAACGCTCACCAAGCTGTGTTATGGCTGTGTCAACATCCCATCGACGTGCCTTCATTCGTTTCCGCTCACTGCAGTCGACCCGAAGCGATTGCCCCCCACGCTCACGTCGCTCACGCTTTCCACGTCGATCTTTTTTACGGAAGCGCTCTGACAGGTCTTCCCACGGTCGATCACGCACGTCTCGCTCGAGTCGAAATTTAATTTTGCGTGGCATGAGTATCATGCGACGTGTCAAGGGCACAGGGCCGGAAAGACGTACACCCAAGCGGTTGGAATGAAGAGCGGAGGGGCCAAGACTGCAATAACTCAATGCGACTCGGCGTGACTGCAACGATACAACTCCTTCACATCATCTCACATCATCGACGATTCTGTCGAGCTCCCTCAACACCTTTCACGTTGACGTCGCTGCCGCTAACCGCAACAATCATAATCTTGCCCTTGCCCGCAGCTTGGAGCATTCATGTCGCTTTGTATGCAACGACAGATTGGGCCACTGCAAGGATTGTGCGTCCCTCGTATTGCTGACCATAGCCCACCAACCATAGTGCCCATCAGCAGATAAATATAGTCGGTACCAGTGTCTCTGCACTGACTCGCGCACTGGACGTGCCAGGTGAACGGAAACTCTGTGCACCATTCGATTGCAAGATGTTACCATACTACGTGCTCACAAGTGTTATCTAAACCGTTCTCAGCATAGACGAACATGGTTTTGATCGGCTTGCCTGCCTTGTGCTCCAGTCGCCCATCCTGTTCACACCCGCCGTTCGGGCCTGACCCGATCGCTGCGGAGTGGTTGGCCGTACCCTCCATTTGCAATCACTCACTTTCCAAGGTGGCCAACAATATGACTCTTCCCAGCAATTCTCTCCTTTCGATGGGCCAGTACGTACGCGAGCGGAGGTGATAACATCCTGAGCCTCGGACCAATGCCTTACGGGTCAGTGAAGTCAGCACCAAAAACATGGCACGCTGCAGCATCAGTTGGCGTCCAGCAAACCGACATGGCCATCTTCATTCAACGACGACTTCGACTACAGTGCTGGCACCACCACGACGCTGCAGACTTGATGCATTGCCGTCAAGAACATTTCTTCTCTTAGAACATTTATTGCCTTGGCCATGTCAAGACCAACTTCAAGCGACCCTGCGTGTTCCACGTCCAAGTTGCCCACACCAGCGAGCACATCTCTCGCCCCTGTCGCTGTCGGTCTAGCCCATCGCGCACCAATCGAGTTGTTGCCATTTGACTTGATTACTTTGATTGCCAAGTTTGTTCTCCGTGACAATGTTGGCGACCTGAATGACGAGGGAAGCATTCGTCTCCTCCACTTGGCTCTTGCCTCGCCAGCGTTGTTTGCACCTGTCATTCACACCGTCATTGGCGACAATTCGCCCTTGCCTGCAATGTTTGAACTGATGAATCCGCCTGCGGATGCAGACAACTCTTTGGTGGACTTGGGCCGAATGGACTTGACCAACGCATGGTACACGTGTGAAAGCCGCTTTGTTGCTCACCATGCGCAGGTGCTCCGCGATGGTCACCCAAAATGGCACTTGCTGCTGCTCGCGCGCACGCACGACCGCCGTCTCATCGACGACCCTGGAGCTGGTCCTGAGCGTATCTCTGGCCGGTGGTCGACGCTGCCTGTCCCAGAGCACCAGTTGCGCCATGTATTGTTCTACCATGACCGTGACCAGCCACTCAGCGCCTCGATCCCATCCGGTTGCCGGAAAGTCGAAATTTGGAACCACCACGCCGACCAAGATGCGTCGTTACCACGTTTCCCGGAAATTCTCGACCAATTGACTCTAAAAGGACTGTTCATTGAAGCGGCCAATGCGTTTGGTGTGCTTGGTCAAGTGCCGCATGGGCTCTGCAAGCTCTTCCTCGGGATTCGCCACATTGAAAATGACATGGGGCTCGCCATGCTCTACACGCGCTTGCCCGAAACGCTCTCAACATTGTCTGTGTGGTCCGATGGAGAATCGGGAAACCTCAATAATGAGACGTTGGATACTAGTATGCGCATCTTGCCTCACGTCCTGGCGCGCATGGCTCGATTGAACGACCTTGCGTTGAAATGGATTCTTCGACCCCAGGACGTTGGACCAGTACTTGACGCTTTGGCCAAGCCAGACGCGGCAGCATCAGATGCAGTGCATGCAAAGCGCTCAATGCGGTCGCTGAAGCTGGGCCTGCTGTCCCCACCCAACTGGTTGATGCCAACGGTGCCGTTTTTAGACACTGGTGCTGGGAAACGTTTGCAGGTCGACGAGCTTGAGCTCTACGTGGAAGGGCGGAGCGTTTTGGCTGGAGCATGGTCGGATCAATACTGCAGTCTCCTGTCGTCTCTCCCGATCCCGACGAAGTCGCTCAGCATTGTTTTGCCATCGTGGAATGCTGCCTTTGTACGACACGTCTTGGACGCGCTCATCGCGCCGACGCTCACGGATCTGTCCTTGGGTGGTAATGCAATCTCGGACGAGTGGACATTTCCTCTTGCTGCGCTCCACCCAAACAAGTTGCCGTGCACGCTCACGTCGCTCTCGCTGTCTGAATGCTTTACCAGCCGCTCAGTTGCCTGGGGCACGAATCCGAACTGGACATTCTCGTCATCCATTATGCACCTCGCACTTGCGGACAATGCTTTGACGGGCTTGGACCTCGCCTTTCTTTGGCCGCGGCTGCCACCAAATCTCCGTTCTCTCGATCTCATGCGTAATGCTTTCCATGCGCTGCCAACGCCGCTGCCCCCCAAGCTACGATTTCTCGACGTCTCGGGAAATGAGGGTCTCAACGATCATTTCGGCCCGCACGCGTGGATCGACGCTCTTCCGCCGACTTTACGTTATCTCAATGTCGTGTGGTGTGCGCTCAACGCACAAGTCGGGGACCAGCTGGTGGCTGCGCGGCGCCGCATAGGGTTCACACGCGCTGGCTGCGCCAAACTTCAAGTTGAAGTCGGCCCTATCCGAAGTTATGGGCGGGTCAACGCGTTTTCGCCTGCTCAACGTGCCGCGCTGGCAGATTCGAAGCTTGGGACTGCACCAGAGTCATTCATGCATGAGGAGAGCGTGCTAGAAGCGCTTGGCAAGCTGCATTTTTGAGACTCAATTCCTTGCCCGTTTGTTTTCTTTGTTTGTTTTCTTGTCACTTCCCTGTCGTCAACGCGCATCAATGCATCTGTGCTCTTTCTGTTACGCACCCAGAGCCCCTGAGATCACTTGCTCCTTTGGCCAGTTAACACTTGTCATTTTCGTGAGCAGTGTCCAGGCCTTTCTCTTACCCATTGTCCTTGCAAGTACCTTTGCTTGCTGCTTGCTCTTGCTCCTTCATGTCTCCTCAGTCCCAAGCTGCGACGAATGAAATGAGTGCACCCAACTGTGTGTTGGAAAATGCTTCGGTGGTGGGCTGTACGTCCACACTCGTCACTCTTCAATTCGCCAGGCTTCCTTCCTCCATGAGGCTGTCACCACTCACTCTCTGAGACGGCACGCAACGGCATGGCACACTCGACCACCTCGCTGACCTGCCGCAAGTACAACCACAACGAGAATCACTTGATGCATTGACGTCAAGCAGGTAACTTGCTATTGGATATCCATCACATCCACGATGTCAGGCCCAATGCTCAGCTCGTCGCGGCTGATGATCGGTCGGAAAGGTCTAGTTCTTTGCCTTCTCATCGGCCTTTTGCCCATGGTCGCAGCGGGTCAACACATTTGTGTTACTGTCGTGGCAAGGTCAATGCCCATTCCAAAGTTGATGCTCTGGCTCATACGCGCTCGTCATTATCGTCAACGGACATCTCGAGGGCATTCCATCTTTCTCCACTGTTGGGGTGATGCGTGCGCGCGCGTTTAATGGAGCTCAATATCGGCACGAGCGAAACTCCATCTGAAGTGGTGTTGCGCTAGATGACTGGATGCGTGATGCCAGCTGCTGAAGAAAATGCACCCGAGGTGCCCGTTGCTGCGGCCATCTGTAACGTCGCTGATGCCACAGTGACGGTGAGGAGGCGATCAATGCTAATAACAACAAGCGCAACCATGTGTGCAAAACGCTCACTGCGGTCACTCAAACTGGGGTTAACCTCTCCACCCAACTGATCTGTACCGATTGACCCGTTCTCGGACAATAGCGCCGGGAAACGTCTGCAGGTGGACGAATTTTCCCTCAACGTAGATGGGCGCGACCAGTTCTCCGAGTCTTGGTCAGATCAATACCGCAGTCTCCTGTCGGCTCTCCCGGTCCCGACCAAGTCGCTCCGCATCATTTTGCCAACTTGGGTCAGCCATTTCGTCGAGCATGTCGTGGAAAAACTCATTGCGCCGACACTCGCGCATCTCCAAATGGACGGCAACGTGATCTCAAACGATTGGACCTTTCCTTTTGCAGCGCTCGACCCACGCAAGCTGCCACGTATGCTCATGTCACTCACGCTGTCCCAAAGCTTCCCGAGCCGTTCTGTCGGCTTGCATATGGACCCTGACAGCCTCTGGACATTCCCGCAATCTGTTACGCATCTCTCGCTTTAATGCCTTGACAGGCGTGGACCTTGCATTTCTTTGGGCGAGGCTGCATTGGAATCTCCGTTCTCTCGAGCTCCAGTACAATGCTATTCACACGTTGCCAACGCCGCTGCCACTGAAACTGCGGGCTCTCAACGTTTCGGACAATCTCGGCCTCAACAATCACTTTGGCCCGCACCAATGGATCAACGCGCTCCTGTGGGGAATGCGGTACCTCGACCTCAATTTCGATGTACTCTGCGAACGGATCCAGGATCAGCTTGTGGCGGCGCGGCGCCGCGCTGGGTTCACGCGAGCTGGCTGCATCAAGGTTTATGTGGAACCGGACGTTGGTGATGGTTTATTTCATGTCAATGCGTTGTCGCTTGATCAAGTTGGAGGACGAAGCCGCCATGCTCGAATGCTTGAATGGCGGCGGGACCTTGCGTTTGCGGCTGGCGAGCTCAGCGATTAGCATTTCTGACAGACCCAATTAGTCCTGCTTTTGTTGCTTTTTGTTCTTCTAAGTTGCCAACGGTCGAAGCAAATCATTGTATTTCTCAGTGTTGTTGTTTGCCCCAGCTGTTGCAACTCGTCTCTCAATTGTTCGACTTGTTGGCGCTCGTTGACCAAGAGAAAGGTGCGCTGCGTGATTTCTCGGCCCCTCTCCACCTGAAATTCGACATTTCTTCGCTGTTTTTGCATCAGTTACCAACGGTGACCAACCACGGCGGTCACATCCTCGGCCGATTTTCGCTCGCAGCAGTGGCAGCGCTAAATGCAAGAAAGTCGACAATTGCGCTCCGTTTTGAGCAAGGCTGTCTAACCACATTCCAACCAACCGTTTTCAAGCGAGCAATTTGTGATGAGCGACTCTGCGCGGAACACATCTCCATTATTTCTGTCACATTGCTTCAGAGCCTTCAGACCACACCCTGCTGTGCTTCTTGACGCCGACACTGCCGACACTGCTGCTCCTCGCTGCCACAGCATGCTGGCGGCGGCCTCCTCGATATTTTGCTTCACTTCAGCCGCACGCCCCTGCTCACTTCCCGCAAAACGCTTTGCATCGCGACCCCGTCGCAGCGACCTGCCCACGCGTGCTGCGGCTCGACCACACGGGCCGGCGACGATTGGTGGTCCATTCCGTGGAAGCACCAGCCGACCGCTCCCAAACATGCTCTCGTCGCTCGCACTTTCCCACCTGCTGACCACAGACCGTTCGCACTTCCCCGTCCATCCAAAATGACTTGGCCAGTGCTCGCAGCTCACGCCAGCGACGCATAACCCCCGCCGTGTCCCACCGATTAGCAAGCCTTAGTTTTCGCACTGCTGCGGCCAGTACCCCTGCACTCGAGGGTAGCACAGCTGCGGCAAGCGCTCGACCGCCGAGCGGCTCGGTGGCGGAAGCAATTCATTTACCATGGAACAGATCTCATTTTGCTTTGAAAAGCCTTGGTCATGGATCGGGACAGAATGAACGGCATGCCCGTCGATCTCCGCCCTCTGCATGGGCCCGGCCCCACACACGCCGGATCGTCGGGGTCGCGCGCGCGGCCATGGAGCCGGAGTGAGAATGAACTTGTCGGCGCGCTCGTACTCGCACTCGAGTCGCTGTTCCCAGTCCTTTGGTGCGCCCCCCGTGCGCGACATTCCTGATCCGGCCAGTGCGACATGGTCTGCTCCTCTCGTGCCCGCGCACAGGCGCAGTCGTTGTCGAGCTTTTGGCAGAGGACACGCGAAGAAACGCCGCTGTCGCTGATGAGTCCCGCGCGACTGGGCAAGCTGGGGTCGGCGCACGCTCATGGAGCATGGACCACCGTGCGTTCTCGCAGCAAGGATAAGATCCTCGCGCAGTTGCCGCGCGAATTCCTCTCCCTCGCCGTCACGAACGCCACCAACTCCAACAGATTCTTCAATCACGCGCTCACGCGCTCGACTCCATTAGCATCGCACTGCCCCACGTTCAACTTGGGCCTGCTTGGTCCTGCCTGCTGTCGGTCATTGCCACGGTCCGACTAGCCCGCACCCACGCATCCAGCACGTCTCCTTCGCAATCAATATCGCTCCCTGTCGCTGTTCACCGCCCCGGTGAACGCCACCGACACTCTCGCAGTCATTTCTCTGCTGGACACGACGAGGTACGCGACGGTCGATGGGCTGAATGAAGCCGACGGCGAGCTCTCTGCCGGACATGCACTGACTGCCACCCGTCCTGCCTGCAGCCCTCGTCGTCGTCTTCGATCCCTCTTTCTTCAACAAGGCGATCGTCGACGCGACGTGCACGGATCGCGAGTGAGCGGGCAAAACGTCGATTTGGTCGGGAGTGGGAACCGACGCGGTCACGCCGTGCCTGTAGCACCAGCCACCCCCGCAAGCTGATCACCGACCGACCACCAACTCGGCCACCACCCGACCACTAATCCTGGACGACCCACTTCATGACGCACGACCGCCCATTGCTCGCGCGCTCAGCGAGCGCCGGTGTCCCTGAGGCCAGTCCCGCGGCCATGTCCGCGGCCGCCGCCGCCGCTCTCCGCGCCGCGTACCCGTCGGCCCCACGCGCGGGCGCCACGACCACGACCAAATTCGAGGCCTCGCGCACGCGCATTTCCAAGCACGGTCAAACGACACACGAGCACCGTGCCGCGCGCACGTCCGCGACCGTGCAGGCCGCGCGCGGGGCCACGCCCATGCTTGTGCATGACATGCAGTACGCGTCGACGCGCGCCGGAGACGTGGTCGTCGAGTCTGGGCGCCGGTATTACGGCGCGATGCCCGTGGAACCACGCCCGGCGATCGCGCCGACGGGCACGGTTCCGGAGCGCGGGAGTGGGAGCAGCGCGGGGTCAAGGCAGATTCCGATTGGACCACAATACGCGGCGTCGACGACGCGCGTGCGCGCGCATGCCGAAGCCGAGCGCACCGCCGAGCAGATGGCGTATGTCCCGGCACCTGCGCCAGCCCAAGCTCCAGCAGCAGCAGCGCCCGCGTCGGCGTACGCCAAGTATGTCGCGCAACCAGGTAAAGTCCTGCCGCCCGTGTTCATTCAGTGCGCATTATTGCCGTCGGCCTATGCGCTCACGCGCACCGCGCCCGACGTGTGCGAATTCAAGGCCGTGGTCCCGCCGCCGCCGGGCACGCCTGCCGCCGCCGCGGCAGCAGCACTCGCGCGCAAGTCACTCGCACGGCAGCGCGCGCTCGCGGCCTCACGCCGGCCGTCACGGCACGTCGCGGTCCCGTCCAACCCGACCAGCTCGCTCGACACGGAACTCGTCGACGAGCTTGCGAGTTTGCCGGGTCACTGGCCGGGCACCCCCGCAACACCCGACGACGAGGAACTGCCGCCCATGCACCCGTGGGGCAGCGAGTTCCTTCTCCTGCATTACCGCAAAGGTGAGAAGCCTGAAGTCGTGCGCCGCGACATGATTGCCGACGGACTCCCAGTCATGCTTCTCGCTCGGCACGGCGACCTCGGGCTCTGGCGCGACCGCCTCGAGGCGAACCCGGGCGACACTGCTGCTGCCGCTGAAGTGCAGGCACGACTGGCCGCGCCCGATATGGCGCCGCAGTTCATTGGCGTCAAGGACACGGGCGCGCTCTTTTCGATCGCGCACCCGACGACCAAGACGATCTTCCGTGTCGCGCGCGTCTCGAGTAAAGGGTTCGCGCTGCGCGCTGACGTCGGCGCGTATTTGTGCGTCGCCGACTACATGCTCGCGCTGCGGCATGACTTTGCGCCGGCCGAATGCACGTTCCGGTTCGTGTTTGTGCCGGAACCGCTCGATGCGTTTTGGCCGCGCGCCAACATGGCGTCGCTCGCCCGGCAGTCGATTCCGCGCGTGATTGCAACGACGCCAGCGTCGGCCGCGCCATCGGCCGCGACCAAAAACGTCTACCCGACGCCATCGACGCCGAGTAACGTGTACCAAGCACCCATGCCCGCGGCGGCGGTCGCGGCCGAAGCGACGGCGGTCGTCGCCGAGCAGCAGTACCAGCACCAAATGCAGAACCATGTGCGGTTCGAGCAGCAGCAGCATGAGCACCATCATCACCAGCAGCATAATCAGGTCACGACGACGACCACAACGAGGCACATTCCGATCACCATGCCCGCTGCGGTCCCGCCCGCGGGGGCCGGCGAAACGTCAATCGAGGTACCGCCGCGCAACGACTCGCTTACGCCGGCACCGCAGGTTCTGGCCGCTGTTGCGGCGGCCGTGTCGGCCCAGACGGGTGGCCCGCCCCCGGCACCACGACGCGCCGGCACCGCGAGCGCTGCAGCGGCCAAGGCTGCAGAAGTGGGTGAGAGCAAGCCGTCGGCGCTGGCACGTCTGTGCACGGCCGTGGCCGTGCAAGACTGCAAGGGCCGGTACCTGATCCGCGAGCGGCTTGGTGCGTGGAACATGAAGCCGCGCGGGTCGCACTACGACGCCGACGACGCTGCCGAGGACGACGAGGTCGACCAGATTGACGTGCTGCGGCTGTCGAATGCCAAGACCAAGGAGGACGAGCGCATTCTCTACTTTGAGATGCTCATGCTGCCGGCGCGCGACAAAGTCGCGGCCGATTCGGGCGCTGGCATGGACTTTGTCGATCGGTGCCGCACGCTCACCAACAATGACCTCGAGCTCGCGAAACCGTTTGACCCGGTCCAGGGCCCAGGGCACCGCGTCATTTTCAAGTGTGGCGACAAGTATCTGGCCGTGCGTCTGCCGCCGTCGTACAACCCGGACGACGTGACAGGCCGAACGTCCAAGGACGCGCAGGACTTTGACGACGTCGACGAAGACGAGGATTCCCGGATCAATGGCACGCTGATTCTCGTCTCACGGCCGTCGATTGCGACCGTGTTCGTTTACCACAAGGCGCAGCACCACCCGCTCGCGTTCAGCCTGCAGTCGGTCCCGCTCGGCACTTACGTCACCGTCAACACGCCGCCAGCCGGCCAGGTCGTCGGGCTCGTGCACATGCAGGCCGCATACTTGCACGCACGACAGCTCCTGCTCGGCGGCGGGCGCAGTGCGAGTGCGGCCGCGGCGGCTGCCAGTGCGCGGGTCACGGCGCTGCGCGCGCAGGCGCGTGTGCCAGGCAAGCGCGAATTCATGACGCTCGTCGTGCCGCAGTCGCTCGCGCAGGCGCTGACCACGCAGAGTCTCAAGGGCCCGTCCAAGCACGCGACGTACTTGACGGCGGCGATCACAGGTGCGGCGCTGCTCGGGTCGGCGGCCGGGATCGTCAACATGGTCATCAACGCCAACCGGCAGCAGGCGGTGTCGGGGTCGGGGTCGAGTTCTGGGTCTGGGACCAAGTCGACGTTTATAGACCCGACCAACTCGCAGGGCGCGGGGGCCACGACGGCCGCACCGACGGTGGCGGGCGCTGATCACGCGAGTGGCGCGCACTTGATGGCGGGCGATACGGCAGCAGCAGCAGGCCAAGTGCCGGTGCTTAGTTACGACGCGAATGCGGCATCGAGCGCCGACGCGTGCCCGACCACGACCGGTGACATGCACGCGGGATCGACCATCGACTACGGCACGCGCATTGATTTCCCGGATCAGTGGCAGAGCAGCACAACCGACGCCGCACAGACCGGCGGGAGCGCGTACTATCTGCCGGACGTGCCGGCGGCCGGATACTACCAGTCGGTCGCGCCCGCAGCAATGGCGCCCTCGTCGGGCCATGACACGGCAGCAACGATTGCGGTCCCGTGCGACCCCATCGTGGCCACAACCACCACCGCGTCGCCAGTGTACGCGCCATGGCCGCCCGAGGGCCCTGGACCCGCACTTCCCGACGCCCCACGCGCTGACACGGCGGTCACTGCCCTGTGGCCTCCTGAAGGCCCTGGACCTGCCGCTCCCGAAACCGCGTGTTTCGACACGTCGGCGCCCGCGCAAGACATCCACATAGCCGACGCGACTGCTGCGCAGGTCATTGTGCCGGACCCGGCGTGTGGTGGCGGGTTCCATGCCGAGATCCACGCGGCGCTGCACGCGCAGTTTGACGCGGGCATGACCGCGCAGTACCAGCACCTGGACCCGTCGGCCATGGGCGTCTACGTTGACGCAGGGCCGTGGGACATGGGCGCGCATTTGGACGTGCACGCGAGCTTCCATGGCCACCACGTCGATGCTGGCGCGGGGTACTTTGGCGCGCATTAGGCCACACGGCACGGACGCTGTGCATCGCGAGCTGGTTTTGCATTGTTGTAGCCATTTTATCTTTCTGTTGCTTTGGAAACTCGGAGAAAGGACGTTTGTCTTAAGAGCTGACTGGAGAGTGAAGAGAGCGCGCGCTGTGTGGATTCCATTGGATTACCCCCGTCTCTTTATCAAACAATACCTTTTTTGAAGCATTTTCTTCTCCGTCTTGGCAAACATCATCGGGGTCTGTTTGGTTGCTCAGGCTCTGAAGACCAGGCGTCAATCAGCCAAGTCGGACAGCCGCACGTCGTTTGTCCCAACCATTTCAGGCCGCTCATTTCCTGGGGCATTGAATGTGAATTGTGACCACGACGCTGATACGCACCTTCTCCACCCGGTGGGTTCAGTCAAGCGACGCCAAACGCGGATTCTTTCATCACGATGCGATAGCGACTCCCCTTTGCTCTGCGTCGCTGCGATTCACAAACGGCCTCGTCCCGATACTTCGTCCATTTCAATGTCTCTTATCGCTCTATAAAACGATATATAATGGTCACTGCCGCACTCTCCTCTCCATCGGATACATACACCCGACCTACTCGACGCGCACGCGCCGCACCGTCCCCGCATTCTTGCTCGCCTGCTGCGCCTTGAGCTGGCGCACCACGTCCCGCAGCCGGTCCATATCAATCAAATCGAGCGACTGCACGCCCTCGAGCACAATCTCCTCGCCGTCCAGGTCCAGAATGTACTCGACTTCCGCAGCCGGCGTCGCCGCAACCATCGCGGGCGGCTCAGCGGGAACTGCCGGCGGCGCAAGCGGTGCCGGCTGGTCGGCAAGCACGACCGCGTCCATATCCGTCGGCCGCACCATCATACTCGCCACGTCGCGGTGCGCGCCACCCACATGCACGCGCGGCGCCCGCGCGAGCGGCGTGTCGGCATTGTCGCGCTGGAACAGGGTCGTTGACGACGCCGACGACGCCGAGCCGGACCGGGCGCGTGCAGGCGGCGCAGATGCCGCCGCAGCCCCCTCGGCAGCAACGGGCGGCGCGACAGTAGCACTCGCGGGCGATTCCGTCACGGTCGGCGACATCGGCAGTTCCTGTGCGGCGAACGCGAGTGCGGCAGCGGCATCCGCCGCATCCACGCGGCGCGCGACACGGCGCACCCATTTCCGGCGCCGCGTGAGCGCGCCCATGCCCGGGTTCGTGCGCGGGTTGCCCCAGAGGTGGTCCGAGTGCACCCAGCCCTCGGCGTCGGGCGCGACGACCGACCAGTTGCGGTCAATGTGCCAGTCGGTATCGACCCACTCGAATCCGGGCGGTGGCGTGTAAGTCGCCTTGGGCGGGAGCGGGATCGTGCCCGAGTAGTCGGACCACGGCGGGCGTTCGTGTGAGAGTAGGAAGGGAACGTAGGCAAGCCCGAGCCACCACCGCTGGTTCTCGTAGATGGCGACCGCGTAGAGCCCCTCTTCCGGGATCGACGGGGCGGAGGTGCTGCCCGTGACTGACGCCGCGTCGGTCGCGTTGGTCTTGCGTGGCACGGCCTTGGGCTTGATTTTCATGACTTCGGGCCACTGCTTGACGACGCCCTTGGCAAACGCCCAGTTTTCCGACAGCGTCTCCGACACCACGGGCAGGACCGTTTCGCGTACGGCCAGGACAAACGGCGTCTGCGCGACAAACACGCCCCACCCGGCGAGCAGCGCGAGGTGCTGCAGCGGGACATAGTAGAAGAGCACAAATGACGGGACTATCGAGGTGGCCACGACCTTGAACAGAGTGCCCGTCGTTTCCGGCTGGTCCCACGACAGGTACTGGCGCGAAAACAGGACAATCGTATCGTACACGTCAGAGTACTGCGCCATGATGTTTTGCACAAACTTCATGTTGTCCTTGAAATCGGCCGTCGACAGCGACGGCGCCGGGTCGGCGTTGATCTTGGGCGAGGGCGAGGACCGCGGTTGCGGCTTGCCTGTGCGCAGCTCGGCCATGGCGCGCGCCTTGGTGTGCTCGTAGTAGCCGAGACTCAGGTGGTAGAGTAGCAAAACTTGTGGGGCCACGACGAGGGCCATCGGGTAGAGACCTGCGAAAGCAAAGACGCACGTTAGAGGACAGCCTCGAGCAAGGAGAACCAACGCCTGCGGATCGCGCCCAACGCACACACGAGCGTGTAGACGGCCATGGCGAGCATCGTGAGCGTCTTATTGCGCCACTTGATCAAGTCCAGAAACCCGCGCTCGAGCGAATGAATCGGCCCAATGCGCGAAATGAACCGGTTGAAGTTTTTCGGCGTCGTCGTGAGCAAGTTGAGCGAGGTCTCGCGCGGCTCGTCCTCTTGCCGCGCCGCGTGCCGCGACGTGGACGTAATCAGCGACGACACGACCGCCGTCCAGTTGCGCGACTTGGATGCTGTCGCGGCAGAGGTTGGCGTCGTGCCCGACGTGGCGGAAATGGTCGACCCGGAACGCGACCGCGTCTTGGGCTTCTTGGACCGCGACGACCGTCCCGGGATGTCAATCGCGAGACTTCTGCGCGCGTTGGCGGGTGCGGCCGTAGCCACGGCCGATTCGGGCCCCGCGATAATCCCGGAATCGTTGGGCACGACCGCGAGCTGCATTGGCTTGGCGGCCGAGTCGTGGCCGCTGTCGCTATCGTTCGTGACGGGCCGTGCAACAGCGTCGCTGCCACTCACGTCGTCCGGGTCAGCGACCATGGTGACAGAAGCAGGCAACAAGTGGTCGCCATCGACAGCGAGCGGAACAAGCGGGCGCGCGACCGTCGACATGGTCGCGTCGTCGCCGCTCGTGATGCCGCCGTGGTACCCGTCGTCGTTCTCGCCGTCAGAGGTCACAGCACCGGCGGCGGCCACGGCTGCGTCCTGGTGCCGCTTGTCCTTGCCGTGATGCGACTTGGCACGCCGCTCGCCCGGACACGGACCAGCATCGTCGACGCACTTGAAGTGCGCGTCGAACCCGCATTCTGGGGTTGGTTTCTCGCCGTCAGTTGATCAAGTCTTGGGTCCACTTCTAGGAGGCAAGCGAGAGTGCAAGCGTACTCTGGCAGCACACGCCCTGGCGCACCAAACCCCACAGGATTTTGTGGCACACGTCGCAGAATACGGGAGACCCGTAGGTCTTGACCTTGAACCGGTGCGTCGGCGTCGCCATGGTTGCTGGAGCGAGCTGGAGGCGGGGGGTTGCAGCTGCGTGTCGATGGACCTGCCTGCTCGTTTTCCGCGTGCAGTGTGTCGCGTTCCTGCAGCGGCCGGGGAGCGCGGTCGCTGAACTGCCGGCCCGTGCGGGCCAAGTTGGTGCAAAATGCTCGAGGAGAGATCGCGCGGGGGAGAGGACGCGCTCTTGCCTGCGCAAAGCGACCGACAGACCCATCGACCAACGCGCGAACCATCAACGAGTCCTGAACACAAGCTGACCACTGCCTCCTGCAGCGTGGCGCAACGCCCACGATCACAAACGACGCGAAGTGATGTGACCGATACGCTGAAATGGGATGAAACAGAACCGACGTTGTTTCGTTTGCCTGGGTCCAAACGCTTTCTGCAACAATGACGGCGACTTGGCGCATCGAGGACGAAGGGAAAAAGAAAAATGGGGCCACACACTGGAGGACCCGGGACCCATGCTGCACATGGTCCAATGAGTGTCGTCGGTTTACATTTGGAAGACGTACCAGCAGCCGCGCCTCACAATCGCGCTGTGGGTGTCCTCACTTCCCCCCCTCACTTCCCCACCTCGATATTGGTTTTGAACCTGCGAAACGGCATGGCGAGGAAGCGGTCTCACGCTGGCGGGAAGGTACTCAGGGCAAAACAAGGTGGTGCATGTAGAACATCAAAAGGACCTTCCCAAAGTGACATGCCAGGAGGTCACGAGATGTACAAATTCGCAACTAGAGAAAGGGAGGTATTGTGAAAATACAGCCAGCAAATTGCAAACGGGATGTGAAAATAAAGCCAGCAAACGCAAACAGTTCTCAGGATCCCACTCGCTACCGGACCTTTGGCGGAGCGGAGCCGCTTTTTCCTCAGAAAATGAGTTGAGTCGGTGCCGTTTCCTCACTGAACGTAATTTGAAAACATTATCTCTGAAACCCCGAAGGGTTGTCAGGTAAGTTTCCTACTGATTTGGATAAGGATTCGTTACCTGGCAAAGAGGAAATCGGTTTTGATCGTTGGAGGAAAATGCAGTTGTGGGTTCTCGGAGAGGACACGTGAAGAGTGATGTGGATGCTGCAGTTTGAGAGGAAGCGGCGGCAGGTCCCTGCCGAGAGTTGATGCCATGCATGATGTGCAGACAACGTGCGGCCATTGTTCTCGCTGTTCGCAATCGCGGCTGGTGCCGCACCGCTCCAAGTCGGCGTCAAGTCAGTCCAAGGCAAAGTCCTCTCAACCCCCACAGCTTCGCCCACCCGATTCATCATCGGCCATCGCTCGGCCTGCGTGGCAACGACGAAACCGCGCAAAAAGGGCGAGCACAACCACGACGGGGCGCACGGCTTTGTGAGTGTGAGGGATGGGCCGAACCCGCCCACGCTCTCCTCTCCTGCAACCGACAGCACATACGATCAAGAACGAACCAAGTTCCGACACTGACCACGACGGTCCCGACGTTCGCGCGCACCAAGCCGGTGGACAAGACAGCACACGCCGTCCACCCACGCGCGCCGCTGCAAGCGCCGCCTTGGACGAACGACATTCTCGGACGCCCTGCAAAGACTGCGCGCTCCAACTCGCTCGGTTTGACAGGTGACAAGTGACGACGACGGGCGCCCTCGCGGACACTTCCAACAGATCCTTGTCCCACGTTCCCCAACCAATCCACGAAAGATGCCGCCATTCGACGCCGCGCAAGTCACGTCCGGCGCCCCCGGCGTCCCGACCTTACCGTGGTCCGCCAACCCGGGCGTCTTGGCCCTGCTGATCGCGTTCCAGCTCGTCTCCTTCTGGCTGCTCTACGTAAATGTGACGTCTCTCTGGCGCGCGCACACGGCGTTGACGCAAATGCTCCGGACGGGCGCGCGCCGCGCGCCCATGACCTCGGGCTTACCCGCGACCACGCGCGGGCTCGAGCAGCGCATTCTCCTCGGCCGGCTGCAAGTGACCGCGGCGCTGTTCCATACTGTCAACCAGGCATTGTTCCTCGTCGAGCACGTCGGCCGCGACATGGACTGTGCGGCATTGACGACGATTGGTGGGGTCGTCTACGTGTTGCTGGTTCTGCCGGCAACGACGGTCCTGATTCATCGCGCAACGACGCTCGTGCGCCGTGGCACGCACCGGATGATGGTCCGGTGCGCGTTGCACGGGCTTGTCGTCGCCGCTCTGACGTCGATCGTCGTCTCGGTTGCCAAACGGTCGTGGGACGTGGACATGCTCGCGCAGGGCGTGTGCTCGGTCGAGTACTTGCGCCCGGCGAACGTCGCGGGGAAGTTGTTGCTCGTGGCCATGTACCTCGGTGTTGCGGCGGTCTTTGTGCGGCCGCTGGTCAAGCACGTGCGGTCGATGCGCGGGATGAATGCTGCGGCGGCGGCCGACGAGCAGGCGATGCGGCTGCAGCGTGTGGTCGAGGTGTTGCAGGTCAAGATCACCCTGGCGGTGTTGCTGATTGTGCGTTTGAGCTCTGAGCGGAGCATGAATTCGGCGGTGGACACAATTGCTCATGCTGTCCCCCAACACTAGTCGGTCGGTGCCATCCTGCAAACCTTTGAAGTGTTTGGGCCCTACTGGGTCGTGGAATTCAGGTCCGTCCCACCGTCCCCCATCCTCTCCACCTCCAATCTGACCCATCCCCTCCCCACCAGTCTCGAAAACGTGGCCACCGTCTACGCCTCGACCCTCGCCATGGACCGGATCCGCGCCTCTGGCGCGTCCACCGACGACGCGCCACCCTCGTCGTCCGGCGGGTTTACCTCGTCCGCGCAAGTCCTCTCGCGCGGGTCCGTCAGCAACGCCGGCGGCGTCCCCACCACCAGTTCCACGCACGGCGCGATCATGCTGCAAATCCCGTCGTCGTCGGCCAATTCGGCCACAAGCCCACTGCGGCCGTTATTGCCCCCGTCGGCACCCCAGGGGCGTCCGTCGCGCGCGATTGCGGCGTTGGAGAGTAAGGACGCGGCGGCGGGCGCCGCTGGGCCATTGCTGGTGATTGGAGGCACGCGTGGAGTCGCAGTGGATCAGCTGAAGGACGTACCGGCGTGGCCGGGCGCGGGCGAGCGCGCGTCGTGGCGTGGGGTCAGTGAGGATGAGGAAGAAGACGACGAGTAGACGATCGAAGTGCGGTTTGTTGGTCCTTGGTGTGCCCCGTTTTTCGTTTGTCCCAGCTGTCCCATGTGTGTGCCCTCCCAACCTCGATAATTTTAAATCATTCATGTTTCCTGCAGTCCTCCAACACTCATGTCCTCGGCGGCGCCCTGAGCCTCAACTCATCGACGACAAACGCGCCAAACACCCTGGCCAAATCCACCACGACCACCGGATCCAGCGCTTCGCCGTTATCCGCGACCGTATGCCACACATCCGGAAACGGTACCGCGATCGCATGCACAACTTTCACCCCGGCCTGCCAAAACGGCAAATGGTCGTCCTCGACGTGCACGCGCAACTCGGTCGCGTCAAAGTACTTTTGCGTGGCCCTAGCAGTCAGGAACCGGCGCGCGTGCAGGTCGCGCTCGACGTTCACGAGCGATTGGAATTGCGTGGTCGTGGAGCGTTGCAGGTTGCGGATGGCCGAGGTGCGCGCGCCGAGGAGGTCGAGCAACACCAGCGTCGTGATCGAATCGAGCATACTACGGTCCCTAGAACCGGGCGCGCGCGCAACGGCCCAGCGGGACGCCAAATGCCGCGCGCCGTAGATCGAGTCGGTGTTGGACCAGTCGACCCAGGCCTCCTCGCCATCAAAGAACACCAACTGCAACGTCGTATCGGACCCCTTCGTCGCATTCAGTCCTGGCGCGACCGTTTTCGCGACATCCAGCAAGATCGCACACGGCGCGGCCGAGTCGGTGGCGCCAATAAACGTCTGCCCGCGCATGTACTTGGAGTCGTAATGTGCGGCGAGGATCAGCCGGTTCGGCGCAGTCACGTCCCAGGTCGCGATGATGTTGGCCATGGGTTTGATACCCAACGGCGTGGTCGCATTGAATTCGTCAATCTCGACGTGGTAACCCGCGCCCTCGAGGTGCGTGACCAAGTGCGCGCGGGCCACCGCGTGCGTGGGGGTGCCCGGGATGCGCGGGACGAGGAGGGGTGGTAAGTACTGCGTCCAGAGCGAGGTCTGGACCGCGGCGGCGCGGTCGTCGGCCGTGGTGGTGAGCGCCGCGGCACGGGGATCGACGCCCTGCATGCGCAAGAGGGTCGCGTAGACGGGCTCTTTGGCGTCGGGTGGTGGTGGAACGGCGCGAGCGTCGCCACCGCCCACTGGGTCATTAATCCGGGCCGTGCCCAGCGTCACGGGCAAAACAATGGCAAGCGCAATCACGGTTGCGACCACGGCCACCCCGGCAACCACACGGGCCCAGGTCCAGGCCGCGGTCATGCGTGCGATTTTAGGGCCTATCCCGGGAAGACGCGACAGGTACATGGCCGGGGAAGCGTAGACGAGCGGCGCATGGAGGTTGCCGTGCAGGCGCGCGGTCGATGGACTTGGTGCGCGACGGCGGCGCGAGGAAGCGGCCGAGGGCGCGCGCCAGGTGTCGGACATGGCCGAGTCCGAGTCGGATCCGGTCGGGACGTGCAGTGGGACCGTGGTCGTGTCGTTGAAGTGGTGCAGCTCAACGGCAGCGTGGCTCGGTGGTGGAGCGCGCGGCTTCATTTTCGTGAGGCCGAGCGGCACGGTGCGCGCGGCGCGCACGCAGTGCGCGAAGTGGTGATCGTGCGCTCGGGTCGGGGCGGTCGTAGTCGTGGTCGTCGCCGACGACGATGGCTGCGGCAGCAGCCTTGATCGCGATCACGGCAGCGCGCTGGCAAAGGGAGTGTCATGTGGGATCGACGTGGTGCGGTAGACTGCAAGAAGCCCGCGCGGGAGAGGCTCCCTGCCCGAACCCGTCGCCGACGACGATGCGCGCGCGCGTGCGGCTTGCGCCGGACATCGTCGACGGCGGTGTGATGGCCAGCTTGATCGCGCGGCGGTGCGCTGCTGCTGAAGCGGGCATGGAAGCGGGGCGTCACTTCGGCGCCCGCGTGCGTCCGCCGGCAGCAAGCGTGAATCGTGATCCCGTCGGCGTCGGCGGCGGCGAAGCGCCTTGTCGCCACCACCACCACCACCACCACCACTACCAACACCTGCGCGTGTGCAAGTCCACTGTCCCTCTCTCTTCTCGCTCTCGCTCAAATCCATCCACTTGCGCTGCTGCACGACTGCATATCCGCCCTCTGCACCACCCGCAACACCACCACGCACGCACCACGATGCGCAGCTACCGCCGCGCCTACTTCTTCTCGGGCTTTGTCAAGCACGCCTCGCTCGTCAACAAGGTCTACCCGCCGAAACCGCCCCTCGACGGGTCACCCGCCGTGCCCAACGGGTCGGAGCTCGCCTACCTCGTCTTCTACGCGCAGCACCGGCCCGAGAAACTCGCAAAAGTCGGCCGCTACTTGCAGAAGCGCGTGCTTTGGGACCTGTCGCACAATCGCAAATGGTGCCACCCGGTCTCGCTGGCCACACTCGACAGCTTGCTCGACGCGTGCCCGACCTACACGCCTTACTTTGCCGCGCGGATTGTGCGCATCTTGACGGAACTGTTGAATGCGATTGAGGCCGAAGCCGCCGGGATCAAGGTGACCGTTGCGCCCGTGTCGCCCGAGGACGCGGATGATGACGATGGCAGCGTGCCCGGGGACGCGGCGTCCGACACGACGCCTGCGACGGGCACCGTGTTCCCGAGCACGTTGCGCGACCTGTTACCGGCCGTGACGGCAACGGTGCGTGGTGATTTTGCTGCTCTGGTCGCGCGCGAACGCCTTCCATCCCCTGGGCTCATCGTTGTTGTCGGCGCCTCTGTCACAGTGGATCCGGCTCAACACGCACTACGACGGGTCGCTCGACACCGACGCGCACTTTGCCACGCCATTCCACGCGCTCGTCGAGCGGTTCTGCCGGATGTCGGTCGTCCCGCCCACCACCTCCCCGAAACCGATCGCGCGCAAACGTACGCTCCTGCGCCGCCGGCGCAAACGGTCGATCGCCTCGGCCGACTCCACCACGGGCAGCATGCGCTCGTCGACCGCCTCCCTGCCCATCGCGCGCGCGGGCGACCCGGCCATGGCCAAGACGCTCGTTGGCGCGTTACGGTCGATGGCGCACTCGCCGGCGTTGTTCCGGTCCCCACTGGCCGCGACGTATACGGCGCACTTGATCCCGGTCTTGGTCGCGAACGTGCAGCCGGACTTGGACGGCGAGCTGGACGAACCTGACGCGGAAATCGCGCGCAGCCGGTCGCCCTCGGCGTCGTCGGCCGGTGGCGCAAGCACCGTCGACTCGGCGCTCGCCGCGCACTCGGTGACCTCCCTCGCACTCGCGGCCGTCCAACGACTCGTCGCAAGCGCACCGGCCACGTCCGTCTCCGCCGTCCTGGCGCACTTGTGCGACGCCATGGACGCGCAGGGCGTGTGGCGCGACGCGGGACGAACGGACTTGCTGCTCTCGTCGATCTTGGCCGCGGCGTCCAGTCCCGCACAGACGCTTCTCCTGGACCAGCTCCTGACCCGGACAGCCGACGGGGACGTTCTCCGCGCGCTCAGCTCGGCGCCGTTCGCGCCCGGGTGTCTGGCCGTCTCGCTGCACGACGTGGTGAATGCGGTGATGGCGGCAGGGGACGCGGGGGCCCCGGTGCTCGCACACGTGACGCGCACCGTCGGTGCATCGGCGCCGCGGGACGTGCTCGGCGCGGTCCTCGCGCCGGGCGTGAGCCCGCGCGCAGCGTGCGCGGTATTGGACGTTGTGCAGAGCGATTTGGTCCCGGTCACGCTCGCCCAAGTGGAGCCCGTGATTGCGCTGTTGAGTGACGCGGACGCCGAGGTGCGGAGTAAGGCGGCGGCGGTAGTCGCGGCCGCCGGGCGCGCGCCAGGGGCGACCGCGCAGCGCAACTTGGCGGCACGGGTCGCCGATGCGCTGGGCAAGTGCGGCGACGAGGAGGAAGTGGTCAAGGCGGTGGTTGCCGCGCACGTGGATTCGGCCCGTGATTGGGCGGCGGTGGTCGAGTTGACGAGCGACGCGGCACGGCCCGTGGTCGCGGCGGGGTTGCGCGACGCCGTGGCGCGCGGCGCGCCGTGGACCGAGCCCATCGTGGACCTCGTCAGTGCCGACTCGGATATCGACTGGACCGCGCTGACCACCGCTCTGCGGGACGCGGCCGCCGCCGAAGTCGCCGACGCCGACGACGCGCTGCTTCTCGCGGCGGCGCCGTCCGAGGGCACGTTGCAGCGGCTGTACAAGTCGCGCCCGACGATCCAGTTTGGGCCGCTACCGGAGATCACTCGCGCCACGGGTGATGTGGTGCCGGCCGGCGAGGAAGTGACGGTGGACGAGTTTCAGGCGATTTTGGCGGGCAAGAAGGTCGCGGTGCGGCCGGTCTCGATGGGCGGCGAGTGGGCGTCGGTCAGGATGAGCATGTTGTCGCTCGACGCGGTGCTGGATCGCGTGTGTGGCGATGTGACGAGCGACGGGGAGAGTGTGCAGAGCGAGTAGGAGGAAGGTGGGTGGTTACGAGCGCACGTGTACGGATAGCATATACAGGTATTTGTAGCATAGAGTGTGGTGGTTTGGCGCATCTGCGATGCGGCCCGTCGATGTCGGTCGTTGACGTCCACCAAGGTTGGGAAGAAGCTGGGTCGCTGTTGTTGGCCGGAAATGGGGGTGAGCGGCCTTGTCGCCCCGCGGCCTGTCTGGCGGCCGGATCCTGCTCGCTCTCCACTGCGCATTGAGCCGCGCGCGGGGCGGTGACGGCGAGGCCTCGACACTGGCGAGGGCGAGCAGCGACTGCTGCTGCGAGACGCGCGAGACGCGGCGCGGCAGGCCAACCGCGTGTCGCACGGGTCCCTCACGTGCGACGGCGCGTGACGCGGCCAGTGACGCTGAGCGGGCGTGCTCGTCGACTTCCACGACCGACCGCAGCGACCGGGTGCATCTCCACCACCGACAACGACAACGACGACGCCCTGTCGCGCACCGCGCCCCGCTTCGGCCCGCCGCACCGCTGCTCCCTGCCCGCGAAAAGGCCGACCGCACCGTTGCCCACGCGACGGCGCGCCAAGCACGCTCCGTGACCGCACGGCCTGGGCCTGTTCGCGAGTCGCGCCACCACGCCCGCCGTCAACCACCGCGACGACCAGCACCAGGCCGGCCGCGCGCGCGGGACCCCTTTATAACCGAGTGCGCTCCTCGCGCGCGCGAGTGCCCGCCCGTCCACGACCGCCGCTCGCTGCCACTGGGCTCCTGGCGCGCCACGACCAAGCGCCGCACACGACGACAACGGCCCGAACGCGACGACCCGCGTTCACCGCACGCTCCTTGATATCCGTCCGTCCCTTCCCGCCCGCCGTCTCCACCGCGACCATGATGCCGACATCAACCGCCCCCGGCGCGCGCCCGCCGCCGCCCGCCATCACCGTCAACCACCCGTCGCTCGAGCGCCGCCTCGCCGACTACCACGCCGCCATGCAGGCCGGTCTCGTCCCGCCGCCCGTGACCGACGGCCCCTCCGTCCCGCCATGTCTGCCGCTGACCCTGCACGACGCCGACGGGTCCGACGCGGCACTCTACGCGGGCGTCCCACCGGCCGCGGGGGGCGCGGCCTACCTCGCGCCGCCCGCGCCGCTTTTCGCGCCGTCCGACGCGACTTCCCCGCCGGTCGGCGCCACCGCCATCATGGGCCCGCCGTCGTACTCGCCAAGGCGCGCATCGACGTCGCGAAACAACAGTACCTCGCCGTACGCACGGCCCGCGACTTCGCCGTATGCGCGCCCAGTAACGTCGCCTCACGCCGGCGCCGTGTCCCCGTCGCTCGCGGCCGCCGCGGTTCTTTCAGCGGCTGCCGCCGCGTCGCATGCGTCGGCCGCCGCAACAGCGCGTCCCGGCACAACCTCGCTCAAGCGACAAGCCAAGCCGCTGCCCAAAAAATACATTTGCGACCACCCAGGGTGCGGCAAGGCGTTTGACCGGCCGTACAATCTCAAGACGCACTACCGCACGCACACGAACGAGCGGCCGTACGCGTGCGACCGGTGCGACAAGTCCTTTTCGCGTGCACACGACTTGAAACGGCACATGATGGCGATTCACGATAACAACAAGCCCTTCAAGTGTTACCGGTGCGACCACCGGTTCGCGCGCGTCGATGCCCTGCAGCGACACGTAAGGTCGGACGCGAACTGCGATGTCATGTATAGGGCGGCAGGGATCGACCCGCTGTTGCAGCCGGCGTCGCCCACGGCGCTCGCGAACGCCGCGAATGCCGCGGCGAATGCTGCCGCGCTTCGCAGCCGCGTTGGGGTACCCCGTCGCCGGGGCGAGTGGCGGACCGGTCCCCGCCGGCGCCCGGCACGCCGGGGCCATCCATAGTACATGGGGCGGGTGGCGGCGTGTCGCCGTACGCCGACTCGAGCATGCCACCATCCGCACCAGCACCCAGCACCAGCAGCAGCAGGCGTTACCCCGGTGGGGCGATTTTCGCCGTACCACGGGCGCTTGTCTCGCCCCTACCAGGCGGCACGTCGACTGCGGTTCTCGCCCTACATTGGCGCCGTGTAAACTTACCACGGTGCCGCGCCCGGGGCCGTCTCGCGTAAGCGAATGCGCCGCGACTTCCCGCTTCCGTACGCCACTA
>GG745344.1:217765-275018 GCA_000151295.1 Allomyces macrogynus ATCC 38327 | reverse complement strand
GGCCGCAGCGGTGATCGGCTCGCGCAGCGTGGTGGCGCGATCGCGATCGCGTCCGCCGGCAGGGTGGGGGCGATTCGCAGCGCGATAACGGTGGCCGCCGTGAGCGGCGCGATGACCGCCGTGGCGGCGGCCGCGACCGCGACCAGCAGCAGCAGCACGGCGCGCGCAACGTCGCGCTGCTGCCCGAGGACCTCAAGCCGCTCGAGCACTCGGAGGCGCGGTGGGTGCCGGAAACGCTCGCCAAGAAACTCGGTGCGGCGGCAACGCCCGAGGGCGAGTCGCCCGAGGAGCTCTACGTCAAGCAGATTGAAAAGCGCACGCGCGGTCTGCTGAACCGGCTCACGCCCGAGAATATGGAGAAGCTGCAGGGCCGGTTTGTCGAGCCGCTCGAGTCGATGGCGGCGCTCAAGTCGATCACGGCGCTGATTGTGAAAAAGTCGTTTGACGAGCCAAAGTACGCGTCACTCTACGCGCAGCTCACGTTGTACATGTGCCGGTTCATGGTGCCGTTCTCGACCATGGACCAGTCGGAGGAGGCGTTCAAGATGGTGCGCACGGCGACAAGGAAGTTGGTGATTACCGCGTGCCACGACCAGTTCCAGCACCGGCCGACGTGGGCCGACAAGTCGACGGGCAAGATTTCCGAAGAGGAGTTTGAGGAAGTGGTTAAGATCAAGGGCAAGGCGCTCGGCAATATGCGGTTTGTGGCTGAATTGTTCAACTTCCAAGTGATTTCCGTCAAGGTTATGGTCTCGATTGTCAAAGAACTGCTCTCACGCGCGTCCGAGGAGGACCTCGAGTGCTTGATGACCGTCATGACCACGGCCGGACGCCGCATGGACCACGCGTTCCCGCCGGGCGACATGGACAAGTTCTTCACCATCTTGACCAACTTGATCGAGTCACAGACCGATATGCTCCCGCGCGTGCGGTTCGGGCTCATGGATCTCGTTGCGTTGCGCCGCAACGGGTGGGCCAAGCCGCACGGGCCGCAACCCACACCGCAAGCGGCCGCCGCGGCCACGTCAGCCGGTGGGCGCGGTGGGAAGCCGCGGTCAGGCACGTCCACGCCCACGCCGCAGGCTTCCGCTGCGCCGCCCGGGTGGACCGCCGCACCCAACCGCGACTCGTCGCGCCGCGGCGCACCGCGCGGGCAGGGCACCGAGCCCCCCGCGCCGTCGGGCCGCGGTGGATCGCGTGGGCAGTCGCGATGCTCCGCCCTGCCGGTGGACGCGCGCGGCCCAACACGTTTGCCGCGCTTGCAGCACTGCACGCGCACGACGAGCCCGTGTCGACCGACGACGAACACGATCATCGCGGGCCCGTGTCCCCGCCGCACGCGGGCCGCCGTGGTGAGCCTACTGCCGCGACGGCGTCGCCCGCGCCCGCGCGCGGGTCGGCCGTGTCGCCTAGGCAGCGCGCCACGTCGCCGCCCGCGGCCACCGCGGCTGCCAAGGGCAAGTCGCGCGGTGATGGGGACGAGGCCAAGTACCCGACGACCGACGCGGCGAGCGCGCGCGGCGAAGTGCTGGCGCGCACGTTCCTCAAGAACCCAGAGCCCGCCGAGGTCGTGGACGAGTGGGCCAAGGTGCCGGCGTCGCAGACGCGCCGGTGGACTGCGGTCGATTCGACGCTGTGCGAGGTAGCCATGAACGGTAAACTCAAGCACGTGGCCGCGCTCGCCAAGGCATTGGCCATGGCCGTCGAGGAAGGCGTGCTTGCGGCTGACGAGGTCGTCCGCGGGCTCGGCGCGTCATTGCTCGTCTCCGAATTTGCGGATTTGAAGATTGATGTGCCGGAGCTCGGCAAGATGATGGAGGCCATGTTTGATGCGGTCGCGCCGGTCGTGCCGGCAGGCGCGTTGGACGCGGTGCGCGAGACGGTGCGGCGCGCCAAGTGAGTTTCATGACGATGTTGATGTTGATGTTGTTTGGGGGGGATGGTATTTTGGTTTGTCGTTTTGGTTGATTCTTGTTGGTTCGCTCATCGTCGTTCTGTTCCATGCATTCATTTATTTGTTTGGTGTTCCCGCTCTCTCCGCTTGCTCTCTGCTCTCCGATTCTCCCACCGTTTTGGACCTCCCATCCGCTCGTGGCGCCGCGGCACCCTCGTCACGCTCCATTCTCTTCCGCACATTCACGCATGGTCCCGTCGCTTCCTCCTGCTCCTTTGATCCCCACCACCGTGCCATCCCGTAGTCGTGGTCCATGTGCGCGTGCGGCGTGGCGTCTTTCCTCACCTGCCGCCGAGATGATGATTGATGGCGCAAGAGAACAAATACCAAATCATTTCATTGTGCGTTGCCAGTTGGGAAAAGAGCGGAGCGCGTGCGCCGGTGCGTGCCAAAGCCAAACGCGAGACAAGTGGGCAACGGTTTTGATCAGGACCTGATCGACGCTCATCCCGCCTGCCCACGCTGCTTGCTTTTATTTCATTTCACTGTGGCTTGATACGAATGGACAGGGCGGCGGAGCAATGTCGCAAACGATGCCATGCCACGAAGGATCGCATGCAACGAGTCAGCCGATCAAGAGCAAGATTACCCCCGCTCCGTTTTCAGCGTGCAAAAGGGAAGGATCGTTGTGAAGCGAAGACGACCGCGCACCTTCTCCGCCGTGCGGTGATCGTGCTGATGGCCATGATGGTCGTTTGCTGGGAATGGTTGGACTGACACAACGCAACATGCACAGGCGCGTCAGCGTCACCGTGGCGCAAACAAACCTGGACACAGGAGACGCGCGGGCGTGTGCTCACCACGTTCCATGGACTGTGCAAGCGGCAAGAAACGGCCAGCAAGACCACGCCACCGGCCCCAAGTTGGGTCGATAGAGTGTGCAGGTTGTGACTTGGAAGGAGAGTTGGGTACCAACCAACTCAGCCCGCCATTTCGATCGCCCAGAATAAATACCATCCGCACCCCCCCGAGCCGGCTTCCAGGCACGGCAACTGCGTCCTCTCAACGAGGTCTCGCCCTCTCCGCGGCAGCACGCAGTTAGCAAGTGCGATCAACCGCCAATCAAGCCCAGATCACCCTCGTTGGGCTACCTCGCAATCTCGACCATGCCGCCCGTTCGCCACCTGCTCGCCGTGTCGGCCGCGGCCGTGCTCCTCGCGCTAGCCACGTCGGTGCACGCGATCGAGTTTACCGCGCCGTCATTTGCCGAGAGCAAGATTTCCTACGAGGCGCTCGCCGACCGATTCGAAGACAATCTCGCGTTCCAGTCGCCCGTTGCTAATTTCCCAGGCCTGTCGACGCCGTTCAGCGCACATCACGTCTTGGAACTGCTCAAGCTGCCGATGCTGCCGGCTCATGGTGTGCCCGCTGTCAAGTTTCTGCACGGCGTTGCGTCGGGCGATCCGCTTGTGGATGCCGTCATTATTTGGACGCGTGTCACGCCCGCAGCGGGAAACGCGCCCGTGGCGGTCGTGCAGTACCAGGTCGCGACGGATAGCGCGTTTGCGTCGATTGTGAAGCGCGGCGTCGTTGTCACGTCAGAGGACGTGGGCCATTCGGTTCGTTTTCGCTGTTGACTTGCTTTTCTGACGTTTGTTGCCGCTGTTGATATGGCTCCGTCGAGGCTAACGCTCTCCACCCATCATAATCGTTGAATGGCGCGTGTAGGTCAAGGTTGACGTGAAAGGCCTGAACCCGGCCACGACCTACTTTTACCGCTTCATGGCCAATGACGATACCTCGCCGGTCGGCCGCACTAAGACACTCGTGAGCAACACGGCCGACCTCGCGTCGCTCAACCTGGCCGTCGTCTCGTGCGCCAACATGCAGCATGGCTATTACCACGCGTACGAGGCCATTGCCAAACGCAACGACATTGACATTGTCCTGGCCTTGGGCGAGTATGTATTTGAGCTTGGAATCAATTCTAAAGCTTCCGCTCTCTCACTTTACACTAATCCCAACTTCTGGGCGTATTCACGAACAGCTACATTTACGAGTACGACAAGACCGGGTACCCGCCCGTCGGTGGCGAGCTGCCGGCCTCGCGCGACCCGGTCCCAGACAAGAACCTGGCCAACATCACCGACTACCGCACTCGTTACGCGCAGTACAAGACCGACCCGCAGCTGCAGCTGCTGCACGCACAGAAGCCTTGGATTGTCGTCTGGGACGACCACGAGTTTGCCAACGATGCGTGGATGGGCGGCGCCGAGAACCAGAACGTGACGCGCGACGGGCCCTGGGACGCCCGCAAGGTCGCAGCGATGCGCGCGTTCCACGAGAACATTCCGATCCGCCCATCGCACGCGCACGGCGACGAGTACCGCGTCTACCGGTCGTTCCAGATCGGCAACCTCGTTGACTTGCTCATGCTCGACACGCGCATTGATGGGCGGACGCAGCAGGGTGCAGGGGATAGCGCCTCACGCAAGATCATGGGTGCCGAGCAGGAGCAGTGGCTGCACTCGAGCCTCAAGTCGTCCAAGGCCAAGTGGCGCATTATCGGCAATCAGATCATGTTTGCCACGCTGCCGGAAAACGTGCGCTAGTCTCGTCTTCTGGTGGAGAAGCATCATGAGAATCGACTAACATATATGATCGACTTAGATTAACCCGGCGCTGCTTCCCCCGGGGTTCCCGGCCGCCGCGGCCGCCGACCTCAAGTCGTCCGACACGTGGAACGGGTATCCGACGTCGCGCAAGGCGTTGCTTGATGTGCTCTACCAGAACAAGATCAACAACACGGTCATGCTCACGGGCGACTTCCACGGTTCTGTCGCCTCTGACATTCCCGCTGACGGGTCTGGGATTCCCAAGCCCAATGCGCCGTCGGTTATGACCGAATTTGTCGGGCCCTCGATCACGTCGGCCTCGCCCGCGCAGGATTCGGCTATTCTCAACGAGTACATCAAGCCACTTGTTGGTGGGATCAACCCGTCGGCCAAGTGGGCCGATTTGTACCGCCATGGGTACATGTTTGTGGCCGTCACGCCCGCAAAAGTGCGCGTCGAGTACACGTACGTCAAGAGCGTCAAGATGCTGGATGGCGGCGCGACAGCGGTCGCGGCGCTGCTCGAGACGGCGAGTGGGTCGAACCGCATCACGACGGCGCTGCAGCCGTAAACGTGAGGAAAGGAGCGTGGAGCTGATAGCTAGTGTGCGACTGGTTCGCATTTCTTGCAGAGTATTGAGCTGCTGCTATGCTGCGAGATCGTTTTTGTTGGAAGTAATGTTTGTAGATCAATCACTTCATTCATTTGCCAGTCTGCCCTTACATGCATGACTTCTTTTGCTCCGGCTCTCTCTCTCCGACCTCATGTCTCTAATCTGACGAAGCAAGGTGATTGTTGGACGCGCAGATTGCGTAAATATCATCATCAAAAATTTTCGCAAGGAATAGAGTATCAACCGGCCCGCCATGCACTCCGTGGAGAGCATCAACGCGGACGAATGCCATGTTGCTGTCACGTCAATTTTAAATTCACAACATTCCCAACTCCCAACTCGAGGAAACTTCTGTTCGAAAATGTTTCCGAAAACGGCTTGCTTGCCATCGCGAACGGACTTGCCACCACCACACTCGATATCTGGTGATAATCAGAATGCGACGGTTCCCGGCAATGTGAGGTGGACATCGTCGCTGGTAACGAAGAGTAAAAGAACAGGGGCGAGCATCTGTCAACCATAGTATAACCACCGTGCAGCTGATGTAACGGCTGGCCTGAGTGGAAAGGGCTGGTTCGTGGTTGTAACTAGAGCAACAAGCAACAACGAGCAACAGCCAGAAATCCAGCAAATCAGCAATCAAACACCACGTGCAGGGTAATTTTGAACGCCGCTGAGCTAGCTCTTCAACTCGAGATCAAAGAGTGAGGTGGCAGATTCGATAGTATACTGGAGCGTGATCAGCTCGTCCCATGCCAGCTGATCAGCCTCTGTCGCATCCAGCCGTTCTCCCCTCGTATTAAACCAAGAGCCAGCCCTCCCGCAACGATTCTCCCGTCGATCCAGTCAAAGCCCTTCTGCACCATACCCCTACCGAACCCCCTGGTTCCCTGCCACTCCTCGTCACTTCATCAATCACCCAACGAATATCAACAATGCCGGCCATCCGCCGTGTGCTCTCCGTGTCTGCAGCGCTCTTTGTGCTTGCTCTCCTGGCCACGTCCGCGAACGGAGTCGAATTCTCGGCACCGTCATTTGCTGAAAGCCACGTGACCCACGACTCGCTCGTCACCGATTTCGAAGACAATTTGGCGTTCAAGTCGCCCTTGGCCAATTTCCCGGGCCTGTCTGCGCCGCTCAGCGCGCACCACGCCAATACCTTGCGCGGTGCGTCCAAAAAGGCGGATATTGGCCCTCCCACGGTCAAGTTTTTGCACGGCGTCGCCTCGGGTGACCCGCTCGCGAATGCCGTGATTATATGGACACGCGTCACTCCAGTTTCGGGCCGTGCGCCCGTGGCCGTTGTGCAGTACCAGGTCGCGACGGACGCGTCGTTCAAGTCGATTGTCAAGCGTGGCGCGGTTATCACGTCGGACGACATTGGCCATTCGGTTCGTATTTTCCTGGTCTCGCAATTTTCTTCCGTCCATGAAAGATTTTCCGATGCATTTTCTGACGCTCTCCATCCCCATTGTTAGGTCAAAGTTGACGTGCAGGGCCTGAACCCTGCCACCACCTACTACTACCGCTTCATGGTCCATAACGAGGTGTCGCCCATCGGTCGTACCAAGACGCTCGTCGGCAACACGTCTGATTTGGCATCGCTCAACCTGGCCGTCGTCTCCTGCGCCAACATGCCGCACGGTTATTTCCACGCCTACGATGCGATTGCCAAGCGCAACGATGTCGTCGTTGTGCTCGGGCTGGGCGAGTATGTATTTGCTTTCCCGCCCTGTTACTCCATGCACTTGGCGACTTTTCGTGATCCCTAACCCAAATTCTGGGTGCAAACAGCTACATTTACGAATACGATGTGTCGGGCTACCCGCTCGTTGGTGGCACGCTGCCGGCCTCGCGTGACCCGGTGCCAGCAAAAAGTGATCAGCACCATCACCGACTACCGCATGCGGTACGCGCAGTACAAGTCGGACCCGCAGCTTCAGCTCCTGCACGCGCAAAAGCCCTGGATTGTCGTCTGGGACGACCACGAGTTTGCAGACAACGCGTGGATTGGCGGTGCCGTCAACAAGGACGACGCGCGCGACGGCCCATGGTCGGCGCGCAAGCTCGCGGCGATGCGCGCGTTCCACGAGAACATCCCGATCCGCCCGCCGCACGCGTACGGCGACAAGTACCACGTCTACCGGTCGTTCCAGATCGGTAACCTCGTGGACTTGTTAATGCTCGACACGCGCATGGACGGGCGCATGCAGCAGGATACTGGCGATCGCGCGACGCGCGAACTGATGGGTGCCGAGCAGGAGCAGTGGCTGCACTCGAACTTGAAGTCGTCCAAGGCCAAGTGGCGCATCATTGGCAACCAGATGATGTTTGCGACGCTGCCCGAAAAGGTGCGACAGTCACGTCTTCTGGTGGACAAGTTTTCTGAGGATCAACTGACGAACTTTTTCAATTTAGATCAACCCGGCGCTGTTTCCTCCAGGGTTCCCGGCCGCCGCTGCCGCCGACCTTAAATCGTCCGACACATGGAACGGGTACCCGAAGCCGCGCAAGGCGTTGCTCGACGTGCTCTCACAGAACAAGATCAACAACACGGTCATGCTCACGGGCGACTTCCACGGTTCCGTCGCGTCGGATATCCCCGCTGACGGGTCGGGTATCCCGAAACCCAATGCGCCGTCGGTTATGACCGAATTTGTGGGGCCCTCTATCACGTCAGCCTCGCCCGCGCAGGACTCGGCAATTCTCAACAAGTACGCGAAACCGCTCGTGGCCATGGTGAGCCCGTCGGCCAAGTGGGTTGACCTCTACCGCCACGGGTACATGTTCGTTGCCGTCACGCCTGCCAAGGTGCGCGCCGAGTACAATTACGTGCGCTCGGTCAAGTCGCTCGATGGCGGTGCTACGACAGCCGTGGCGGTGCTCGAGACCGCGAGTGAGGCAAACCGCATCACGGCTGTGCAGTCGTAATTGGACCCGATGGTCCATCGGCAGAGCAAAAGTTCGTGGGAGAGGCTATGATGTTTTGTTGCCGCTTTGTATTCCTGATCGTGGGAGTGAACGACACCTCCGTTTGCATCTCTTTTTTTGAGTGTGATGCGCCAGCCTTCTTTATCTTCGCAGGGGGGCCTTGTATCCACCATTGTCGTCGGTTGGTGTTCCGTGACGATGCGATCATGCTTCTCCACCTTGCGGTGCTTGCAATGGGATTCTACTGAAACCCATGTTTCCAGCCGCTCGTCCAGCGCCCATCCGGTCGTTCTCCACATTCTCCTCCATGTCCGGGCCGGCCGGTCCAGTTCATTTGGTGGTCAAACGACAACCGCGGTCAGAATTTTCTTTAACAGCGGAAGCCCAGCCCCGCCTTCCTTTGTAAACTTGCCGTCATGGCCGCGTGCTTAGGTTGCTAAATGATAATGCTTTTATTGCGCAAGCGCATGTACTGCTGCAGCGCACCCGACGAGAGTCCCTTGATGTACTGGTAGACTTCCTTGTCGTAGTAGTGGAGGCCCGAGACCGGGTCCGTGTAGTTGGCGGGCAGGCCCGTCACGTCGCAGTATTTCCGGTTCGGACGGACCGACGGCGCAGTGCGGATCGATGTATCTGCGGTTCAGTCAGTGCACGAGGGTCAGTCAAGATGTCGGGGTGCAGAGCATATGCAGCCGCCATGACGTACAAGACGGCCCCACAACCGATGTCGGAGACGTCGCCTCCTCTCCCAACTCAGCGGCAACCGCCGCTGCCCTGGCCACATCCACCGCCTGCTGGTGAGAGAGCAGGTTCGGCAATGCGCGGTACTTTTTCACGCGCGACACAAAGTGCGCGTTCTTCTTGAACGGCTTCAGTGCGGGGAGCACGTCCATGGGCGCGCAGAGAGTCACGCCAAAATCGTCGTGATCAATGGGGGACACGTCAGATGAGGACCCCGTGGGCGACCCCACGGTATCAGTGTGGATGACGATGCCCGGCGCCGTGCCCGTGCCGGACTCGGTGTCGAGGTCGTCGACTTGCATGGAATCGTCGTCATCATCGTTGTTCTCATCCTGGTCCGGTTCCGTTGCTGATTCTGGCAGCAGTGGCGGCGGCGCGAAGGTCGCAGCGGCCGCAGATGCGCGCGTGCGCCGTGATGGAGCGGCCGCAGCGGGTGGAGCAGGTGGTGGCGACGAGGGCGCGTCGCCTGGTTGCTGTGCACGCGCGGACCGGCGCGTGGTGCGGGTGGTCGGAGCGGGGGCAGCTGATGCTGGCGCTGTTGCGCTTGCGTTGGATGACGAGCGTGTTTGGCGCGGCATTGCGGCCGGTTGCTGGGCTCAGGTGCAGCTCGGGAGCGAATGGTGCGATCGTCGCGGACGCGGTGGACGCGCCGACGACGACCTGTCGCCACGGCAATGGCAATGGCAGCGGGACGACAAGGAGCGCCGCGAGACAGCGAGCGGCGTGACAGACGTGATCAACGCGTGACAAGGATCGGCGCGTCTCGCGCTGCCAATCGACGCTGATCGCCCTCGCTGTCGTTAGCGACGTTCGACTGATCGGCATCAAATCAACTCGCTGCAGGGACGCGCAACTGGATGCATCCTGCCGCAAGTGCGCCATATTGCCGTTTTGTTGTGCTCTGCTCGCTACCTGCAAAATGCCCTCCCGATCTCCGTCACGCGCCAGCTCGACCGCGCGACTCGATGCAGGAAGTAGCAGCAAAAGCAACAGCAACAGCGCCGCAAATCACTCGCCGCCGTCCAAACCAGTATGGGTCCCCTCGTCTACCCGGCCCAGTTCCGCCAGCGCGCATGCCTCGACGCATACCGTCAACAACCATGGCAGCCCGCTTCTGCACACGGCCTTGCTGCACGCCCACCCACCGCACCTGCGGTCCCGTTCCACGAGCCCGCTCTCGTTAGCCGCAAACATCGTTTCGATGCCCGACGTGAGCACGCCGCACGCATCCGCCGGTTCTGCGCCCGCCAAGGCACGCAGCCCGCCGTCTGCCACTGCAACGCCGCCACGACGGTGCCAGACAACGTTTAGCACGCCAATGGGTTCTTTTGTGGATTTGGTTGGTCCAACAACACCAAGTGGGCGCGAAGTTGAGCCCGGAAACGGACCTATCGTTGCTCCGAGCGAACAATTTGCAGCGGGCCCGGCACCCAACGGACTTCCGCCGCATCTCGACAAGTGGCTCGTCTCGCTGCACTCGGCATTTGCGGTACGTGAGCCGATCACTTCGCGCACCTTCTCCACCACACGATCCTCACGCTTTCCAACCACCCCGCAGGCCGACTTTCTCACCCTCCGTGCCGACCTGGACTGCGCGCACCAAGCGTCGCTCGCGTCTGAGCGCACCGCGCACGCCGCCGAGCGCGAAGAACTCGCGCAAGCTCTCTCGACCGCCGAGGCCGCTGCAGCACGCAACGCACAGGCGGCCAAGTGGCGATTACAAGCGCTCGACCTGCTGGCGTACGAGATCCACGAACGACACACGGCCAAGGCGCGAGTCCAGGCGTGGAATGCGTGGCGCGCGCACCTGGCCCGCCGCTGGCACGACCGGTTCAAGGAACATATTGCTGCCGTGCACGCCGAGAAACAGGCTAAGTTCCGGATCGTCATCGCGTGGCGCAGCGTCGTGCGCGATCGATGGCGGCGCGCGGAGCGCGCCAAGATGCAGGTGCATTTTATCAGCTCACGGTCCGGACGGCACGTTCTCGACTGACACGACCCTTTGATCTTTAGGCCGACTTCGACCGCCAGCTCGCCGACCGCGTCGCCGAGCACACGGCCACCGTCGCGTCCCTCACGCAGCAGCTCACCGAGCACGCCGACTTACTCGCCGCGCTTGAGCAGCGGCACCGCGATCGCGAAGACGGAATTCGCATGGCGTTTATGCGCGGGCTCTCAGCACTCAACCTCGAGACCATGACCGTCCTCCAGGACCCGCCGCCCCCGCACGACCGCCCGGAGTCGCCACGGCCCGCATCTCCCATGCCTGCTACTACAGCTGTCCCATGGGCGTCGCCGCCGGGCAGTGTCCACGGAGCAGTGCCCGACCCGGCGCTCGCGGCATCGACGGCACTGCGCATGTCGGCCCTCGTCTCGCCCCGCGATTCGCGGTCGCGGATGTTGCCGTGGCAGGAAGCGCTGGACAAGGAACTGCAGCAGGCCGTGCTGGCTCAGCGGCGGTCGCCGTCGCCTGATGCGGCGCAGCATGAACAACCAAGGCCGGCGCGGGTCGTCAAGGCGCCGCCGGGTGTGGCCGTACGGCACGGTGCGCCGCCAATGAGTGGTGCGCCCGCACCGAGTCGCCGGACTGGGCCAGCAGTGGGGATGACGCGGTCCTCGAGCTCGACGAGTGTTGCTGCGCCGAAGATTTCGTACGGCGGCAGCGGCGGAGGCGCGGTGAGCCGGACCGCATCGACCAGGACAACGACACGCGGCGTCGCGGCGATGCGAACTGTCGTAGCAAGGCAAGAGACGGTCGTTCATGGCGTGCACTCGTCGACCGCGGGCTCGACTGCGCGTGCGCCCGGCGGAAGCAGCAGCAGGAGACTTGGACTCGATATGGACGGCAGGTATCGTCGGCAATGACAAGACGGACTGGGTTTTGGTCTTTTTGGCGACGTTAAGATGACAGCATTCGATTTGTATGAGTTGGATCAGGCTCACATCACATTTTGATGCAACAGCTTGGACCACAACTCTGACCTTGCATGGCCAAGCGCACCAAAGAACGACAAGCAGCAGGAAAACTTCAACGACTTGGTGCACTCTCCTCAGCGCTCATATTCGAGCCGTTTCCCCCACGCCGAGATCCGCGGCCGTCTTCCTCGGCAGCATCAACAACATCATCACAGCATCATCAGCGGCACCAGCAGCAAGAGCGAGACCGAGCAAACCTCTAAGGCCAAAATCCCTCAAGTGCCTCGACCATGGATCAAATCGATGTCCCTATCCAGTTTACGTTGCCAGCCGACCTCGATTGGGATACCGAATCCAAGCAGGTCGCAGCGCTCGTACAGTCTTGGAGCACAGCCAAGGCCGAGCGCCGACCTGGCCCAGTCAGCTCTTGGTTCCCCGCCCCGCCCAATACGCCGCCCTCAGCAGTAACAAGGGATCTCGTCGTATGGGCCAAGGTCCCGGCGGCCGCACCAGACCATGCCGCGCTGCCAAGGATCCTCGTCACGCGGCACTCTGAAGTGTGTGGCCAGCTCGTTCTCGTCATTCGACCCGATAACCCGTGGCAGCGACTGGCCGCGACGGCGACTCCTCCCAGCGTGGACGGCCTCGTTGCGCTCGCCGACATGCCCGCTGATCTCGTGGTTTACGTGGCCGCACCAACACCCGATGCCCTGGCCGCTTTGGTCTGTCATCGCAGCACGGGCGAGATCCAGTCGTCGTGGCACCAAGCGCAGGCGACGAAAGCGCTGGGCCGGCTCGCGAGCGATCCGAGCAAGTACGCTGCGCTTGCCAAGACGCTGCACGTCCACCGGCTCACGGCGGAGCTCGACCTCCATGTCGACACGTCGCGCGCCGATCTGACCCTGATCGGGCTCCAGTACAACACCGTCGCTTACCGTCCCGTGCCCGAGCACGAGGTCGCCCAGTTTTCCGCGGTTTTTGGGCTCCGTTCCATGCCGTGGACGACGTTCGACTCGATTGACGCTGCGTGGTCCGAATTCTGTGTGCGCGGCGCTCCAGAAACCGGCACATGTCCGGTCATCCTGCGCACGCCCAAGACGACGTACCAGTCGGCGTGGACGGTCGTGCACGGCATGTACGCAGCCTGGCGCGCGATTGTGGCAAGAGAGCACTTGACGCGGTCGCGGTTCCCAAGGGCGCACGCTGACCACTGGCTCGTGCGCGCATTCCGCGCGTGGTTCAACGAATCCGCACCGGCCAGCGCCACCGACCTCGCCACGCTCGTCGCCGCGTTCCTCGCGTCCATTGACATGGCCCCATCCGACCTCCCCACCGCCGCGGCGGGCGCCGACCGCACGGTCCTCATCCCCGTCGCGGTCCCCGGGTCCGGCAAGACCACGCTCGCGCGCGCGCTCACGCAACTCGCGCCGTCGTCGATCGCCGTGATTCAAAACGACCTCGTCGGCCCGCGCTCCCGCCGCGGCGGCTCATTTTCAGCATCCGTGACCGCGTCCCTCGCACAGTTCCCGATCGTCTTTGCCGACCGCAACAACCACCTGCGTGACCAGCGCATCACTCTCGCGCAGGACGTCCGCACCGTCTACCCGGCCGCGCGGATGCTCTACCTCGTCTGGCCCGTGGCGCGCGCCGACCGCGACCGGATCGTGCGCGCGCTGACGGCACGGATCACGCGCCGCGGCGAGTCGCACCCGACCTTGTCCAGCAAGCGCGTGGGCCCACGGCTCGGCTCGATTGTCGCAAATTTCGTGAACTCGCGAGACGAGGTGGACCGCGCCGAGATTGGGGAAGTGGCGACCGGGATCGATTGGGATGCGCTCGGGGTTGAGAAGAGAGTCGGCGCCGCGGCCGTGTTCTGCGACGTGTTTGCCGCACCGGAAAGGAATTTGATGGCGGCGTGGCGCGGGATCGTACGGTATGCGGATGCGGCGCGCGGGTGGGACGACGACGGCGAGATGACGGAGAACGAGGCCAAGGAAGTGGTGGCGTGGGTCATGCAGTGGGAGGAGCATCTGGCCGAGCAGGAGAGGGTGGCAGCAGCAGCGGGAGGGTCATGATGCAGGCTGGCCGCGCTTGTGGTGTTACTTTCAATGCATGGAATCGTGCGTCTCTGCACGTCTCCGTCGCTGGAGGACCGAAACGATGATCGTCCACCCGCCCAAAATGCACAAGTCTGCTTTGGCGAAATGAAGAGGTGAGGTTTGTGACTGGTCATTCTTTCGAAACATCCTCGTCTGCTCGCACTGACTGGATTCCAGGAAGGGAAAAGCGAGAGAGAGAGAAAGATCGAGAGAGATCCAACGTGCATATAGATCGTAAGGCTTCTATTTCAAGGCTTCAAAAGTTGACTTGCGGAGTGGAGCAGACCACGCTTGGCTCGAAATTGCCGACACCGCGACGCCAGAAGCAGTCCCTGAGCTCGCGCTTAGCCGACAAAAGGTAGAGCCGTCACTTTACAGTCAGTGTCGGGATAGTGGTCGCGTTGGGGGGGGGTACACATACAGGCCCAGGGATAATAGATGGTCACAGCAGCGCACCACGGTTTATACGGTCCCGCCGCAGGCGTCCAAGAAGGCGACGGCGGGATGGGGCCGCGGTAAGCGTGGAAGTCATCGTAGACACTGCGAGTCTGGCGGCCCGACGACTTTTGCACTTGATGGAGGACCATCCTCGTGCCAAGCTCCACAGCCACACCAATTTTCGATCCATCGGCGTGGCGCACGACAGGCGCTTCAGGACCCGCGCGAGACCACCGCTCAATTGAACCGGCAGGCACGGAAACCCACGCGTCGTCGCCCGTATTGCCCGCGAGCTTGGTGATGAAGACGCTGACGGGCGCGTCGCTCGTGTTCTGGAACAGAATCAACCCGGCATCGGTGTGGTGCGGCAGCCAATCGATTGACGCGACATTTGGGCCGCGGTCAACGTTGCGAACGACAATGTGCGTGCCGGCGGCCACGTACGTGCCAATAATGCGGTCACCGCCACGCACAAGAACGGCTTCAAACTCCTTAGTGCCGCGGGTCCACGTGTCCGACGCTCCGGGTGCGAGCGTGTACCACGCCTTGGAGTTGCCCGACTAGTTGGAAACTTACACACCAATGGGCGCGTTGGTCTGGTTTGTGACCTGAATCTCTTTTCGTCAGTGTCAGCTGTCCCCAGGAGTGCTTGCTCTGAAAACATGCTCTTGATTGGTCCTGAGCGGTGAGAACGATCCACAGCGTATCAACGATTCCCATGTTTACGCGCGCAAATGAACAGCCGCGCGCGCCTTGACTCTCTGGCCAACGCGTGTGGAGGAGCACGAACCGGGCATCGTACAGAAACGAAAGGAACGACGAAATCGCAAACGGGGGAGGGCCGGTCGGCGGGAATACTATAAACAAAATCAACAACGCGAGCGCCTTGGCGGTCGTCAGCTCGACGCAACTGGCGTCGGCGATGAAGCGGCAGTGGTTGCGGCGGCAGGACCCGCCGGTGCAGTCGTAGCACCCGTCGCAGCCGCCGGTGCAGCGGCCGTTGCATTCGGCGCGGGCCCCTTGCGAATAATCTCGACGTAGTTGGCCGGGAAGAACCCGACGGGCCCGTTCTCGAGCTTACCGCGCCACCAGAGCCCGTGGTCCCCCGTGGCCGGATCGGCCGGTTTCTCGAGCACGGCGACAATATCCCCGCGCTTGAACGACAATTCGGCGGGTGAACCCGCCGTAAAGTCGTAGAGCGCGCGCACGAGCTCGATATTGTTCGGGTCGAGCTTAATCCGCTGCTGCTGCGCCTGCTGCTGCGCCTGCATCCGCGCCGAGAGCACCATGACCAGCTTGCGTAGCAGGTACGGGAACCCAAACACGAGCAACAGGAAAATCAAAATCGGCTTCTTCTTGATCGGCGGGCGGCGTGGCGTCATGGCGCCGTGACTGCCGCCGGCATGGAAATCAGCGACCAAGTCCTTGGGCGCCGGCTGGCCCGTGACCCAGGCCTTGGCGCGGCGCGCGAGGTAGACGAGCCCCACGATTTGCCCGAGGTAATGGCGCAGCGCACCAACTTGGTCGGCGACGGTCATCATGGCGTGGAACGACGAGAAGGTCGCGTGCAGCGTCGAGTCGAGCATGGCCGCCATTGACCCAAATGACTGCACGACCGAGTTGAGCATCTCGAACGCCGCGGCCGTCGCCGACTGCAGTTCCTGGTTGCCGTTGGGCGCGCCGTTCGGGCCCATCATGCCAGGACGCATCATGGCGCCGGCACCGTACCCGCCGTACGCGCCACTGCCGTATCCGCCATAGGAACCAGCACCATATCGGTTGTAGGCGCTGCCGTACGAGCCGGTCCCGTACGTCGCGCCCGAGTACCCGCCGTAGGCGGTCGTGCTGCCATAAGGCGAGCCCATGTAGCTGGACGAGGCGCCGTACATGGTGGAGCCGTAAGGGTTTGCCCCAGATGTGGAATAGGGCGTTGGTCCTGCTGGCGCGAGTGTTGCGGGGCGAGCCGGAACGGCGGGTGGCGGCGGCGTGGCGAGCGACGGCACGACCGGAGCGGGGGCAATGACAGCGGCGGCCGGCAAAGGTGTGGCCACGGTCGAGGCAGCAGTTTCCCAAGGCTTGGGCGGCGACGGGGGCATCAAGCAGTCGAGGAAGCGAGGACACCGCGTGAAGGTGCGCGGAGGAGTTGCCGGCGGGCGGCAGAGGGGCCGAACGGGGGCGGTGCGCGCGTGCTGGTTCGAATGCGGGCAGTTGCGCGTGCGGGAGGTCGAGGAGAGGGCGTCAGCGACGTCGTCGTCGCGGACCGGACGAGGATGCGGACGTTGACGTTGTGGTATGTCGAGCAAACTGGAAGGTCTTCTGGGCTTGAGAGTTGAAATCGAGGCGAGGGCGGCCAGGACTCGGGTGACCTTGAGGCGGCGCGCAACTGCTCGGATCGGGGTCCGAATCCCGGCCTTCTCGCTTGCCAACGTCATGGCGAGGCAGCCGATGCCGGCGCAGTCCTCGACAGCTGTGAGCACGCGCAAACGCCGCGCGCGCGCGACGTCGGCCCGACGAGACGTAGCCAGCAGCGGCGTCAGCACCACCAGCAGCAGCACGCCGCCGCCGGCCGCGGCGGCAACCAAGAAATAGAGCGCGCCATGGCAGCGGTCCGCGCCGCGGATAACGCTGCTGTCGCTCATGTGGCCCCGCCCGCCGTGGAGGTTGCTGGTGCTGCGGAATCGGACGCGACCGGCGTGGACGACGAGCCGGTTCCTGCTGCCGCTGGGGCGGTGCGTTGGCGCACATCCGGGCTGCATTTGAGTCATCACGTCTGGCCATGCCGATGATTTGTGCCAGCGCCGTTGAGGACGACCGGGCCGCGCGGCCGCTGATCGCCAACCGACGCGCCGTTCCCTCAGCCAGCCATGTACAAATCGCAACGTGCGCGCGACTACCCCTACCGCGCGCCGCCGCCGGCATGGAACCCGGCGCCTGTCGCGTCGCCGTCCCACCCGGATGCGCCCCCGGCCGACGTGGGCGACCAGGACCCCGCCTCGCAGCTCAACATTCACCTGACGCGCACTCTCCGCCTGCCGCCGGCCACGTACACGTTCGACGACGCGTCTCAACGCACGCGCCCACTCTTTCGCGGGTCGGCCACGGCCGCGGGACTGACGGCCACGCCCGACGCCTGGGCGCCCAGTAAGCGCGACGCCAAGTTGCTCGCTGCGCTCGAGTGGCTCAATCTGTACCGCGATGCGCCGCGTACGTTGATGTTGTTCCGGGTTTTTGTTTGGAGCTGATGGTTGTGCTGATTTGATGCCGTGTTCCCGCTAGCAACGGACCTGCTCACCGCCTACGCTGCCGCGCACGGCCTCGCGCCGCCTATCTACGCCGAGCACACCTCCGCGCCTCCACGCCCGCACCCACCCTCGCGGCGCTCTGGACCTGACTCGGACCCCTGGTACCGCGCACACGTGACGCTCGCCGGGCACCAAGTTTGGTCCGACGCGGCGGCACCGTCCGTAAACGACGCGCGCAACCTGGCCGCGGCGCAATGGCTCGCGCAGCACGCGCGCGGCGGCGGCAGCGGTAACGGAACTGCGTCAACGACGGCGGCACCCATCGAGGCCCGTGCGCCCGCACACGCCGAGGCGATTGTCGCGCTCAATTTACTCGCGCTCGACCGGTATCGCACGCCTCCCACGTACGAGTTTGATCAGCGCGGTGCGCCGTATAAACGCGGGAAAGTGCCTGAGTTCCGCGCGGTCGTCACGGCCGGTGGAATTGCGGCGCGTGGGCGCGACTGGCGCGAGAGTAAGAAGTTGGCCAAGGAGGATGCCGCGCAGGTGTGGCTCGATCAGAATGGCGACGTGCAGCCGCGGCGGCCGCCGGTCGTAGGCGGGTCGAGCGCGCAGGGTAATGGGAGCCAAGACGGCGGCACGTTGGTGCGGATCAAGAACGAGCCCCCGTCACCCCCGCGCGCCAAGGATCCACGGGGACCCGCACGTCCTCCAAGCAGTACGGCAGCAGCGGAACCGCCGGCAGTGCCACCACCGCCCGCTGCTGCAGCGGCGCAGACCTCGTTATCATCAGTGTCGACGGGCGCGACGAGCCCGGACGCCCTGACTCGGCTGCACCACCTGAGCGCTGCCCTCGACTGGCCCGTGCAGTGGGCGTCCATGGACAACGAGGGGTTCCATCTCGTGCACTTGGGCACGGCCTTGTCGGCGCCCGGAACGACACCTTCGGGTGCGGCCGAGGCGCTGCTGGCAGTCGCGCGTGCCAAGCTCCTCGCGGGGCCCGATGGTGTCTGATACCGTATCGAGGGCGCAAAAATACCCCCGTTCTTTGTTCTTGTATTTTGGAAGAGTATTGGTCAGCGCAACCCCATCGCCTTTTGGCCGGCTTGTAAGAGCTTGGCAGTCATATCATAAGCGACCCAACACGCGGCGTGTCGGCGGGGTGGAGTGTGAGCGCATCGTCAAGCAGAATGTGGTGCATGATCGCGCGCAAGAACCCGCAAAGTGTGCCGCTGTCAAGGAGCAATGCCGGGCCGCTCAAGCCGACTGCGATCGGTGTACCGACTGAGTCCAAAGCCACCAACATGAGAACCACGACGCATCCCGCCCCGGCCCCGCGGGCTATGTGTCACGATCGAGATCCGTCGCCGCGCTCATCTCCACTGCCCGTCATGGACCTGCCTCAACGAGACTACCCGTACCGCGCACCGCCTTCGTCATCGCCACTCATTCCCATGTCGCGACTTTAACCAGGACGTGGTCTCACGGCTCCACGTGCACCTATCGCGTATCTTGCACTCGCCCACGCCAGTTAATTTCGAGTTTGAATACGGAACATCGAATGGGCACGCGCAGTCCTGCGCGTCCGCCACTATCGCTGGACTGACCGTCTCCGCCGTGGCCTGGGCGCGCCGCCAAGCAAGCGGCCGCGGTCGAGTGGCTCAACTACCACCGCGACGCGTCGCGTATGCACGTTTTCGTGCTTCATACACTTTGATCGGCATCCTGATCATTGCCAGGCCCAAACCCAAAACCTCGCCACGTTCCTGCTCGCCGGCTACGCCGCCAACCATGGCCTTGCACCGCCTGTCTGCACTGAACGCACGGCCTGCCCGCCCGACCCGACCTGGACCGCTGGTACCACGCCAGCACCGCCGCGGGAAAGCGCGTCCTCCCCAAAGATGCGGCGCCCTCGGTCGATGCGGCGCGCGACCTTGGCACGACACACTGGCTTATGCTCCATTCGCACTGCGCGACCAGCCCAGCTGGCTCGGCGCGGCGCATCGAGTTGCTCGTCCCTGTCCTCGCCAATACTTACGCGGTCATGGCAATTCGAGTGTTCGCATTCTACCGGTACCGCGCGCTTCCGACGTACGAATCTGACGAGCACGACGCGCCGCTCAAGGGCGGGGATCTTGTAGAGGTGCATGCGGTGGTCACGGCGGGTGGGATCGTGGCGCATGGGCGGGACTGGCGTGAGTGCCAAGTGTTTGCGATGCAGGGCGCGGCGCTCATGTGGCTCGATCGGAAATGTGGCGGCTCGGAGATGGGGATGCAACGGGTACCACGGGTGGATTGAGACGCGCAGGGTGATGGGTGTCGTCAGGATAACGCGCCCGTGCACGCCCAGGAGGAGCCCGCGCCGTCGTTGGATGGGGTGCTGGTGTCAGGCGCTGGAGCATGAAGACATGAGCTCTTGTTTGATTGACATCAGATCGGTCGGGTGAAGCGCGTCGATGACGGGTAGAAATTGCACCACTCTGGACAGGGACGGTGCCTGCCGTGAATTGTTGGAAATTGTGGCAAGAAAATCGGCAGAGCAGCTGTCTGTTCGAGTTGTCTCTGTCTTGAGCAGGGGAAACTGGGGCAATGCCCTTGCTGTCAATTGCCATCGGTCACGTCAACGTGTCCATTCTTCGCACCCTCCCCTGCGGAGGATCACTGTCGATTCAGCATGTGTGTCACGGTGGAGAGCGTGCGTATCACGATACTAGATGAGTTTGTACTTGCGCACGACCGGACAAAACGTGCTCGGGACGACCGACTTCATGTGTTGGTCGCAGTTGCAGGCCAGAGCCATGGAGAAGCCAGAGCCGTGCCACCGCGATCTGGGCACAACATAGTCACTATCACAATTAGAAAACCGACGCATCCCATCTCGTGCGCCCCACCATACTCATCACAGCGGCACATTCACATGGCTCCAGCCAAGTCGAACGTGCCTGTGATCAGTTTGTGATACGACGCGCCGTGCAAGCACCCCGAGTTCCGCATCGTGGTCACGATGGCGGGAGGGGTACTCTTCCATGCATGGGTGCAACTGGCAGGAAAGCACGGGAAGACGCGCCTCTGGTTGACCTGATCTTCAGAAGGAGCGAGGACGGATGACGAGAGCCAAGGTGATGTGGATGGAGCGCGCCCATGGCGATGCTGGCGCCGGCGCGCGCGCCAAGCTGCCCACGGAGCCCGACGGAATCTGAGGTTGTGTCGCGCGAATTGATACATTAAGCTGGTTTGGAAAGGATGACAGCGGCCGGCTGGCTTATCACTACCATCGGTGTTGATCAATAGCGCGTGCACCGTGGAGTGTCGGGCAGCATGGAGTGTTGTGCAGTGGGTGGCCAGTTGGGCCATCGAGGCGAGTCTGGACGCGTTGTGCGAAGAACGCGGAGACCATGCTGTGTGATTTGCCTGACAATCGTTGTGCCGTGGCGGAGGCTCACCATTGTTTGCTCGTCACGCTGGTGCGCTTGGCCTGTGTTGCTGTTGCTCCTCATCTCGCTCCCTTGTTGCCACGGTGCCCGCTTTCCCAGGCGCACACAACCACCGCCAGCGACCACCACGACGACTGCGACCCCGAGCGCCTCTAGCCTACGACGTGCCGCCGCCACGCTGCACCGTGCCGCCCCCGCCGGGCTGTCCACGACAGCTGCACGCCCTCCAGTCCGCCTCGCGCCGGCTCCAAATCAACCAACATGCCGCCGCCATCCTTCACGCTGCCCGTCGACGGCATGACGTGCCAGTCGTGCGTGCGTGCCGTGCACGCCGCCGTGACGGCCGTCGCCGACGTTGTGAAAGCCGATGTGTCGCTGGCCGACCACCTGGTCACGGTCGAGCTCGCTCCCTTGGCCGACTTCGCTTCCGTGCAGCACGCCGTCACCGAAGCCATTTTCGACGCTGGATTCGACGTGCCCAATGCTGCACCCACTCCAGCGCCCGCGGCCCTGCTTGGTATTGTCGACGACCGCCACGACTTGCCGCTGCTGCCTGCTGCTGCGGCCGCTGCTCCGTCAGCAAGTGCAAGTACTGCGCTCGTGGCGTTGCCCGCAGCGCCTGCATCTCCTGCCGTGTCAACGACCGCATTCGCCGCCAAGGCGGCTCCACGCCGCGCCACGGTCGTCGCCAGCGTACAGGGCATGACGTGCTCGGCGTGTGTTGGCGCTGTCGAGGGTGTTGTCGGCGCGCTGCCCGGCGTTTCGTCGGTCACGGTTGCTCTCCTCGCTGAGTCGGCGACCGTGGTGCTGGACCCATCGCTGACATCGCCCGACGCGGTCGTCGAGGCCATCGAGGACGCTGGGTTCGATTCACGCGTGCTCTCGGTCACGGACATGATCGACGATAGCTCCCTGATGACGCTCGTGCCCAGTGACGGCACCAAGCCGGCGCACACGACCACCACAATCGAGCTCGATGTCTACGGCATGACGTGCACCGTGTGCTCGTCGACGATTGAGCGGGAACTCGGCAAGCTCGACGGCGTCCTGCGCGTGACCGTCTCGCTCGCGACCAAGCGCGCGCAAATTGTTGTCCAGACGGGCGCCGTCGGCGTGCGGGACCTGACGCGGCGTATCGAGGAGCTCGGTTTTGGCGCGCTCGTGCCCGACACGAACCGGCAAGTGCAAATCGAGTCGTTGCAGCGCACGCGCGAAATCGTCGAGTGGCGCGCCGCGCTCGTGAAGTGTGCCGTCTTTGCTGTGCCGAATTTTCTCCTTGCCATGGCCTTTCCGATGTTGTTTGAGCCCGTCTCGGCGCCATCTAATGGGCACATGGCCATGGACGGGTTTATTCTCGACCGGTGGCACGTGGTCCCGGGCCTCTCAGTCAACCACCTCCTGCAGCTGTGCCTGACGGTGCCGGTGCAGTTTGGTGTCGGCAAGCGGTTCTACCGCGCGGCGTGGAAGGCGATGCGGCTCGGGTCGGCGACCATGGATACGCTCGTGGCGCTCGGCACGTCAGCGGCGTTTTTCGCGTCGCTGGCCGCGCTGATTTACGCGGTTTTCTCGCCCACGCACCCAACGCCGACCGTCTTCTTTGACACGTGCACGATGCTGCTCGCGTTCATTTCGCTCGGCAAGTACCTCGAGAACCGCGCCAAGGGACAGACTTCTTCGGCACTCACCAAGCTGCTGTCGCTGACCCCCGCGACGGCGACCCTCGTCACGCTCGATTCGGACACGGGTGCTGTCACGAACGAGGAAACGATCTCAGCTGAGCTCGTACAAGTCAACGACCATTTCAAGATCCTACCTGGCGAACGCATTCCGGTCGACGCCGTCGTCGTGTCTGGCACCTCGACCGTCGACGAGGCCATGGTTACGGGCGAACCCCTCCCCGTCGCCAAACGGCCCGGCGGGACCGTGCTTGCTGGGACCGTCAACGGACCTGGGTGCATCATCGTGCGCGCGACCCAAGTCGCGGGCGAAACCACGCTGGCCCGCATCGTCTCGCTCGTCGAGCACGCGCAGGCCACCAAGGCCCCAATCCAGCGGTGGGCCGACCGGCTCGCGGGCTACTTTGTCCCCGTGGTCGTGACGCTCGCCCTGTTCACGCTCGTCGGGTGGCTAGCTGCAACCAAGGCGCTCGGCACGTTCCCGTTCCGGTCGCACGAGAATGGCGCCGACGACGTGATCATGTGCGTGCAGATTTGTATTTCGGTGATTGTCGTCGCGTGCCCGTGCACGCTCGGGTTGTCGGTGCCGACGGCGGTCATGGTCGGGACGGGGGTCGGCGCGCAGTTGGGGATTTTGATCAAGGGCGGCGAGTCGCTCGAGCGCGTGCATCGGCTGGACCATGTCGTGCTTGACAAGACGGGCACGCTAACCGGAGGTACGTTTTTTTTCCACGATCCCGCGTCGAAGTTGGCATCCAACTGACCCTGTGTCTCCGCTCAAACTAGGCAAAATGACCGTCATGGCCACGGAAATCTACGCCCCTCGCCCGGGAACCGCATCGCACGTCTCCGAAACTACCCTCACCGAACGCGACTTCTGGACGCTCGTCGGGCTCACCGAATCGCACTCGGAGCACCCGCTGGCCAAGGCCCTCGTCACGCACGCGCGCACCGTCCTGCCCACCGGTACTGCCGACGCCTGGTCGGGCGCGACCGCACACGACTTTGAACCCGCCGTTGGCCAGGGCGTGCGGTGTACCGTGACCCTCGCTGACGGCCGCGCGCTCGACGTGCTCGTCGGCTCCCTCGGGTACCTCTCGCGGATGCAAGTGCCGCTGACCGATGCCCAAGCTACCGCCGCAGCCGGGTACGCGATGCCCGTAGACGTGGCGGCGCGGCACGCGGCGCTTGCGCGGCAAGGATACACGGTGGTCGCAGTCGCCGTGCAGATGCGGCTGGCCGGTGTCGTCGCTGTTGGGGATAAACTGAAACCGCACGCGCGCCGTGTCGTGCGCGCGCTCGAAAAGGAGTGCGGGATCGCCGTGTATATGGTCACGGGCGATAACCCGACGACTGCGCAGGTGCTCGCCGACGAGTGTGGGATTCCGAGGTACCGCGTCGCCGCGGGGGTTCCGCCCGCGGGCAAGTCGGAGATTGTACGCGCGCTGCAGCGTGGCGACCGGAATGCCATCGCGGATTATTTCTTGGCCCCTGAACCCGTCGCGACAGATGACGATGATGACGAGGATTGGGACGAGTGGGGGCTCGGAGACCCGACTCGTGCGCCCGCGCCCGTGCCTGCAAACAAGCGCAAGTCGGTGCGTCGGCGTCTGGCCGCGCATTTCCGGCGGCTCGTGAACCGCGTGCGCATGCGGTTCAGGCCCAATGGCGCGCCTACAATGTACGACTCGGTCCAGGAACTCGACGCTCTGCCGCGGCCCGGGACCGGCGTGTCCACGGCATCCACCGTCGCTCCCGCACGCACGCACATTGTCGCCATGGTCGGCGACGGGATCAACGATTCGCCCGCGCTCGCCGCCGCGGATATCGGGATCGCGCTCGGTACGGGTACCGACGTGGCCATGGAAGCGGCTGATGTCGTCATTCTGCACTCGTCGCTGCTCGACCTCGTTGTCGCCGTCGATCTCGCGCGCACGATTTTCCGCCGGATTCAGGCGAATGTGTTCTGGGCTGTGATCTACAATATGGTCGCGATCCCGCTCGCCATGGGGCTGGGCTTGCCGTGGGGGATCGTGCTGCACCCAATGGCCGCGGGTGCGGCCATGGCGTGCTCGTCGGTCTCGGTTGTCGCGTCGTCGCTCTGGCTCAAGCGGTATAAGCCCCCGCGGTGGGTGCGCGACGCGCATGCCCGCGAAGCGGATGGGGAAGTGCTGGCACCACCGCCGGCGGTGGCCGCGGCGCGTGAAGTGCGCGCGGGGTTGCTGGAGGATGTGGATGAGGAATGATGGCTGCCCCGTGAGGGTGCAGGAGTATTAAGGCAAAGGAAACAAACCATTTGCGTTCAACAAGATTGGCGTCGCGATGTGACATATTTTGAGTGAACAATGTCAGCACAATCGAGCCGGTCACCCCATGCAAGATTAGAACGAGGCCCACGCTCTCTATTTATGTTCTGGTCACTGGCACCCTTCTTGCTCACGCCGTTTCCTGCTTCAAATGTATAAGCGGCTTCAGTGCTCATCTGCTCCCTTCAGACACGCTTGCTCTCTCCAACGAGGGGATCGCCCGTAAAGCAAACAACCATCGCATCCAGCAAGTAGAATCACCTCTCCATGTCCCATTTTGCACCAATAACGCTGTTGCATCTTCGACACGCGCCTACTCCGAGACCGACGCCGCTTGCTGTGTGGGATGTTGGAGGGGCGCCACGAGTTGCCATGTGTGGTGGACCAACACCCATCACTGCCGCCCATGCTTTTTCCCGCACATGGAACGGCCCCGCACCATCAGAACCCGTTCGAATGCGCAAAGAAAGTATCAGCGCCTCTGTTCCTTTTTTCCCTGGGCGGCGCATGTTTCACGGTAGTTCGTGGTCTTTTCCAAGTAGTTTCGATGCTTTGGTATCTGTTCCACGCGCTCTGTCTCCGGCCGTCCTCCCTGTGCATCTTGGAAATCATCGACGCTGTACCAACGCGCCTCAACAAATGGCGCGCTCGTCCAGGCGTATAAATATGCCCGAGCGACCCCTTGGCACAATCGTACTGATCCAGGCCTGACTGGCATCTACTCTACCCCAAGCCATGACCGCCGTTGACCACGTTGAGCCCACCGATGCCGCTGCTCCTGTCGCCGCCACCAAGGTCGCCGCTCCGCTGACCGCGCAGGGCGTTTTCCAGCAGTCGATTGTCCTGCAGGCCGCGGCCGCGTCGCAAGGCATCCAAGTGCGTCTACTCACTCCCGACGAGGTCCCGCGCGCTCTGCGCATCAACAACAAGGCGCGCGAGGACGTGGAAATCATGGTCGCCAAGAAACACGCGCACAACCGTGGCGAATGGTACTCAATGGCCAATGATGGCAGCGACGCGTATGGGTCGATCAACGACGACTGGGAAACCATTTTCGTGCGCGACTCAGGGGGTCGCCGCGCCGCGGTGCATGTCCCGGCCGCGTCGGAAGTCACGGTGCGCGCGCTGTCGACACAGGTGTTTGTCTCCGAGTCGTTCAAGGTCATGCACGACAACGGCCAGTCCGAGGACACGATTGTCGTCGAGAACAAAACGCCGCGGCCGATTTCGGTGCACGTTACGCCGTACATGAACGTCAATGACCCGAACGGCGAGTGGTACCTGGTCGAGCCTGGCACGAACTCGCGGTGGACGCGCACCGACGCACAGATGGTGATTGTCAAGCACGACGAGACCAAGCGTGACGCGGTCCTGGCCGAACCCGGGTCGAAGATTGAGTTTGTGGGTCCTGAGCCGCTCGTCCTCATGCCCACCGACGAGGACACGAAGATCAAGGTGTCCAACAAGACCAAGGAGACAGTTGAGGTGCAAGTGACCAACTACTCGGGCGGCTCCAAGAAGTGGTACACGCTCGCGCCGGGTGCGTCCGACACGTGGGCGCGCGGCAGCAAGCGGTGGGAGGGGGTCCTGGTGCGTGCCGGAGACCGCGTCGTGGGCGCGTACGTGCAGGCTGGCACGCATGTCGCGGTTCTCAACGTCGACCGCGGCCTGTCAGTCCCCAAGCTCGAGACCATTGAGCAGCAGGCGGACCCGAAGTCGATTCTGTTCCATAACGCAACGGATGCTCCCGTCAGCGCATTCGTCTCCAAGTTGGCAGGCGAAAAGGGGGACGACGCGTGGTTTTCTGTGGCCCCTGGCGAGACGGAACAGTGGTCGCGTGTAGGCCCTGAGGTCCTGGCCGTGCGCCACGCGGACGGGCCGCGCGTCGGTGTTGCTGTGAAGCTGGGTGCCAAGGTGGTTCTCCACCAGTAATGATCGCACGGGGCCAAGTACATACGGCAGCGAATATGTCGCAATGGTTGGCGAGGCATGATCGATGTTTGTGGGTCATTAATGATTGTCCACCCGCTTCCCTGCCTTGCCCTCCGTCCCTTCGGTTGTTCTGACTGGGAATGTACAGGTTGGCAGAATGAAATTGAATGTACCATCTTGTGATCCGGTTGAATGTCGAGGCGGATTTACTTGAGTGCAACAGAACAAGAGTCAAGTTGATACGAGGCAGCCGGCCCGACGCCCCATGCTCTCTCAGACAGTTCTCCACCTGTTTGTGTTGCCTCTGTAGCTGCTGGTGATGCATGTCACTCTTTGGCGTCAATTCTTGACAGTTGATCAAACTGAAGCGATGTTGGTTTGCATGCCACAACTGATGTTTTGTTGCGGAGCGGGATTCAAGAATGCCGGCCATGCCCCAAAGTATGAGCTCAAGACGACGCAGGTGTGCCTAAAAGGAGAATGGTGCAAAATACAGTGTCGTAGCGAAATGAACAGCGAGTGTCGTAGGCGGTCAAGAAATAGCATCAACCAGCCTTTAAAAACGAGAGCGATTGCCAGCCATTTCTCAGCCTGACCAGCGCTCGCAGCTGAGTTGAACAAGTCCAGTCCTGATGCCAGAAATTCATACCATTAATCCTTCCATGTCCTCTTCCACGTCCCCGTCCAACTTCTCCACCCCTTCTTCACCGAGTCCCGCCCTCCAGTCCGGCCATCACTACTGTGTCTCGTGCACCCGATCCCCGCGCCCTACCCCCACGTATCCTCGACGTACTGGCCCCTTTGCTGCAACTCTTCCAGGTACGCGTCCGAATCCACGCCCAACTTCTCCGTGAAAATCGCCGACACTGTGCAAAACACGTCGCGCGCCATGCCCTTGGCCGACCCGCACACAAACAGCGGCGCCTTTCCCTCGACCATCGCGCCCACCAACACATCCCCGTGCGCAGTCAACGCGTCCTGGACATACTTCCACTGCGCGCTCGCGTCACGGGAATACGCGGCATGCACGGCCGTCAAGTGGCCCGACGCGACGTACCCGTCCAGTTCTTCTTTGAACAACCGGTCATGCTCGGCGTGCCGGCACCCGAAAAACAAGTGTGCGGGCGACGTGACGTTCCGCGCGCGCCGGTCCTCGAGGAACCCAAGGTACGGCGCGAGTCCCGTGCCCGCACCGACCATCATCACTGCGCGCGCGTTATCGTCGGGCAAGCGGAACACGTCGCGGCCCGGCTTGACCTGCACGTACAACCGCGCGCCGACCTCGCTGCGCGCTAGGTACGCCGAACAGTACCCGTCGGGCGTGACGCCGACCAAGAGCGCGACGCGGGTCGCGTCGACGAGCGGCGACGAGGCGATCGAGTATCGCCGCGGCACGACGCCCGCGGCCGTGGTCAACAAATCCACGAGCGCGAGTGCCCCCGCGGGCGCCGCCAAAATCGTATCCAACGTGCGCTTCCGCTGCGCACACCACGTACGATACAAGGCCGGGTCCTGGTGCCGGACCCGTGCGGCATCGTCGTGTCGCCCCTGCAATGCAAGCACATGCTCGACGAGCGGCCGCGGCGGCGCGCCCTGCAGGTCCACGAGGTAGGTCAGTGCCGCGCGCACCGTGCACGGCTCGTCCTGCCCGACAGCCGCGGCGGCGGTCTTGGGCGCGCGCGCCCCGCCCGTTAGCTTGAACACGGCATCAAGGTCGAGCGCGAGGTGTGCGGCCACGCGGGCGACGTCATCGGCCTTCTCTTCGGGCCACACGTCAAAGTGGTCCCCCGCGCGGTACACCGTCCCGTCCGGCACGCGCAGTTCAATGTACCTCGTGGACTTGTTCGCGTCGCATCCGTCGACCCCCGGCAGCGGGCGCAAAAGTTCGCGGTTCGTCACGACCGTGGCGTGCACCATGTGCGGCGGCGCGCGGTTCGCGCGGGTCTTGGTCTCGTCGTCCGACTCGGCCAGGAATTGCACGTCGGCCGGGACCGATTTGTCGTGCACCATCATGATGCAGTGCGCCGAATGGTACTGGTTCGACTCGTCCACCATGCGCTGGATCCCAGCGTCCACGACGGGCGCCGCGATCAAGGTCGTCAGCGACACGGGCGAACTGACCGACTGGTTATGCACCGTTGGCGCCGCGAGCGACTTGGTAGGTGCGGGCTTTGGCTGCACCGGCGGGCTCGAGGGTGCGACGACCGACGCGACGGGTGTCGGCATGGGCGGGGACGGCAGGGCCACGAGAGACGGCGATGTCGAGAATTGCGGCGGTGGGGCGATTTCGCCCGGGATCGTCGGGTCCAAGTCGGTGAATTCAACGGTCAGGTTGGTGCCGCGCGGGAGCGAGTTGGTCGAGGTGGTCGGGATAATGGGCGCGGCCGTGATCAGCGGTGAGCTTGGCGCTGCTAGCTGGTACGCGCGCTGCACGTCGAGCCACCACGCGGCCTCCCACTGCGCAAACGCGAAATCAATGTCCCCGTCGGCATCCTAGAATCGTGAGAGCACTCAATCAGCATTCCGTCCACCACCCACCCATTCCTCAAGGGACCAAAAACCAAACGTACCCCACCACCAATCTCCCCCACCGCCGTGGCCCCCATCGCTGTCAACCGCTCCGCGACAAACCGCGGGAACTGCTGGAACGTGCGCCACTGGCTGTTCCCGCACCCAAACACGGCAAACTTCAGGCCCTTCAACTCATGCGACTGCTTGAGCCACTTGGCTGCCCGCACCGCATTGTCCGGCGGCCCGCCGTTATACGTCGACGTGACAATCACATGCAACTTGCGCTTATCCTTGCGTGCCACGTCCGCCCACGCGTCGAGCGTCATGACCTGCACGGGCACGCGGTACGACGATTCGGCCGTCTGCGCGAGCGCGAGCGCAAAGGCCTCGGACGTGCCCATGTTGGACGCGTACGCGATGATCAGGCCGGGGAGAGAAAGCGACGGGGTGGTCAGCGCGGGTTGCAGGGTAATGGGCTTGGAGGCCGGTGTGGTGGGCGACGCGCTGCGGTCCGTGGCACCCGGAGCGAAAGCGGCAGCGGTGGGGAGCGTGGCCGGGTCGCGCCGGTGCACGGTGAGCCGCAAGTTGAGCGGCTTGAGCGTGAGCGCCGACGGGTCGTACGTCGCCGGCTCGTGGTGCCGGTACTCGAACAAGTACTTGCGAACGAGCGTGGCCTGCGAGTTTTGCCCGCATCGAATTGGTCAGTCGGCCAAGCATCCAATTGAGAAACAACAACGGGACGTACCAAGAGCACTTTCGCCTCCATCATCGCAAACGCCATCCCGATGCACGACCGCTCGCCCATCGAGAACGGCACCCACGCAAACTTGTGCCGTTTCGCCTCGGCTTCCTTGGACATAAAATGCTCCGGGTGGAACACTTCGGCATACGGGCCCCAAATCGCGCGGTTGCGGTGCAGTTGCACGACGTTGACGAACACGTCCTCGCCTGCGCTCACGGGCACGCCCTCGAGCACCGTGTCCATTTCGCACCGTTTCATGATGATCGGGACTGGCGGGTAGAGCCGCAACGTTTCCTTGAGCACCGCAGTCGTGTAGGTGAGCTGCGCCATTTGCGCGGCGGTAATGGGGACGGATGGGTCGGTGCCGCACACGGACACGGCCTCGGCGAGCAGCTTGGCTTCGATCAGCGGGTGCTGCGTGAGGAGCCACAGGCACCACGCGAGCAGGTTGCTCGTGGTTTCTGTTCGCGGTCACCTCGGAGGTCAAATTTTGCCGAGAACCAAGTCCCATCGACGCCCAACGTACCATGCCCCGCAATCAAGAACGTGAGAATCTGGTCGCGAATATTCTCGTCGGGCAAGCTCGTGCCAGACTCGTCGCACGCCGTGAGCATGTAATTGAGCAAGTCGCGCTTGATCGTGGCGGCCGGATCCGACCGAATCAGCGCGGCTTTCCGCACCGAGAGAACTTGGTCGACGGTGCGCCGCATCAAGTCGAGCGATTTCTTGAATTGCGCGTTCGACGTAATCGGCAGCATCTTGTAGAAGCGCGTCGATCCGGACCGGACCTTACTCTCGTTCAGGCAGAAGTTCATGGCGTCGACCTGTCGAGTATAAATGGCTGGTCAGCAACTTTGCCGAGCCGAGTTGTGATCGGCAGGGGATGAAGTCCGTACAAACGGATGCAGCGGCGCGTCGGGCGCGTCGAGAACCCCGAAATCAAACCCGAACCCGCATTGGCTAAATACGCCCCGCGCGCACCTCGCGTCAGTCTTCGGGACCCGCGCGCCAATCTTCTCCACCGGCACCGACCACTTGAAGCGTACCCGATCGTCTGGAACGTGAACCGCGTCATCCACTCGGCCACATTGAACTCCTTGCCGTCCATCTTATCGAGCACGCCGCACAGCTTGCCGGCGCCGACATTGATCTCGGGCAAGTACTGCTTGAGCGGCGTCGCGCCGAACCCGGGGCTCAGCAGCTTGTGCGCGAGCGCCCAGGTCGGGTTGTCGGTGTCGGTCGTGAAGAGGCCGTCGCCGCCCACGGGCTTGAGCTCGAGGAGCGCGCCCGTCACCTGGTTGTTGAGAATCGCACGTGAGTATTGAGAGGAAAGAAAAGAGGCAGGAGGGACAAGAAGGGACAAGAAGGGATCAACGAACCCTTTTGGTAAAGAAAGGGCTCTCAAACATGACCTGCGCCGCCGCGTCGGCCGAACAAGTAACGTGCGCGACCTGCTGGAACAGCTTGAGCTTGAAGATCGAGCCATACTCGTTCGTGAACTGGCGCAGCGGCGACAGGCTACAACAACCACAGCACATGTTCAGTCTCATCCAGCCCACGATCTGCAACCGAATAAAGACGAGAACACGCACAAATCCGCGCCCAACTGATGCACATTCCCGACTAGTGGCCGCGGCTTGGGTCCCGGCTCGGCGCGCGTGGCCACGTGCCCGACGCGCACGCGCACACTCTCAAACTTGGTCAAGTTCTTTGGAACCAAGTCAAGAATCACGCGATCGGCCGAGTCGGCCACGTAGAACTCGTGCGTCGGCAACTGCAGTGCCGCGACAATCGCCGCGCGCACTTCCACTTCGGTCAAGGCCGGATCGACGAGCAGCGGCACGGGTGCGGGCACGCCGTCAAACGCCAGGTGCACTGTGCGCGGGGCCGTCCTCGGCGCACCGCTGGCGGGGGCGCGAGGGCCAGGTGAGGCCGAGGACGGCGTGCGCTTGCTCGGTGCGGGCGCGGGGGCCGTGTCAGCCGCGGGCGCGGCCACGGGAGGTGGTGCCATGGTGGACGAGGACGAAGAGAGGAGGAAAAAAGTGTGCTTGCGATTCGATCGGTGGAAGACGCGTTCGACGCGGGCGAAAACGGCTGGTGGTCGCGACGGATCCGAGAGGAACGGCGCGTTCAGTCCCGCTTCGCAGGCGCGAGCGCAATCTTGGGCGCGTGGGCGGCAGTTGCGCGGGAGAGAGCACGCCGTGGGGCCATGGTTGCGCGTGGTCGACGGCGACGACGTGGCAAACGAGAGAGAACGCAAGCAAACAAGGGCAATCAAAGCAATCAAAGCAATCAAAGCCCGCACGCGTCCCACACGCTTCACACTGCGCTGTCTCCCATTTTTCACTTTGCCGAACGACCTGTCAGCCGGCGATGTGGTCCTCGATCCAGCACAGCGCGGGCCACAATCTGGTGAGCACGACCCTTGGTGGACATAACATGGGTTTATAGCGACTAATACTCACGCACTCCGCTCCCCCCTCTCTGCTCACCACCGAGCCGTGAGCGCGCCCTCGTCGGGGCACACCGGCACGCTCTCGTCGTAATGCCACGTGCGCACCGTCGCGTCCTCTGAACACGACACGAGCAACTGCTGCCGCTGGCACCACCGAACGTCATAGACGATCCCCGCGTGCCCGCGAAGCCGCTGCACGACGGCCCCCGAGTCGCGGTCCCAGACATAGACGGCGCCGTCCTCGGACCCGCCCACAACCAACATCCCATCCCCGGCACCGGCAAACGACGCGCGCACGAAATTCTTGGCCGTGTTCGTGTGCCCCTTGAGCCGGCGCAACGGGCGCGGCATCATGCGCGTGTCCCACAACCGGTTCGAATTATCCTTGGACGCGCTGAGCAAATACGTGCCCGAGGGACTGAGTGCGACGCCCGTCACTTCGCCGAGGTGCGAGGTCAGTGTGCGCACGCACAGGCCCGACAAGACGTCCCAGAACCGAATCGTAGAGTCCTTGGACCCGGACACGATCACGTTGCCCATGGGACTGAACGCGACCGAGGTCACGGAAAGCTGGTGGCCCGCAAACGACTTGACGACTTGGCCCGACGAAACGTCCGTGAGCCGCACCTGCTTGTCGTACCCGCCCGTGGCAATGTGCGCGGCCGACCCCGGATGGTACTGCACTGTGTACAAGTCCCCGGCGGCATGGTTCTTGAGCACCGACACGCACGGCACCGCCGTCTCCGCGTGCTCGGTCTCGGCCACCGCCGTGCCGTTCCCCGTACCGTCTGTGCCAGCCGCGGCCGCGCCATTGTGCAACCGGTGCACGTCCCACAGCCGCACCGACGCATCGCCCGACACCGTCGCGACCTGCGTCCCCGCGCGATTCGCGGCCACGTCCCAGATCCGTGCCGCGTGCCCGGCCAGGACCGCGACCCCCCTGCCACTTTCCGTATCCCACACCCTTGCCGCATGGTCCGACGACGCCGACGCGATCCACTTCCCCGCGTCCCCGACAAACGCGACCCCCTTGACATTCTCGCCGTGCCCGCGGAGCACGTGCCGCGTCGCATTCGGCAAAACCACTGTCGAGTAATCTTCGAGCAGCGTCCCGACGCGCGGCGTCAGTTTCGGGTGGTACCGCGCGGCTTCGACCTGGTGCGCGACCGCCTGCTGCAGAAGCGTGACGAGCCGGTTCGGCGGGACGTAGACGTTATCCCTTGCGCCGCCGGTGCCCAGGACGCCCGTCTCGTCGAGGTCCATCATCGACTGCAGCTGGTCGACAAGCCGCTCGCGGCCCGGCCCGATTCCGTCCCAGTTGCGGAAACTTGGCGCGTCATGGATCGATTTGGCAGTGAGCAGGTAGCACAGGTCGCGGAACTCGTCGGGCGTCGTCTGGTAGGCTTCGAGCGGTTTCAATCGCTTGTTAAGAAACGTGAAGGCCTTGTGCAGTTCGTGGTGCTCGATCGATTCGAGGTACTGCTGCTTGTAGAGCGCATAGAGAAAGGCCTTTTGGTGCCGGTGAAGAGGTTTCGCGAGGAGGAGACGGTCGACTTCGGCCCAGTCGCCGTCGAGAATGGCTTTCCGTAGACGGCGCAGCTCGTGCTGCGTTTCTTGGTGCTCAAAGTGCCGCACGTTGGCCTCGTCTTGCAAGGTGAGTTTGGCCGCGTGGTACCCGTGGTTACTGAGGTACTGGATGATCATGCGGATGATGTCCTGAGGAGAGAGAGCGAGAGGATGAGCTTTCGCAGGACATGGAGGTTGGCGGGAGCGTGTGAGGAATGGACAACCACACCTCCTTGATCTTCGGGTCGTTCGGGTTGAGCAGGTCGTTCGGGTTGGTCGCGAGCGCGCGCACGTGAGCATTGGCCAGCGTCGAGTTGGCCGCGTGCGCGTAGAGCCTGGAGTCGGGCATTGCGGGTCAGCGCAATGCATGCGGCACACGCATTCGGGGCGCGGCACAGTACTACAGTCGAGTGCGCTCGTCGGACCGCGGCTCTGAAGCAACGCCAAACGAGACGTTGGCAAAACTGCTGTTGAGCGACGAGAGGCTGTCGCGAGGCATGGTCGGTGCACCGGCAGGTGCAGCTGATGCGGGGGCCGAGTGGACGGCAGGGGACAGATGAAGCGAGTCAAGAACGGCGGCGCCCACGAGGCTTGTCGTGGGGGCGGTTGGTGGGGGCGCGTCGTGCGACGGCGGGGGTGGCGTGGCCATGGTCGACGGAGTGGTGCAGTTGAAGATCGCGGGCGAGGAGGCGCGTTCGAGCCCGGATCACGGGGCGGTGCAGGTCGCGGTCTTGGTGCAGCAAGTTGGATCAAATAGGGCGGCGCGAGCAGCGAGGAATCGCCGTCGTCGTCGACGGTTGGTGGCCGTGCCATGGCGACGCGAGCGACGCGATCGACGCGGCAAGTGACCGCACGTGAAGCACCCCTGCCGCGACTGCTCGTTGCTCGCAAACCACTTCAGATCACCAGCACCACGACGGACGGGACCGCTCCGATCGCCGCGCTCCAGCACCACGACCGCCCGCTCCAGCCCTCCGCATTTCGACCATGTACGCCCTGCGCGCCGCCCTCGCCAAGTCTGCCCCTCGCACCGCCGTCGCCTTCCAGCAGGCCGCGCTCCCGGCCGTCTTTGCGCGGTTTGCGTCGTCGGTGCCGCGCGCCGAGATCGAGGCGCGCATTGTCGACCTGCTCAAGGGCTTTGACAAGGTCGAGGCCGCCAAGGTCTCGCCGACTGCGCACTTCACCAACGACCTCGGCCTCGACTCGCTCGACACGGTCGAGGTCGTCATGGCCATCGAGGAGGAGTTTGCGATTGAGATCCCGGACAAGGCCGCCGACGAGATCCTCACGGTCGCGCAGGCCATCGACTACATTGCGTCGCGCGAGGACGCCTACTAAGGGTGAGTTTGTCTTGCTGGTCGTGATTCGGCGGCAGGGTGGTGGTGCTGCGTGCATTGCGGTACTTCATGGGGCTCCACAGCACCGTCCTGCGTACGCGCTTGCGTGTCCTGCGCGCGCGTCCTCCACTGCGCACTCTCCACCTTGCCGCCCACCGTCCGCGCCGTCACGACCAGATTTGCTAACCGCCACGGAGCCAGTGCCGCATGCTGATCCGTAGAGAGGTGCTGCCGCCTGCGCGCGATCGTGTCCGAGCGTCATTGTGCATACAAATATGTTAGTTTGACTTCTGCTTGCGGCCCCTGCATCTTGTGCATTTCTACCACCGCTTGCTTGAGGCCGTCTTATAGCCATCGGACGGGCCCGAGTCGCGGTTTGCCCCCGCGCCGCGCTGGGTTGGGCCCGAGGAACACGTCCATGCGGGCGCAATTGCTGTCAGGAGAGTCGTCGAGCGCACAACCAACAAAATATTGGAAAGGCAGGAAACCGATCAGAATCTAAACGACAACAAACAGGCACCAGCGCTTTGTGCTGGCTTGCTGTTTTGCTGGGGTGTGTGGCGTGGCCAGCAGCCGCTGTGCCGTCGCCACAAAAGACACCGGCCGGCGGCCCACGCCAGGCCAGCATACACCACGTTCGTTCGCGAACGCTTCTCCAGTTTTTATCAACCCGCGCGCCCACCTCTCCGTCAACGACGCCGCCCAATATCGCGCCGATGAACGCGGCCGGCGCACCCGACAGCGGCGAGCCAACGACGACGACGACGGCGGCAGCGACAGCGACCGCTCCCGCTGCACCACCAGCACGCGATCGCACTGCCGACCACTCCGACCACGACCCGCGCCCACCCCCGCTTCGCGCACGCGCCATGTCGGCGCTGCCCGGGATGCTGCGCAGCCTACGCCGGTCGCGGTCGCGCCCACAGAGTCTCGACCAGCACGCGGGCGCCGCGCTCGCCGCCGCGTCATCGCCGACATCAACCCCAGCTGCACCGGCCGGGTCGGCATCATCGACCACGACCGGCAGCAATAACAGCACCAGTACGCCGCCCGCGGTCCCGCCGCTCCCGCCACGACCGAGCCTGCACCGACCGTCTCCGCCCTCGCCGTCACCGCCACTCGCGAGCGCGACTCCGGCCGACCGCGACGCGGCGATTACGCGTGTGACCGCGCTCCTTCCGGCCGATGCGCCCGTGCGCGACCGCGCAGCCGTCGAGCAAGCACTAGCGGCGACGGCGTGGCGGTCGATTGATGCGGCGGTCGAGTACCTCGACGACTGGACGGCCGCGCACAATGGGCGACTGTACCCGGTCGACCCGAACGCGACGACGTGGTTGCAGGGCATGGAGAATGCGGGCAACTCGTGCTATATCGACAGTCTGGTCTTTGCGCTGTTTGCGAGGTCGACGGCCATGGACGCGTTGCTTACGCAGGACTTGGCCGTGACGCTGGCCGCGGCTGCAGCGGAGGAGAACGACGTGTCGGCCACGTCGTCCAGGACGTCGGGGACGGCACCAGGACCAGCGACGCCGATTGAGCAGACCGACCGGTACAAGCACATGCGCGCCGTGCAAGTGCGGCTCACGCTCGTCATCAACCGGCTGCGCAAGGGTCATCTCATCACGAAACCGGAAATGGCCGCGCTCGAAGCGGCCATCAAACACCTATGGTCGCTCGACGGCGCCAACTCGGGCCAGACCAACAAGCAGGAGGACGTGTCAGAGCTGTTTTTGCTGCTGACGAGCACGTTCCGCGCACCCTTTTTGCCACTCTGGCAGCGCATCTACCACGGCGGCACGCACGACGCGCACGACGACGTGAAGGTGTGCACGGAGCGCGCGTTGCAGCTCGGGATTCCAGACCCCAAGGCGAAACAGCCGATCGCATTGGAAAAGCTCTTGGCCGATTATTTTTTCGATAACAAGGTTACGCATATCCGGCGGCAGGTACCGGCGCCGCCCATGTCGGCCAAGCTGCGCAAGGAGCTCGAGCGCGACGGCAGGGCGCTGGTCCAGCCGGACGCGGTCGTGAGCACGTCGTCCGCCGAGACCGACCGCGACGGGATGCTCGTGGATGGGTGGTCGATGATGCGGCTACTGCCGTTTCTCGCGGGTGAGAATGAAATGGGTGCGTTGTTGTGTGGTGGCGCCACGATTGCGTTCGCCACGGGCACGTTCTGACCAGGGCATGCGCTCCGGTAGGCGAGCACTCGACGGTGCCCGACCACGCCGTGCCGATCATGGTCCCGCTCGTGTTGAAGCGGTACTACGTCAAGGATACGACCACAGGCAAGGCCGGCACGCCGAAACGCATCCAACGACGCGTTCTTATCCCCGTGGAAATCAACTTTGACCAGTTCACTGCAACCAGTAGTACGTCGGCGCTCGATATCACTCGCCCGACGTTCGCGCTCGTCCTGCAAGCCGTCATCTGTCACCTCGGCGACTCGCCGACGTCGGGCCACTTCATCTCGTACGTGAACGGCGGCCCATCGCGCATGGCCTCGCTGCAACGTCTCCTGTCGCAACTCGAACGCGCCTATTCGACTGGCACCGAACCGGCCACCCCCCGCCCGTCCTCTGCCGCCACCGCCGAGTTCCCCTCCGCCGCCGAGGAAAAAGAAGCTCTCGCTGCGGCCGCCGCCGCTGTTGACGCGGCACTCGACGCAGCGCTCGCGAACCCTGGCGCGCACAGTGCCGAATGGGCGTCAGTCCCGTCCGACGACACGAGGCCCACCAAGGACCCGCCGATGCCAGACCATATGCACACGGTGCGCGCGCACGACCGGTCGCGGTCCCCACCACCGCCGCACTCGGCGCCCGCGGCGCCGCCGCCGTACTCGAAGGCTGCCCCCACGCACGCGCGGCACGCACCGCCCCCGGCGCTCCTCGTTCCGCCGCCGCTGGGCATTCCGCTGACGAGGGCACTGACGGCACCGGGCGCGCCGTCAGTGGCGGGGGATCCGGCGCGGTATTTGCGAGCGACAACGCACATTCACCACCATCATCACCACCATGCGCCGCCGCCGACACCGCACGCGATGCTGTTTGGGTCCCCTGCGTCCGCGACCGCCGCGGACGTGGCGACTGACCGGTCACCCACCTGGCTGCGGTTCGACGGACTCGGTGCGGCGGGCGCGAAGGTGCAATCGTTCACGTCAACCGCCGCGATCACGCGGCAATTCATGGACGAAATCAGCAAGAACGCATACATGCTCTTCTACGAGCTGCGGCAGTTTGATCCGGTCCCGCCGGCGGACGTGACGGGGACCGATGCGGTACCCGTGGAATTGGCCGCTGCCTTGGCGGCCGATACCGACTCGTTAGAGTCGCAAATGGGCCCACCGGGCGGGCGGCGCGCGTCAGCGCCGAACATACGCGACCAGGCGGATTTTGTGATGGCGATGAAGATGCAGGCGAAAGAGTATAAACCCAAGAAGGGGGAGAACCCGTGTGTGGTCATGTAAGGTAGAGCGGGGAAATGATATCGCCAGTTTTGCGTGCTCCTGCTTGATATTTACTTCGGGCCGTATCTGTTTGGTTGGCTCCCCGCAGCCGGCTGTCGACACTCTCTCCTGAGTTTCCGCGGCGGAGAGGATGGAGCTGCCCGCGGCGCGGCACGCTTAGCGCGCGCCTGCAAGCGCGATCACTTTCACGGTCACTCGCGCCATGTACACAGACCACCTGGCAACTGGCACCCACGACACCAAGGCCGCACCCGCCGGCACCACCAAGGCCACATCCGCACCTATCGCCAACGCACAGGCCATATATCAGAAATTATTGAGTTTGCAAGCTGCCGCCGCATCGCAGGGCATCCAGGTGCGCGTGCAGTCGGGCATGCCGTTCATGTCCGATGCGTTTTTGGACTTGCCCAATGAGCAGACCGGAAACACGATCGTCGTCGAGAACAAGACGCCGCGGCCGATTTCGGTGCACGTCAAGCCGTACATGAACTTCAACAACCCGAACGGCGAGTCGAACTGGGCCAAACCCGGCAAGCAGTCCAAGTGGACGCGCGACGAGGCGCAAATGGTGATTGTGCAGTACGACGGCAGCAAGCGCGACGCGGTTTTGGCTACACCCGGTCCAAGGTCGAGTTTGCTGGGCCCGAGCAGCTCGTGATCATGCCATTTGAGGAGCAGAACATGATCCAGGTGCACAACCAGACCGACGTGCCGATCGACGTGCAGGTCTCCAACTACTCGGGCAACTCCAAGGTGTGGTACACGCTCGCGCCCGGCGCGTCGACAAGTGGACGCGCAGCACCAAGGAGATGGAGGCTGTGCTCGTGCGCAACATTCAACCGCGATTCACCATTTCCACTCAGCCTATATGCACCAAGGGAAACAAGAGAGCGAACGTATTGGAAAAAGGCCAAGTCAACAACGTTGGAAATCAGAGGAAAAGCCCAGTAAACATTTTGCGATTTCTTCATTTCAAACATTTACCAATTCATGCATCATCACCACGAAGCGTTACAAGCAATAGATACAAGGACACCGACCAGGAGAAATCGAGCTCGCGATCGCTCAGCCGGTGCGCCGCGCTCCCAACAATCTTTCCACATTTACAAGCGCCGAGCCATCTCAAACGGAGACACTGGCGCTCCATCCACATTTCCCACATTTCAACCCGCCTAGTACGCAAACGACATATTCGCAAACGCGTCGCCCATCGCGTGCACATCCGCCTGCGCATGCGCACCCGTCCAAGCGCCCTGGAACTCGTCCACCTGCGCCTTTCCACCCACGGACACGCCCGCGCCAAACGAGGCCGACGCGTCGGCGCCGCCCATCGTGTGCCACATCACGTCGCCACTGCCGTACTGCGCGCCGCCACCGTGAAGACCAGACGTGCAGTCGAATTGACCACCGCCGAGGTGCATGTCCTGGTGCTGCCACTGGCCCTGGTGGTGCGAACCCCATTGACCTTGCCATTGGCCCTCCCACTGCCCTTGCCACTGGCCCTGCCACGCCCAGTCGCCGCTGCCGCCGGCATGGCAGTCGCCACCGTGGTTGGTCGTCGACGGGGCCGGGTGCGCGCCGCCGGAGTGGTCGCCAGAGCCCGGCGCGCAACCGCCGTCACGGTCGTGCTTGCCGCCGTTCGACCCGCCGTTGTGCGAACCACCGTTGGTCGGCGGCGCCGGCGCAGGGGTGGGGGTGGGGATGGGCACCGGGTGCGCGCCGCCCGAGTGGTCACCGTTCGTTGGGGGATGCGTCGGCGCGGGTGCCGGGTGCGTGGGCGCGGGCGTCGGGTGCGCGCCGCCCGAATGGTCGCCAGAGCCGGGCGCGCAGCCGCCATCACGGTCGTGCTTGCCGCCGTTCGACCCGCCATTCGACCCGCCGTTATGCGAGCCGCCATTGGTCGGCGGCGCCGGAGCGGGGGTAGGTGTGGGGACAGGAACCGGGTACGCGCCGCCCGAATGGTCGCCGTTGGTCGGCGGGTGCGTGGGCGCCGGATGCGCGCCGCCGCCCGAATGGTGGTCGCCACCGCCAGGAGCACAGCCGCCGTCGCGGTCATGCTTGCCGCCTCCGTTCGACCCGCCATTATGCGACCCACCGTTCGAGCCACCATGGTTACCGCCGTGCTGGCCGCCGTTCGAGCCGCCGTGATGCGAGCCACCATTGTACCCTCCGTCGTGGTCATTGCGACCGCCGTGATGTGATCCGCCTTGGTTACCGCCGTGATGCTGGCCGCCGTTCGACCCGCCGTGATGCGCGCCGCCATCGTTGTTGTGGCCGCCGCCAGGAGCGCAACCGCCATCGCGATCATGCTTGCCGCCATTCGAGCCGCCATTGTGCGAGCCACCGTGCTGGCCGCCGTGCTGGCCGCCGTTCGAACCGCCGTGATGCGCGCCACCGTTATACCCGCCGTCGTGATCGTTGCGGCCGCCGTGGTGGGTCGAGCCACCGTTATGCGAGCCGCCGTTATGCGAGCCGCTGTTGCCGCCATGGTGCGAGCCGCCGGCCGGAGGGCACGCGGGCGGGGGCGTCGGCAGGCACGTCGTCGAGAACGTCATGGTTGATGGAGTGCTTGGTGTTGGTGGTGATGGGCCGCGCGTCGAGCGTACTTGGCCGTGAGAGTTGGTGAGACCGGTCGCGTGGCCAGCACGGAGCGGATTCGGGTGCAGAAGGTGGGTGGTGATGATTCGGAATGGTTGCGGGCGACGCTGCAATTTATAGCGTGGATTTGGTGGCCGCGCGCGCGGCGCGAGCGTGTCGGAGTTGAGCGCGTCTGTCGCGCAGGTTCGGTCCTCGAATGGGTAGAGCGCGTGTCGGACGCGTCGCGCACGCGCCACACCTGCTGCGGACGATGGTGGCCACGGCGCACCTCGTTCATGGACGGCACGGTCAAGGAGGAGGCATTGCAGCGGAAATGGTCCAGACTGTCCAGATCACAGATCGATCAGCGGCACACGCGCTCCGCCACACGCTGCAAACCATGAACAACCAACCGACCATGAAGTGGCGCATCGTCCGTTGCGCACGGCGTAAATACTATTTTGCCTCGCCGTCATGGATTCGCCAACAATTCTTCCAATGCAACACCCATGTATGGTTCTCCTCCACCCGGTAAAATGCGGTGTCGTGCAACCGAAATGCCAGAACATAAATTGGCTCATGAACGGTTCGGCGGTTGCAACGCTGCGGACGCCCACGAGGCGTTTTTAATGCTCTGGTCTCGGGTTTTGGCTCAGCACGGGCTCTGGCATGAATGTTCGATGGCATGGCCGCTCGAGGACTTTGGGTGCCCGAACGAGCGCTCGTCCACCCAGGCCGCGTCCTTTCAGCGGTCATGAACGGATGGATGGTCACGGCGTCACATCCGCAGCAGTGGCACCACCAACGACGGTGCCGCGCAAATGGGTGGAGAGTATTTGCAGCAAGACGCCAATACATATTGCTTGGTCAATTTTGCTGCTTGGCGATGCTCTAGTGCTCCTTCAGAGAATGGACCTTGCATGAACGAGGCCAACGACGACGTGAAATAGACGCGAAAAAGACAATCGAAACGTGTCAATATACACGGTGGACAAGAACGACAGCGCAAAGAGAGCGGAGTGACAAGGTGGTTGCGAAGAGCGCCGCCAGTGGAATCATGTCTGGACTGGTGCAAGCGAGATCAAACGGGTGCTGCCAAAAACAATGAGAAAAAAAAATGAGAAAACCGAACAAGAACGGGCCCCTCCTGCTCAATAGGATGCGCGGCAAGGGAAGGAAAGAAGGGAAGACGGAAAAACGGCAAGCGCAAATCTAAATCCAAGCCGCCGCAAGCGCCGCCGCGAGCGCGCCCACGGCGCTCATTACCGGAGTTCCCATCACCGTAGCAGCAGCCGCCGACTTTTTGGTCATCGTCGAGTTGGTCCCGTCGCCCGTCGACGAGGTGCCCGGCGCGCGCAACGCGCGCGGATCAATATCGGCCACGTCCTTGCGCGACGTGAACCCCTGGGCGTCGGCCGACGTGTACCCCATGGCCAGCAGCACGTCCTTGGTGATGGGCCCGATCCCAGACACGGGGGCCTTGGTCGCGTCAATGGCCGTCTTGAACGACCGCACGGCGGTCGCATAGACCATGAGGAACTCACTCGTCACGTTGGCGGTGATGGTCGTGTGTGCGAGCGAGGACCCGTCCATGAACGGGTCGAGCGACGACTCGAGTACGAGGTTGGACGTGAGCGTCGTTCCAGAGGGCCACGCGCCCGTCTTGAACACGAGCTTGTTGGCGGTCGTGCCGTAGGCGTGCAGGGCTTCCATGATAGTCCCGGCTTTTTCGTTGCGCTGCAGGGCCGAAATGACGCTTGCGGGCGAGTAGGCGACCGCCTTGGTCTCGGCCACGTTCACGGTTTGCAAAGCCGGGGACTTGGCCTGGACGAGGGCGTTGAACGTGTCGTTGAGCACCTTGTAGTAGTCGAGCACGGGCCGGTCGGCAAGGTAGGTGAACCGGTTCCAAATCGAGGGCTCAGCGAACCGGAAGAAGACGTTGCCGTTGTAGGGCATGGTGTTGACCGTGGCCGAGGGCGGCGGCTGCGTTTCGGGCGCAAAGCTGTTGTAGTAGGGCAGCAGCTCAGGCGACTTTTGGTCAAACTGGTTGGACATGGCTAGATTCGGCAAGGGGGGGAGGTGAGCAAATGCGGTCAAGATAATGGGATTGCAGCGGCAGGCAGCGAGTCTAGAAGCAGCCTTTGCTGGAGCAAGAAGTGGTCAACGCACCCAAATCGTCGCCAAACCCGAGGCCGTGGTAGAGCTCGTGCGTCGCGACAAATTCCAAGTCGCGTTGCGTCGAGTTCATGTTGGTGCCCGACGTGGAGAACCACCAGTTGCGCAGCGAGTTGAAGCGCGCGAGAATGTCGTGTTCGGGCCACGGCACCTGGCCCTCGGCAACGCCTGCGAGGTCGAGCTGCTTGAGCAACGACGTCGGGTACATGTAAGTGACGCCGTCGTCCTTGTGAATGACGGGAATGCGCGTCGTGGGCAGCGCAAACCCGAGCGTCGAGTACTCGTCGCACGATTCTGGGTCAGGCGTCGACGTTTCGCAGGGCAAAAACATGGCAACCGAGACGGTCATGGTGCGGCGGAACTTGAAGACCGACGCGATGCGCTGCGCGGCACGCTGCAAGGCGGATTCGGCGTTGCGGCAAAAGGCCTGGTCGGTCGCATCGCACGTAAACTTGATTTGAAAAGCCGACCCGACCGACACGTCGTTGAGATAGCGTAGCGCGCGCGGGTCGGAAGGGTGCGCCGTGGTAATGGCGCCCGTCGACGACACAATGGGCGCGTTGATGAGCGGGCGTGCATGCGCAGCCAGCGGGAGCAGGACCAGCACGGCGGCAGTGGCGAGCAGTGCGGCAGCGGCACCAGCGGTGAGAGAGCGGGGCGCAGCCAGCGGCGAAGTTGACGTTGCGGGCTGGCATTGCCTCGTGCTGATTGATCGTGGGCGGGTCATGATGGCGAGCTGATAGGTGGGGAGCTGATAGGTGGGGAGCGTGGAGACGAGCGAGCCGCGGCGCCGGAGTGCGTGTGGAGGGACGAGGGAGCCGGTCGAGTGCTCGCGCGTGGAGTCTTGAGGTTGGCCGAGGTGCAAGCGGCGTCGCGGGGTCGTTGATGGTGAGTCGCACGGATGGAGCGCGGCACGCAGCAGCAGGATGTGCCGAGCAAGTGCGCCCAGTTGTGGAGCGCGGGTTGGGTGCGCTGCAGCGCTGGCGACGGTGCGCTGGACAGCTGGAAGCGCGGTGGTGGGAGCGGTGGTGGAAGGCACTGGCAGAAGGCCCAGCGGCGCATGCGTGCCAAGGCCAACGCAACTTGGTGAAAGAATGAACAAGGCGAATCGCCAAGCAGCCGCCAAGCCCCAGATTCCCCTGCCCCAGATTGGTCCATGACGTCCCTGCCATGGGCGCCATGCTGTCCCTGCCACGAGTTTCCTGGCAGCCCCTGCCTGTCGATGCGGGCTTTGCTGGATGTCGCACCCACAGCCTGACGTAAGGTGGCCCTCTGATCGCCCCTTGCTGACAGACACGCGTCGCTGCCGCTCCTCACGCTGCCGCACTGCGCGCGCGCAGCCCCTTGCTTCACTCCTTGCACCCCTTGGCCTCGACGCGCGCAACGACGCCGCTCCCCCGGCCGCACTGCAACATGGTCTCCCCGCCAACCACGCCCGACGTCACCAGTAGGCCACTGACTGCACCCACCCCGCCAGCGCCTGCTGTTGCCACACCGTCATCACCAAGCATCTCGCGCCGTCATGATCAGCGTCCGCCACCAGTCTGCACCAACGTCGTCCAAGCAGACCATCCCCAACCCACGACCACCTCGCCCAGTCACCGCGTGTCGTTTGCTGCCGCCGATTCCGTCAGCAACCTCGCCAGCGCCAGCTTTCGTGACCCGGTGCGGCACGCCGCACCTGTCTCGCTACCAGCACCCGCAGGCACTGTATCGTCGGTCCCGGCCGGCACATTGCGCTCGCGGCTCCTTTCGAGCGGGAGCACCGCCTCTTCGGTCGCGTCGTTCCGCACTCCCCGATCGTCGGGACCACGAAGCCCACCGGCGTGGGCCGGATCTTCGGTCAGTATCATGAGCAGCGCTGGTACCGAAGCCAACGGTAGCTCGCACGGAGGCCCTTCTCCACGGTCCTCATCGCCGTCGCGGCTGCTGATGCGCGGGTCCGGCGCGTCAGGCAGTCTCGGGAACCTGCTCTCGCTGAGGTCGCCCCGGCGCGATGGCAGCGAGCGCAGCCTTGGGTCGACCGACACGCGCGCGTCGCGGCTCGAGCTCACGAGCGAAGGTACGGCGCTTGCATTTTGGACACCACCGGATTGTTTAGTTGCTGGCTCACGGTCCTGGTAATGACAGAACGCGCCGACTTTGTCGAATGGTATGCAAATGTGCTCGCCGAGCTCAAGGACCCGTTTCCGGGTGCACCACCGCCATCGACCATTGATCCCGACGCCCATCCGGCGCCAGAAGCCGACGATGGATTCACACACTGTTTTCTCGGCCCGCCATCGAAGGCGCTGCGTGATGCATTGTGCACAGCCCGCGCGCGCCTCGAAGTCCCGCCCGCATCGCCCGCCGCTTCGGCAGCAACAGCAGCACCCGTGCCTCCATCCATGGAAGACGTTGAGGCCCTGACAATCGACTTGGACCGTGCTCTCCTCTCCCCAAACCGCGACGACGACGACGACGTATCGACGACAGCATCCGTGACCGCCCACCTGGCCGACCTGCTCGTCAACGGCGCCGCGCCCCCACCATCCCCCTCCGGCCTGGCCAAACCATCATTCCCACTCCGCACTCGCACACACCAGGACCTGACCGACGACCAGATCATGCGCCTGCTCCTCACGCACCGCGCGTACCTCGCGCCGCCCGTCCTGCTGCGCACGCTCACGACAGCGTTCCTCGACCCGCCCACGGCCAACCGGCAACTGCAGACCGTCGTGCGGCGCAACATTGAGCGCATCCTGCGTGCCTGGATAAACCACCTCTACGATGACCTCGTCCTCGACCACGCCGTGCCGTTTTTGACAAAGTTTGCCGACCATCTCGAGTCGCTCGTGGACGGCGCGCACGCCGACGACGGGACCTGTCACCGCGTCGGGTGCGGGCTCACGGCGCTCTTGCAGCTGAAGCGGCAGTCGACGCTGATTGGCCGACTACGGAACTTGTCGCGGCCCGCGACGGCACCGCCGTCGTTGTCGCCGACCAAATCCCCTCCCAGCGGCGCGAAAACGCATGTTCTCGCACATTTTGTCGACACAGGCGACGTTGCGCACGCGGCCGACGTGATCGCGCGATGCGACCGTGCCGCGGTCGGGGCACTTAGTGTGCCGGCCATCGATGCGTTTGTGCGAGGGCAGAAGGAGCGGCTCACGCCGTCGCACGCGCTCATGGCGCCGATTCGCGAGTACTTGCAGCTCTCGACGGGCCTATTCCATTGGGCGATGTCGGTGCTCGAGGGCGCACCAACAACGCGCCGACGGACTGCGGCGCTCAAACTGATTCTGAAACTCGCGACGGCGCTGCGCGAGCGGGGGGACTGGAACGGGGCCGCGGTGGTAGGGGCCGCGGCGGTGCACCCGTGGTGCATGTTCCAACGGGCCGTCTGGGAGGTATGTCACGGTATTTTGCTGCTGGCCAGCCGTACGTTTGCTGACGGCCGGATATTGTCGATGGCGTAGGGCATGTCGGCCAAGTACATCAATATGGCGCGCGAGATCCTGGGCCTGATCGACGCGGCCGGCCGGTACTCCAACTACTTTGACGCACTGCAGGACCCCGTCGACAGCAGCAGCAACGGCAGCACGCACGCGCCGATCCCCTGTGTGGGTGGGTTCGCATCCGTTGTGCCTTCCTCTCCCACCTTCCCATTAGACCCGACCTGCTGACCCTTCTCCACCCCTTTCCCGCACTTCCTAGCCATCCACATGCTCGTCGCGATGCACCTCGTCACCGACTCGACCACGCCCGACGCCGCCGACCCCTGGATGGACGTGTACCATCCGCTCCTGACCGCCGCCTCTGCCGCGTCGGCCGCCACATCCGCATCCACTCCGTCCCCATCATCCGTCGCGGCCCCCGCGTCCGCGGAAACCGTCGCGTACCTCTCCACCATGCGCGCGTTTGACGCGCACACTGCATGGGCGCGGGATGTGCGTCTCTTGACCCCCGACGACCTCGATGCATTCATCACCGCCATCACCGCGAGCGGGAGTCCACGGCGCGGGAGTGCCGGCAACGGCGGCGGTGGCGGGTTGCTCAAGTCGTTGTCAGGCTCGGTCGCGCACTTGCTCGGTGCGAGCAGTGCGTCGCGCAAGCATCTCGCGGCGTCGCCAACGGCGGCGGGTGCGGCGGGTGCGGCGGGGTTGGCGTCTCATGCGGGCACGTCGGCCGAGTCGGATCATGCGAGTGATACGCCGCGTGGAACGGCATGGGACGCGGACGCGGTGTTTGGATTGGGCGATGTGTTGGTCCCGAATTCGCCGATGTCGGTGGGCGCGCTGGAGGCGGCAGTGAGTGGACTGGCGGTGGAGGAGAGGGTGGAGGAGAGGGTGGAGGAGGAGGGGGAGAGAGACTAGAGCAGAGGAGGAAATACAAATGGGGAATCGTGCTGGTGAACCGGGTGGACTGAAAGTACGGGATTCGCGAGCGTCTCTCAAGGCTGATCAGGTGAGAGTTACTGCCCTCCGCCATTAGTTCAACGTCCGTGGACCTTGTGCGAAGCCTGATGCTCTCCACCCTGCCCGTGGACGAAAGGTTGTTGCCAACGCAATAGGCAAACAATTGTTTGAACGCAGCGATGATGGGCAAACCAAGCCTGCAAATGATTAATTCGTGATTGCCCGCCATTTGACCCATCCTTGCCCATCCTGGCAAGTCTTTCCACATTTGATCCTGGTGGCACTCTGCCATTCTCCATTCTTATGGGTACAACATGGGCCATGGTCAGGTAGCCGGCTTGATGCGCTAAACGTCGCTCGCGCCAAAGGATGATAGTTCCGTTCGCTCTCCATCTCCCTCTCCTTATCTGCATCGAACGTGAGCCTGAACCATGGCGACCGTCGACCTGCACTCGTGCGCCGCCTCCGACGCCCTGGCCCACTGCGCCGGCGGAATCATTGGCGCGCAGGACGCCATCACCGTCCAGTCGCTCGACATTGACCAGCTCGACCAAATTGTCATTGTTAACGGCACGGGCGCGCCGCTCGACGTGCGCAAGTCCAAGGACTCGGGCGGTTCAGACGACTGGTATACGCTCGCCGCCAACGCGTCCGACAAGTGGGCACGCAGGCTCGGTGAGTGGGAGTCGGTGATTGTCAAGCAGAACGGGCAGCAGGCCGGCGCGTGCGTGCCTGTCGGGTCGCAGGTCACGATCCACGCCGACGATCGGCACCGCACGCGGTGCGAGGCACTGCGCGTCTGCGACCAAGGGTACAAGCGTCTCGGCTATGACACGTCCAAGACAATGACTATCGTGAACACGACCAATGCCAAGATTTAGGTCGCCATGACGGATTACACGATCAATGACGGGTCCGACAAGTGGTATCCGGTCAAGGGAACCTAGGATACCGGTGTGATCCGTAATGGCTGGGAAAAGGTCAAGGCGCAGTTCAAGACGCCGGCGGGCGACGTCGTGCGCCGGGGCGTGTTTGCCGCGCTGGGCGACGAGATCTTGTTTCGTGGGCTTGACCCGATCGAGTATGCCAAGAACAACCTGGACCCAGCTGCGATTACCGTCGTGAATGCGACGGACGGCCCCGTCGATGTCTACGTGACCGCCAGCGCGCGCAACACTGGCGACTGGTGCACGCTCGCGTCGTCGAAATCGGATACCTGGGTGCGTAACGCCGGCGGGTTCGAGGCCGTGCTCGTGCGCAACCAGCAAGGGACCGTCGTGGCCGCGTATGTGCCGGATGGGTCGAACGTGATCGTGCGCCACTTTGATCGGCAGAATCAGCTCGACCATGGCATGTTGCGCACCACAACGCCGAGGCCGGGTCGCAGGGAAGTCTCGTCCACAACGTCGCTCGAGGACGTGAACTTGTTTGTCACTAAGCTGTCAGGCGACCAAGGCAACGATTCGTGGCGCACGGTCAAGTTGGGCGAGCTGGCCGCGTGGGAGCACCGCCAAGGGCTCGAGTTTGTGGTCGTGGCCTCGACAAAGGACTCGAGCATTCAGCAGTGGCTCAGGATGGGGCCCAGCACGAAGGTGAGCGTTACCGCGGCGCCGGGACAGATGGGGTGATTAGTGAATTTATATATACCACCGCGCATGCTACTTGAAGGGTGGAGAGCATGCCGAAGCGTTGGACAGCGCAAATGGCAAGGCGGCTGCGTTCAGGAGTGCAAAAACTGTATCGTCCTTTCACACCTCGCGGCAGCACACTTTTCCCGTTGGACAACACATGCAAAAAAATACAGCTCGGGGTCGCTCCGAGACCACATGGAGCGGCATGAAACGACACGACAATGGTATATACAGCAACAGCAAGCACTTACGCAAGCAAGAAACGGTTTCACGGCGTGATCTCTTACGCAGTCGTGGGGTCGTCACCGTCAACAGCAACCAGGTCCGACCATGGCGGCACGCTCGGATACACTAGCTTGAGCTCCGACGACCCCGACTCGACTTCCAAGACGGCGCCCAGCGACTCAGCGCCGCCCTCCTTCTTGACGACATCCTCGACGTACCAGTACTCGGCGCGAATCCGCTGCTTCGTGACCTTGACGAGAATGTACCCGTGCCTTGCCAAGTCAATCCACTTGGCGCCATGGTTGACGTGCCGCACGAGCTCGATCCCGGCCTTGTTGCGCGCCATCGACCGCAACGCCGGCGTGCGCGCCGTGACGGGCGGACCCGCAAACTCGATTGCGGCCGTCCGGTTCCCCATCGCGATTTCCGACGCGACCGACCCTTGGTAGTCGCCCGAGAGCATGACCGTGTTCGGCCTGCGAGCGGCAGTGGCGAGAACAGCGTCGCGCGTGGCCGGGTACCCGACCCATGCGTGTGCGGCGGCCCCCGCCTGCTTGAACAGCACGTCGACGACGGGCGCGACCATGACCTGGTTCGCGAGCACGCGCCAGTGCGCCTTGGACTTGCGCAGCTTGGTGGAGACCCACTGCAGCTGCCGATCCGTGACGAGTTTCGCGCCCGGCGCCCCCGGCTGTTCGCGGCCTTCAATCCGCGTGTCCATGAGCACCAGGTCCACCAACTGGCCAATCTGGAACGTGCGGTAAATCTCGTAGAGGCCCTTTTCCACTTTGTTGGCCGCGCGCGTCGCCGTGTACTCATGCCACGCGCGAGCGGCCGCATACTTGCGTGCCGACCAGTCGCCGTGCAGGAGCGGATGGTGTGCGCGCGCGCCGCCGCTGAAGGCGCGGCCAGAGAATTCGTGGTCGTCCCAGAGACTCACCATGGCGTGGGCGGCGCGCAGGTGCATCATGTCGGCGTCGGATGCGTACTGCGCGTACCGGCAACGGTAGTCGTCGAGCTGCACAAGGTCGTGCCGCGGAGACGGGACGCGATCGGACGCGAGCGGGCCGTTGGCATCTATAAATGCAACCACAGCGTTAGGTGAGTATGTAAACAACAGGCGCGGGACGGCCAGATGCGGGCGCACCTTTTGGCCCCTTTTCGTGCAGCAAGTTGCCGAGCGCCAAGACCACGTCCACATCGGTGCGCTCCGCGACGCGTCGGTAGACGTGGAAGTAGCCTTTTTGCATGTTTGCGCCCGAGACGACGGCAAACGTGACTTCGTCCACGTCGGCACCCGGTTCCGGCAACGTGCGCGTCTTTCCAATCGGCGACATGGACCCAGCGACGACAAACCGGTAATAGTAGCTCGTCAACGGCTGCAGGCCCGACACGTCGACCTTGACGGTCCAGTCGGTCGAGGAACTGACGGCCACGGTCCCAGACTTGATGACCACGTCGAACGCCGGGTGCACGCTCACCTCCCACTTGATGGAGAGCGGCGTGAGCAGGTCGGTCTCGACGTCGGGCGTGATCTTGGTCCAGAGAATCACGGAACGCGCGAGCGGGTCTGTTTGCAATGAGGCACCATGAGATTCATTGATTGTTCATGCAACCCAACCGTTTCGGCAAAAATGCGCACCTCCGGATGCAACGCCATGCCGAAACGACGCTGTCCGGACCGCTTTGCCGAAATCGCCACGCAATGGCCGGAACGACGGGTGGGGCCCGTAGTTATCGCCGACATGGCCCGACATCATGGCGCCGTAATACATGTAGACGACGACGCCGACGCACAGCGACATGGTCACGAAGAGAGCTAACAAGCGGGTCCATGTTGGTGGGTTGTCGACAAACAGGCTGCTGCGTCGCCGCAGCGTCTTGCTGCGACGTTCGGCGGTCGCATCGTCAATAGAGCTCTTGGCCAAGGTGCTTGTAGCGCTCGATGATGCCATGCACGCGACGCCGTCATCGTTGGTTCGTGCAGTCATTGCTTTTCCCGTTCGATTTGCAGTTGATGATTGATGGCCGGTCAGTCGGCCCCTCGAGGACGGAGCGCCCAGAGCGAGCAAAATGCGACAAGTTGCTTCAATCGTTTCTTGTGTTGCTGTCGTCGAGCGCGGCGGCGCTGGTGCGCGAACAGTTGGGCTTGAGCTGGCCGAAGCAGACTGACAACAGAGACGCAAGCTGTGCGGACGCGGTCAGGCCAAACTCACGTTTGTCCCACAGAAGGTTGTGCTGAGCCTGACGTTCATCCTTAGTGCTCGCCAAAAGCCCTGTTGTGGCCGAAACGTGGAGCGTGGAGCGCTCATGGGTGGAGAAGCAAGCGAAGATCATGAGCGAAGGAAAATTTTGCTCTAAATGTATTGGTATGAAGCAAACTGCGAAGCAGCACCAACCCCCGCTATTACACCATCGCGTTACCTGCTCTACTGCACCGTCGTGATCCGGTTCGACCCGCTCGCCGTCTCGAGCACCGCGGCGACCGCCGTCGCGCCGCCATCGAGCGTCTTGACGCTCTTGACATACGTGTACTCGACGCGCACCTTGGCAGGCGTGACGGCCACAAACATGTACCCGTGGCGATACAAGTCAATGAACTTGGCCGACGGGTTAGCGAGCCCCAGGACCGGCTTGGCGAGCCCGTTCAAGATGGCCGAGTCCTGCGCGGGGGACGCCGACGTGATTGAGGGCCCCACAAATTCGGTCATGACTGCCGGCGCATTGGCCTTGACCTTGCCGGACCCGTCAGCGGGGATATCCGACGCGACGGAACCGTGGAAGTCGCCCGTGAGCATGACCGTGTTGCTGATCTTGTTCTTGGCGAGCAGGTCGAGCAGCGCCTGCCGCGGCTTCGGGTACCCGACCCATGCGTCGGCCGTGATCGGGAGCTCCCAGGCAAAGAGCTACGCGCCGGTTTTGCAATCGTTAGTCGATGGTCGACCTTTTCCACCCGACTGAAGCACTGGTGAGTGAGCTGAGCGTGTACCTTTTCGGGCAGCGTCGCAAACATGACCTGGTTCCCGAGAATGCGCCACTTGGCCTTGGAGGAAGTCAAACTCGAGTGCAGCCACTGCTCTTGCGCGGCACCCATAATCTGGCGCGACGCTCTATCGCCCTTGGCCTGCTCTGCGCGCCCGTCGATGCGCGTGTCAAGCATAATCAAGTCAACCAAGTTGCCAATCTGGAATGACCGGTAGACGCGGTACTCGTCGCCGACCGCCTGCGACGGGCGGATCGGAATATTCTCGTGGAACGCGCGCATGCCCGCAAGCTTGCGCGGACCCCACGGGCCGTCGCGCGCGTCGTCCTGGTTGACCGCACCGCCGACCCACGCGTTGTCGGCAAACTCGTGGTCGTCCCAGACAACAATCCAGGGCTTTTGCGCGTGCAGGAGCTGCAGCTGCGGGTCCGACTTGTACTGCGCGTACCGCATGCGGTAGTCGGTGATGTTGCTGATCACCTTGGCCGGCACCGGGTTGCGCGACGCCGGCATTGCGCCGCCGACGGGCTTGTAGCCCGGCAAATCGTACTCGTAGAGGTAGCTGTTTGCAGTTACGACCAGATTTGGGTTAGGGATTACGAAAAGTCACGATGAGCGAGGGGTGAGCCCCATCTTCGATTTCGAGTCCAGGTACGCACTCGCCTAAGGCCAGGACAAAGTCGACGTCGTTGCGCTTGGCGATTGCCTCGTAGGCGTGGAAGTAGCCATGCGGCATGTTGGAGCACGAAACGACCGCCATGTTGAGCGACGCCAAGTCGGCCGTGTTGCTGACGAGCGTCTTGGTGCGACCAACAGTGGACACTTGGTCGTCGACCGTGAAGCGGTAGAAGTAGGTCGTCGCGGGGGTCAGACCCTGCACGTCGACCTTGACCTGATCGCCGAATGATCGTCAAGGGGCCAAAACAGGGTGGAGAGGGTCAGCTTCTGTCCACCCAACACATAAGTGCACCCGGAGCTGCAGCAAGTCGAAACACAAACCGAATAGCCAACATCATCCGACGTGACGACAGCGCCCTGCTTGACGATCGCCGAGAACCCGGCATCCGTCGCGACCTGGTACTGCACCGTGACGGGCGCGTTGGCCGCCGTCGGCGTGACGCGCGTTAAAATAATCACGGCATTCTCGAGCGGATCGCCCGAGGCGACGCCGTGCAAAAACTTGGCGGCGGGACCGCCCGCTTCCAGCTGGGGCGCCGGCTTGAGCAGCTTGGCCTTGTGGTGCGCGCTGAGCGGGACCGCCAGCTTGGGCACGTTCGCATAGGGAGACTTGAACGCGAGGTTATCGTCGTAACGCGCGACGAGCGTGTCACGCGAAATCTTGCTCGCGGCAAATGACGGCGCGGCAAACTCGACGGCGTGCGTTGATGTGGCGAGGGCGAGGAGCACGGCCGCGGCCGAGACGGCGAGAATGTGGTGGACGGCCGGCATGGTTGCGTGACTCGCTCGGCGCGCGTAGGTGAAGAGTGAAGATGTTGAGGGACGGTGCGTGTGTCTAGAAATGTGCTGAAGACAGCCGAGCGAACGCTCTTGACTCGGGCACGTCGGGCGATGAAAATGGATGCGGGGCAAGGCAGCTTTTATCCTTGGCGTAGGCAGGCTGCGGTTCCAGGCCGACGTGCCGTGATCCGATCAACGTGGACCAGAGCGCAACCACACACGCCGGGCGCATGGGAGCGCGCGCGCGCGTGCGCGCGTGCCCGCTCTGCACCCTGGGCCATGGCCGATCATTTCCGACGGCAGTTGTGGTTCTTCCTCTCAGCCAACGTTGCAACGTTTGTGCAGGCCGTCACCGAAACAGTCGGGGTGAGACCATGCGTGACCGTGTGCATGTGTTTGTTCCTGGCGACCGGCATGAGGCCTCTTTCTTGAGGTGGCGAAATGTGGCGAAAAACGTCGCCGTGCCCGGCACAATCGCGACCAAATTAGACCGTTCTTGGTCGTGGAACGTGGGATTTGCTGGAGCGTGCCCAACTCGAATTTCGAGCACGCGCATGCTGAGCAAGATGACCGGGTTGATGGTTGAAAAGACTTTCATGTCAATTGCTCGGCCCTGGTGTAATTACGCGCAGGCGCATGCTCTTGTTGTCTTTCCAAGATTTAAAACGTAAACAACGGCGTCATGTTCAAGTCGCACACGCCGTTTGGCCTCATGACGCCACTGTTCAGCTTACGCCGTCTGTGTTGCTGCTGGAGATGAAACAAGACCAAGAGAGGACAGGATTTCGGTTACGCACAGCCGTCATTTATGGCACCTCGCGGATGCACACGCGCATGCGTGGAGTGAGCTGACCCGTTACACGTGTGCAGAGCGGCCGCACACATCGCGACCTCTCGTTGCGCCAGCCGTTGACGTTCGGATGCCGGTGTCAAATTTCTCCGCGGATGAGCCGGTCCGGTCCGCTGTTACTTGAATGTCCTGTCGTTGAGAGTGTTATGCTGACCGCGATCAATGAGCACGTTTTGTTGTTCGCCGCGGTCCCGCGGACATACCTTTGGCGTCCAAGACGTGTTGCTTGTGACTGCTGCCCGGTGCGTTCTGTTGTTGCTTGCGTCTGTGAACCACAAATGTCGCTGGCGGTTGCTGCTTGCAAGTTTCCGTCAAACGTGAATTGCGCTTGCTGCCAGCTCCGCGCTTGGTCGGCAAAAGGAAGAAATCTGTCAACAGTAACAAAAACGTCTCTGAAAACGCACGGCAGCGCCCGAGACAGCGCATGAACCAAGCTCGACAGGAGAGTCGATTCATTCTACTTCATTTCCCACGAGAGACTATGTTACAGCGGAAACCAAGAAACACAATTATGGACGCGACCGGGGAATCAGGGGGGACGGGTTGGGGAAAATAACAAGACAACCGAAATATCAAACGAGGCGAGCAGGCCCGTCGTGATGACCGGGCCTAGAGACAAGAGCAACGGCGAAACCTCCCCCGGCCGAGCGTTCCCATTTGGACGAGTGAACCGCACGAGCCGAACACGCCGCGCCATAACCGACGCGCGCGCGCGCGCGGAGACGAGCGACTCGGTAACAACCAGCGCATCAATCAATGACTTACTGCCATCGGTGCACCGGCGTTACTCGCGGACGCGGGCGGCGCGTCAGCAATCGCCTTGGCCGAGGGCTTGCGCCAGTCGCGCGACTCGACGTGGTGCACTTTGCGAAGATCGTCGACGCGCGCCTCGATGCAATCTGCGAAAAAGTGGTTCGAGTCGCGGTGCACGGCCTCGTCGGCGCGCACGGCCAGGACGACGTCGCGCAATTTCGCGTCCTTGGGCAAGTTCCAGTACTCGATCGCAATTTCGGGCGCCGGCAAGTTGTTGATCCGACCGGCATCAATCTCCTTCAAGAAGGCCGTGTATGAAATGACCGCTTCTTCCTCGAGGTAACCCACGACGCGGTGTGCCGTCTTGGGCGACGCGAGGTAGAGCGCAAAGAAGGCGTTGAAGAAGACGCCTTGCACCGCCGTGACGAGCATGCGTTCCCAGAGCACCGGCTGTGAGATTTTCATGAACGTCATCAGGTGCATGCGCTCGTTCTCGGCCTCGTGCAGCAGGTGCGAGATCCACCCGCCGTCGTGCTGCAGCTTGCGCAGCGAGCGCAGGTGCCGCGTCATGCCACCGACCATGCCGGGGACGGCCGCGACCGTCTCGAGCATGACCGCGCGGTGGATGTACTTTTTGCGGAAGAAGAGGTCTAGAAATTGGGTAGAGAGCCATGGCGTACGGTCAGTGTCGGCTCGACGCATCCCGGACGCAGCGGGCAAAACAATCAATATGTACCTGCCGGCACGCGCAACCACTTGACGACGCGCAGCGCAATCTTGTCGCGCAAGTCGACGGGCTCGCGGTGCTTGTCGAGCCCGATATTGAGCGTCTCGAGCTGCTGCGGCGTGATGGGATGCAGAAACTCGTCGCGCATTGGCTGCGGGTGGATTTCGGGCATGTCGGGCACTTCCTTGATCAGGTCGGCGCCGTTGCCGTTGCCGTTGTTGCTAGCGCTGCTCCATGCGCGCCGCGCAGGCGTCGTGGCATGGTGCGTCTTGGTTGCGAGCAGGGTCGGCGCAAGGAGCGCCGGCCGAATGAGCAAGAGGTGCGCCGTGGTCGGCGCGGTGCCGCGCGCGGCGGCGGCGACGGTCCAGGTGGTGGCCGTCAGCGTGCGCGAGAGGATGGGGTACATTGTGCTGGTGGGGGGGGGGGGGGGGGAGTAGAGTCGAAGACGAGTGTGGTCAACAAGACGAGGCCGGTCCCGACCTGCCATTTGTTATTGCGGCTGGGGAGCTGGGTCTGCATAAAACAAGCCCCAGAGAGAAAAAGTGCCCCTGATAGACTATTTC